>JAWWEU010000091.1:42804428-42824112 GCA_035583155.1 Acropternis orthonyx
ATGGAATAGAATAGAATAGAATAGAATAGAATAGAATAGAATAGAATAGAATAGAATAGAATAGAATAGAATAGAATTATCTCAGTCCAACTACTTGACCAAATATTAAGGTATGTTACCAAGGGCATTATCCAAATGCCTCTTAGAAAGGGTCTGGTGTGCAAATATGTTCTTCCATTCTGCACAGGAGGGCCTAACCAATGACCAAAACTCACGCTTGACACTGGTCTTATTGCAGGTTTTGTTATGAGGGGTTGGTCTTTCTGATCTTGTTGAGACTGCTTGCATAGGTTCTTCCTCTATCTCATGATCTGCTTTGTCCAGTATATTCAGGGCCTCATACCTTAGCTGTAAGGATATCTTACAGTGGAAAAGGAGGGGGTTTTCTCATGGCATCATGCAGTAGCCTTCTTCCACTCCTCCTTATTAGTTTTAACACTGCCTTCTTCCTGACGTAAAACAGATCCTGGACCTGCCTCCACAGTGGTCATGTTGAGTTGGCTTGCATGCACTAGGGATGGCAGAGTGAGACTGTGCTCATCAGTTTCCATCTCAGACTGTTCAGTACTCCTCAGTTTGCCCACATCTTTCTGTAGCTCAGCCACCAAGCAAAGAACGTAATCTGATTGTCTGGTCACACCTCTCACAGGCTTGCTTGCAAATATTCCACCTTCAGGAACATCCCTTCACACAGCAAGAAATGTGGTTGATCAAATGTTTGGACAGGAGCTCTTTCTGTGTGACTGCATGAGTTCTATCAAGTGTTAGAAGCTCAGGAGAAGCAGAGTAAAGTGCCTTTTCTTGGGTTGTCACCATGCTGTCATGTAGCCACCTGCTGCCACGCATCTGCCCGCTGCCATGCTGCCATTTCTTGTCCTTCAAATAGCTTTTGCCTGCAAATAGCTTTCATGAGGACATACCCTATAAGCTTTCCCAGGAACTAAAGTGAAACTGGTGGGTCTATGGTTTACTGAAGCTTTCTTTTCTCATCTTTTTGTAGATTGATTAAAAATTTGTCCCTCTTTTATTCAGTTGGGACTTCTTTTTATCTGCATTTCCTTTCAAAGGTGATAGAGCAATTAAAAATTGAGAGATTTTTTCATTAATATTTTGTTTTAGAAATTATTTGTCATAATTTTGAAAACTATAGTCCATAATAAGGAGAAGAAATTTGGAAAAAAGAAATAGTATTCTAAAATCAAAATGAAACAAATTACTAATATATGTATAAATAAATGCTCTAAGTAATAATTGAATCAGTATATATTTGTTCATATATATATTTACTTACATAAGGTGCACGTTTCAACATCTAAATGTTGATGTTGAAGAAATTAAAATTAGAACATCTAGTAGTAACAAATAAATGTGGTTTGGGGCAAAGTAATTTAATGTAGGTATCTACATAGCAAAGATGCATTTTCATTTTGATCTTAGAATACTATTTCTTTTTTTTTCCAAATTAGAGTATGCAATAGTTTTTGTTTTCATACTTTGTATAAGTAGTCTAATGTACCCTTAATGTGACAGGCAAAGATACTGTAATGAATGTCTTATTGCATTTAGAAGACAGTGGGGGGGAAAAAAAAAGTAACTGATACACTATTTTATTCCAGGTGGGAGTAAAAAGCAACTACTTTGCTCGCCCTTTACGATTCAGTTAAGAATTTGACTGACAGAATGTTGGCACCAGCTGTGGAAGAACTGATCAGCCTCAACTCTGAGTAAGTGAAGTCTTATACATTTAGAGGTTCATTTCAGACTAAATTTGCATAGTCTGCTTATTTCTAGCAATAAACATAAACTAAAAATACAGTTTCTAAGACACTGTAGAGCACTTTGATTTCCATTGTTGTGGAATTCTAAAACATATCTTTAAATCAGTACCTAACTTCACCTGTTCATAATGCTATTCTGCGATCTTGAAGCCACCACAGTCTGATTCCTCTGCCTTTCCAGGCAATTAAAAGCACTTATTAAAAGTAATAACAAATTGTTATAAAACATATAAAGCATGAACATAGTGCATATATTCAATAATCAAGAAAATATAAATAGTATTGATGACAGATAAACTGTTGGAAAAAAAAAAAAGAATTTGGGTGCTAATTACATGAACCTTGCTTCTTACTGCATTTCTTATGGGAGACAAATTGTTGATGGAGGTCAGAAGAATCAAAAGCCTTGGTAGTCCAAAAATAGTCTCTGAGGGAGTCCCACACATGATGAGAGATACGGTGACAGCAGTGATACAGCCACAAAGTGCAGGAATTATCAACACACATAAAAAAAATTCAAGCAATCAGGAGACAACTTTTTAATGGAGATATGTGGGAGACACCACTGTATCAAAACACACCTCTCATCCTCATAGTCTTAGATTTCTAGTATGCATGGACTCCAGTATCTCAGTTTTAGTTAGAATTTTATTTTTCCCTTGTTTTTTTTCCAAATAACTGTCAAAAAAGTCTATTTCTCTGTAGCTAGTAGGAACTTGCAGACAAGATAAAGGCAGTATGGTTCTCAGTTTGTCAGATCTGCATTTGATTCAAAATATAACTTCTCAGTGAAGATCTATTTTCTCTTTCAACAAGTTCTTAAAAACCTGGAGGACTAGCCTGGGAAAAGAAGAAAAGTGTGAGAGAGAAAGGGAATAAGAATGAAAGAGAGATGGTGAGGGTGGAGTAAAAATAAAAGATATTAATTTACTGGAGATAAATAAAATATATGATACTGTAAAAATTTTGACTGAAAACATGTTAGTGTCACTAGAAAATGTAAAATTAACTCACATTATTACAATACCTGTCACTTTGAAAATTGCTCAAAATACAGAACCACTTGCATAGAGACAGTCTAAAAGAGACGCTAAATTCTTTTCAGTGGTTGTATTCATCTTCAATCACCAGTTGCTTTACCAATTATTAGAAACTTCAGTGGATGTTTTTCTTCTTGGTCTACTGCTAGCCAAACCAAGTTAGGTTTTACTCATATACAGTAGTTGCTAATTAAAATAAAATAAAATAAAATAAGTAGGACTCTTCACAGATTCTCAAGTGTATTGTATAAAGTGTATTAATATTCTCTAAGAGTTCTTTTTGGATCATAGAGGAGAAAGAATCTTAAAGTAGCATATTCTTGATAAAACTGAGAATAATGTTTATGTGAGAAGTTTCTTTTCAAACTTTCAGCTAGGACTTTTACTCTCTCTGAGAGTTTAATGTGTGAATTTTCTGGAACAGTGAGAGCATTCTTTCAGCAATTTGGTGATTTATAGCTCCATTTAGGAAACTCCTTTATTCGTTATAGACAGCTTATTTTCTCCAAATCTGCATTACTCTTTGAAATAAAAAACACCCCTCATAGCCTTAAAGTTGTTAGTGGCTACTGAAACAGATGTAACCTAGCAAGGTTTTAAACTAAAAAAAAACTAAAAAACCTGAGACTTTGAGAAGGCAGTTCTTTGCCATCATCCAATTGCTGATGAAAGGAAACAACTAATAAGCAAGATCTGAAATGATTTATACATATCTTTGGCAACAGCCAGCCTTGAATGGTATAAATACCTAAAGAGGGGAAAGATCTCGGGCTAATTACCTTGTGACTATTACCTAGGTATTCTGGAGACTGGTAGACTTGCTAAATATATGTAGATTTTTCAATTGTTAACTTATTAATGTTTGTTTACATTTTTCAATTGCTTCTGAATGGAGCAGTTTTGGTGTAGTGTGGTTTGTTTTGTTTTGTTTTTTTTAATGTTGGAAATGAAATATTAGAAACAATTAATTTTCTTCTGTTTTCAAGCACAAATCAGCCATTAGCAGTATAAACAATATTTTTTATGGTTATTTACCTGATATTTCAATATTATGAAGTCAGACAAAGAAATAAAAAGTTGATCTAACTCTCAAGCAGAAAAAAGGTTCTACTTCATAGATACATGGACATTAATCAGAAGCAATATGGAGATATGCTGGATGTTACCTATTTCTTCAATCACACACAAGGTGAAATTAGCACCAGTACTTCTGTATCAACACACTAAATTTTACTCAATATTTCATCCATTCTATTTACTAGAGGATAGTAAAATCCTGTGTCTCAAAAACCCATCTTATGGTCAATTGTTTTCTTTGACTGTAAAAAATAAATAAAACAGCATGTTATGGTTTGACACTGGCTGAACACCCAGTGTCCACCCAAACCACCCCAATCCCCTCACTCCCCTCTCCCAAAGGGAAAGGGAAAAGGAAAAAAATGTAAACTTGAGAATTATTAAACAGGCAGTTTATATTTACACAGCAAAGGGGGGGAAGACAAAACAATGCACACACACACACACAGAGCAAAAAGTTAACAGTAAATCAACAAGCAATGAAGTGCTCATGCCTCCAAAAAAGAGGATCCTGATTCAGCAGTCATCTGGTAGGCAGACATCACAAAGGAGAGATAAGCTTTCTCTTCCTGTCCTCTTCATATCTAGGCTGACACAGAATGGTATGGAATACCTTTTTGGTCAGTGTAAATCAGGGGGCCTGGCCTAACCTATGTCCCCTCCCAGCAAGAGGAAATGCTACTCAGCTAAACAAACCCACTACCCAGCAAAAGATCATATATTCAAAGGCTTGACCCTTACTCAAGAAGAGCAAGTCCATGAGAATCTGTCAACTAGTCTTTGTTGCTTTGCAGAGACTTGGACGAGATTAGAGTTATGCTATTTATCCTTTGAAAGAGTAATACTTTATTTAGAGACACATCCTTACTGTAACATATGCACCTCTTTTTATTATGGATGTCAGGATAATCTTCTTGAGGAAAAGTATGAAAAGTAAGTGAAATTATCAGAAATTTAGGCTTGAATGGGGACACATTGCATATTGTTACAGGTTGCAGCTAAATGCACCCCAGATTCATCTTTAATTGATATATATTTAGTAAGTACCCTTCAAATACTTTCCAAGTATTAAATGGTATGTGGTGAAAAAAAATTCACAGAACAATTGGAGTTGGATGACTAAACTTTTGAAGACATTTATGTCCTCTGGCACACAAAAAATTCAGGTGAACAGTGAGCATGTGAAGTTACATATTTCACAAGTGTTTCCAGACAGCAAAGTGTAAGAGTTAAGCTAAAGATTATTTTAGATTAAAAATAAAATCTGTGCATATTAACCAATTTATCTTAACACTTGCAGTCTGAATGAAAACAAATAAACCCCAGAAAAATAAAAGGCATAGAATTAAGGATTATTGCTCTTCATGTTATAGCAGTTTAAAATACCCTGACAACAGAATACTTTTGCCTTGGTCTCTTTCTAGGCCATCTTTCTCCCAGTGACAAAACACAAGGCAAGGGAAAGAAACACTGTTCTATTCATTCTACATTTCGGAACCAGGTCACAGCAAAGTGAGCATTTGACACTAAGAGTCTGCTATTAAGCCAGAAATGGAATCTGTTTATCTTGACCCTTGCTCCAGGGCTTCAACTTTCATCTCTAAGAGAGGTTAACACTTTGCATCTGGGTAACATCAGAATCAGATTTTCACAAGCTTTTAGTACCCTCATTGGATGAGGTCTTATTCTGAAGAGAGTGCTTATTTAATTATCAACTGATTGTCCCTGATTTTAATACATCCTGAAGGTGAAGGTTAACATTTTTGCAGCTTTCCTGAAGTCCTGTGTGATGACAAAATTTGACAAGGTGTAATTGGTTATGATTTGTCTCTTAATCTTATAATCTCTTATAATTGTTCCATTTATATGTGGGAAGATAACAGACTTCAGAGACATATAAATTGACAGTTCTCTTAGACACAGGAAAAGGGAACACATGTACACACTGATGACATTTTTCTGGATTGATTGAAATTATAAGGACAAGAAAAAGCTTACCTTCTGTCTCCCTATATTTTAGCTCTATGAATAGGCAGGTAGTGAACATGGACAGTAGCTTTTATTATGAGTTTTTGACCTGTTTTTTACATAGTATTGTCTGCAGGGTAAGAAGTTCTATTTCCCGTTTGTTCATAAATAAAAAATTAAAAGTTATATATAGAAAAAGCAGGGAACTTATTTCCTTTAAGCATGGTGAAAATTCTGTCTGCGGTTCTTAAACTAAGGCTGTTAATATATTAAAATTGGGGCTTGACAGCATTTTACATAACTTTTACATATCTTCTGAATAGTAGCATGTTTATTTAAATAACATATTCTTGTTTGAAACCAGAACACCTACAAAGACAGAATGTTAAGTACTTTTTCATATTTATAAGTATAGAATTTGCTGATGGTTAATAGTAACTGTACAGTATGTGCAACAGACATACAAACGACTGAATAAATGAGGCAATCTAAGTGATGGCACATGAATATAATAATGACTTCTAGCTTATGAGTATGTATGTAGAACTCTGACATCTTCCATTTTCATAAGTCATGTAGAGTGAAACTATTCTGCTCTTTATGCAAATGTGAAATTCAGGTGCAGAAAGAGCAATTAATTTTCCAATGCTATATGAAACATATGGAAACCTAGGCAGATGCTTTTCCGGATTCTATATTAAGGTCCTGAAAATGAATCTGTCTTTTGTGCAGGGCTGTCAGTTAATACAGAAAACAAGTAGTCCATTTTCATTTTCATGTGCAAACTTTTGTATTAAAAGAGGGCAAAAAATTTTTGGAAATAGTTTCTTTAAATAGTAATTCAAGTGGTTTTGTCTTATTGTACAGACTGGCATCATAAGAAGGCTAACATGCATTTGTATTTCATATGATACACGTCTTAAGAGCATTATTCCTCAATTTTAAGTCAGGTAATATCCATGACTGAATTCTGGGATGGGGTGTGTGTCCATGTGTGAGTGTGCATGTGTGTGATTTGAATTTAGGTAGATCTCTATCTGTTTATGCTAAATTGATCTCAGACGAACTTTGTGAAGACATGTCAGTCCCCTTCCATGATCTCCTCCATCTAGAATTAAACACTCCATTCTGAAGTTATCTTCTCAATTTAATAGGATGAATAGTATGAACATTACTCACAACTTGAAATAGTGTGAAGTACTTCAGTGACAGCTATACAATTTGTTATTTAAGTATACTGATATGTATGATAAATTATGATATAGAACATGTGCAGCATATCAGCTAAACTAATATTAAGCATATTTTGTTTTTAGAATCTTTTCCTAACATATTTTTCATGTTACTAAATATATATTTTTCTACATGAGGGTTACTCCAGTTTTCACCTTACAAAACCTTTATTTCAGCCAGTTTTCATTGGCTAAACATAAACATTCAAGCTGACAGTTTTCATGCAAAGCTATTTGCCTCGAGCTGAATGTTAAAGATTCAGCTAAAACTGTTTAGTCATATCCTAGGTGAAGCTTGGACAAAATATATTGTTTTGTCCATGATTTTTTTTAAAAGTGTACAGCTTTTACTCAAGATAAGCTATTGCTTCTGTCACTGGAAAACAGAGTGATGTTTGACAAGGTCACAGTTTGGTGTTGCTTCAATTTCTAGCAAAGGCTGCAATAGTTTGTAAGGTGATTTGCCTCTGAGAAAATCTGTGAACATGTTGTCTGAAAAACTCGTTAGGGGTATTTATCTGTGTGGTGGATACACCACTCTCCAAGGGTTGCTATATGTGACTATGAAGTCTTTTTGCCTGTATGCTAGGGTGACAAGATCTTACTAAGGGTGAAAAGTAACACATTTTATATGTAAAACAAATAATTTATTATTAGTATAACTGAAATATTGATAGTATAAATAGAATATTATTACTGGTCCAGATCTTATTATTACACAGAAGAAAAGAAAGCAAGTTTGCTGATTACACCAAACTGAGAGGTTATGTTGACTCTTGAGGGACAAGAGCCCTTGCAGAGGGATCTGGATACATTAGAGCAGTTCTGGGTCCCACAGTTTAACAAGGATTTTAAGATCTTTTAATGTATTCAGAGGAGGCCAACAAAGCTGGTGAAAAGGTGTGCTGTGAGGAAGGGCTAAGGACTTTGAGTTTGTCCACTTTGAAGGAAGAAGAGGCTGAGGGGTGACATTTTTCTCTGAAGATTTCTGAGAAGGAGCAGTGGAGATGGAGGTGCTGATCTCTTCTCTCTGGGATCCAGTGCATCAGGATGGTTCAACCTGTGCCACAAAAAGTTCACTAGGAAGCAATTTTTACCTACAGAATGGTCAAACCTTGGAAAAGATGTCCTAGAGAGGTGGTTGATGTTCCAAGTCTGTCAGTGTACAAGAGTTTTTGGACAGTGCCCTTAGTAACGTGCTTTAACTTGAGGTCAGCCCTAAAGGGCCTGAGCAGTTATACTAGATGATGGTTGTATGTCCCTTCAAATATTCTATTCTATTCTATTCTAGTCTATTCTAGTCTAGTCTAGTCTAGTCTAGTCTATTCTAATGATTCAATTATATTCTAAATAATAAGAATTAAAAAATAATATTGTTAGAGGATATGTCTCCATAATCATCATAGAATCATAAATCACCAGAATAGAAGGGGACCTCAAAGATCATCTGCTCCAAACTTTCCTGTCAAAAGCAAGATTTAATAGCACCCTGTAGTTCTGAATTGTAAGTCTCCAACTCTGTGGAATCCATCACTTCCCTGGGGAGATTATTCCAAAGTATATTTGTTCTCATTGTGAAAAAATTTTCCTCTTCTGTCTAATCAGACTATCCCCAGGAGTAAGTTGCACCTATTGCCCCTCATCTTTTCCATATGAGTCCTTTTAAAAATAATGTAGTTTTATTTATATCCTTTTAAAGAGCAGTTTAAATCTGACTTAATGTTCTCTGCAAATCATTAGCATTCAAATAGTGTTGTTCAGATTGGCGAGCTGCCTCCATGTACACAAACATATCATTGCTTACTACAGCAAAAGTCACGTTTAAACATTTACTGCTCCAAAGCATATTAGCAGTAAACATAACACCTGATCCCTCTCATCTCAACATATTTAGTGAGGTTGTGAAAAGCTCAGCAGTGTTCCAGGCGGGCATATAATGCATCTGTTTTGTTTCATCTGCCTCTGGAAGTCCTTTCGGAAGTCTGTGTGAAACTTGTTCCAGACTTGATGGGTTTCAGATCTCCCCATGGAACTCAGTCCTTGTAGGGCAGGTCAGCTCATTGTTGACCTGTTGTATCATCACTGAAATAGCTCACAAAAATTGAACTTTTAGTTTGCAGTGGACTGCAGTACAGTTCTTAGACAGATATACAGGTATTAGTGGGCGGTCCCATGGCGTAATGGTTAGCACTCTGGACTCTGAATCCCAAGGGCTTGAGTTCGAGTCTCAGTAGGGACGGACCGTCCCCCCATGGCAGTTAAATGCTTCCCTGCCATCCTATCCCGTCAGATCTCGGATGCTCAGCAGGGGCAGCCCTGGTTAGTACTGGGTGCTGTAGACAGTCCCACGGATTTCACTGTCTCACTGTCCAAGCTCACTCGGCCGTGGCAAATGGAAGTTAGGACTTAAATGGTGGGGCCAGTTCTGCGCACGCTGTGCCTCACCTAAAAAATTCACTGTGCAGGCTGGAAGGGCACACCCACGTGGGGAGAGCCCTTCCCCAGATCTTCGTTCACGAAGTCTGGCCATTATTATTATATACAGGTATTAACTTCAAATTCCAAATGTGGGTGCTCACATTCAGCAAAAAGAAAATTGAGAAGTGATGATTACATAATAGACTCATAGATTACATCTCCATTGACATATTTTGGCTTCCCTGTCTGTAAACCACTCTTCAGACTGAAAGTAGAGTTTTCTCTGTTCACTCCAGCTACTCTCCTCTGCCCCTCAGGGCTGCAAATGACACATGGCCTGAAATAACCATTCATGTGTGTTCAGCTTACACTGTATGTTTTAAATAGGTCTAATAAAACTGTAAAAGAGAGGTAGTAGTTTATGTCTTTCTCCTCTCTAATGAGAAACGTTGTACACTGTTAGCAGGAAAGATTTCAGCTATTCACATAAAATAATTGATAAAATAATCAAGAGGATTTCTGAATTCTATGGAACTGTTACTTTAAATGTAAAGTTTCCTTTTTATTTTGTGTCCTGGGTTACACATAAATTCTGGTATCCACCTTTCCTTTTTTCTTTTCCCCAAATATTCCCACTAATTTGGACTGTGACAGGAACTTGAGATAAGGGTGGTACTATTATCCTAGGAGAAAAATATATCCACAAATCTTAAAGACTGGAATGCTGATGACTCAGACAATCAAAATGCAAGCTGATGATGTGCAAAGTAACCACACAGATGCTGACACCTCAGGGTACTGGCTGGGCTTTGAATAAGGTAAGGAGAGAGGCAAATCCTGCTAGGTGAGATAGTGTGTCTTTGTCCTTATACAAATAACTATATGTAATGAACCTGTTGCAAGTCCTTCCAGTCACCTAGGGGATTCCACAGATCCCTACTCTGGCTGCCTGTGCCAGCCCTGCAGCCTCACTCGAGTGCTGACTCTCAGTTTCTGTCAGGTTTTTCAGGCATTGAGGAGGTGAATCACATGGAAGGAAGGCTATCCTGTCTCTGTCATGTGGCCATGTGTGTTTTTTTTGCTGGGTGAGGGAGGCTCGCTGCCATCTCAATTAGGTCTGGTGGGTGGGGCTTGATAGTATCTCCTCATCAGTTGGTTTGTGGCAGTTTTATTAGTATTGCTATTAGCCTTCTTGAGAAAGAGGTGGGTTTTTTTGTTTGTTTGGTTTTTTTCACTTACATGCAGTATTTATTGTCTCTCTCTGTATTGGAGAAACCAGAAGTTTTGAATCCAAGGGACAAGACTTTTGACTGCATCTCCACCCCTCCAAACTGTCTCAGTCTAAGACAGTAGGGAACAACTAGGAAAAAAAATATTCTTCTAACAAACATGACTAAATATAGAGGTGAAGCTGTCCTAGCTAGAGGTAGCTAATGTACAGGAAATTCTTCAGCTTCTCTATATTTTCTCTGAAGTGTTTAAGATGGTTCTTGTAGAGTATAGGACAATCAGAGGGAAGAGTAGGCTGACACTCTTCCTGTGGTAATGGACATTTGGATCATGACGGACAGATTCCCTGCAGTAGTATGACATTTCTGGAGGATTTGTGTGTGACAGATGGGATACCACCTGCGGAAAAATTGAAGAGGCTATATTAACATTGAAAATATGAAACACTGAAACATGAGTAAATTAAGGGTGTCACATCTTTTTCCTCTGTAATATGTTAAGAAATATCAAGATTTAGGAAAAGGTGAAAAACACAAGACAACTGACTCACTTGAAAGTTATTCCAAAGTGTTGTCTATGTAGAAAGTAATGGATATTGGAGGTATGTGTGGATTATTAAACTGGACAAAGGTCTTTAAGAACAGATTGACCATAGCTGTCAGTATTAAATCTAATATGGATATACCTGGCTATGTTACCCTCATGGAAAAGTAACTTCCTAGATGCACTTGCAGTATGTAACTATATTACTACCTTTTTCAACTGTCATACAGGAGAATTTCTGTGCTTTTTATTTTCAGTTGTCATGTGAATGCATCCTTGTAGACTTACTTCAAGAAACAAATTAAATTAATCTGAACCAAACTTTGACCCTTTGATTTCTGGATGTCTGTAGAGCAATTAAATGCACTTTAAGTTTACCTTTTCTGGAGTAATTTTAATTATTTTTAAGTGTATTTAAACAGAAAGGCTCCATCAGAATGACTTTAGGAGGCCAGCATCCACACATACTTTGATTATGTAAAGCATAGTTCTAACTAACAAGAATTTCTACTTTTTAGGTATGATTACTGTCTAGGTTTATTAAAGGTATAAAAAAATAAAACGTTCTCTTAAATGAGTAGAAAATCTAGGTGAGGAACTTGCAGCAGCAGGTGATCCCTAAAATTAAACACTGTATACACTTCAGCAGAGAGAAGCCCATGTGAAAAAAAAACGACAGGAAAAATATACAATGTAAAAGCAATTAGGAAGATAGTAAATAACAAGACAGACCTTTTTGCCAAAGAGAGCCAGTTTACAATATAAAATTATTGTTTTCTAGACAAAGACATTCTACGATAATTCTAAGCTTTCAGAACCACATGGTAAACTCCCTCTTATTTTCCTTCTTTCTCTATTCAATAGGCAAAATTTGTTTACTGCTGAATAGTGCTGTGCCACATTTTGCCCATATGACTCATACTGAATGCATCTCTTCTCTGAGATAATTTTCACTGAAGCCAGTGTGAGTCACTGCAGAACAAAGAACTTGTTAACTGGGAAAGGATGTGAAAATTTTATTTAATATTTAGAAGAGTATTATATTTCTTTAAAGCTCTCTACCCATGGAAGAAGGCAAAAGTAGCTGACTCATTAAACAGTAAAAAGGAGTAATTTGTTTTAAGCACTAAGTCCTGCCCATTGAAAGAATTTAGTGGGTTTAAGTTCTTCAGCAGACTTAACTGTAAATTGTGTCTTCTTTCACATTAATGCTGGTAATGAAAAAAATTTTGCTTTTCTTTGCTCTACCTTCTTTTCTCCTGATAACTTTGTATTTATAAAATGGAAATCTGTTTCAGAAGGTATTGAAGTTAATCCAAGTAACGCTGCTTGTAGTGCACAGATCATAAGCATTCTGTTTTGTTTTGTATTATTTACTTATTTTTCTGTTGCTCTGAATAACTAAGATGTGTGAAAAATATAGTCACATAAGCAATAGTTCACAAAGTATTGACTAATTCATCGATTACTGCTGCTTTGAAATATGAGTACAATTTCTGCTGACACTTACAAGTAACATGATTTACAGACAACACTTTCCCAATTAACATTATAATGTATAACTTTATTTAAAAATCATATTACTATGTAAAACATATTAAATATGCAATAGAATCCCTATCACTTGTGCCCAGATATTTATGTTGTAGAAATTCACAGCTATTTAAATATTTATAAAATGAGAGTTCAGAGAAGCACTTTTGAAAAGCAGTTAATAATGAACAGACATCAAGGGAGCCATCATTATAACAGCAAAATGCTGTGCAATTCCAATAACTTTCCTGGTGCAGAAGCAGGCCATCAAATTTAATTAAAAGCAGTCAAAAATAAACTGAAAAATTGAACTGCAAAAGCCTAGTCCTTGCAAGCAGCTGAAGGCAAAGAAAACGAGAAGTGAGAACCTTGAAAGTAGTAATGAATTGATAAGCCTTCCTGCCTCCAACTTGTAATTTGTTCTGTCAGATTTTGGTATCAGTTAAACTAGATTAATAGAACAATCCCTGATTTTCTATCTTAAATCTTTATGCACAGTCTTTTTCTTACGGGTTTTGATGATAAATAAAAGTCTGATGGGGTCAAAATTAATTTCCATGCTTGCTCATTTCTTTTAAATAATTCTGTTATGTACATTGGCTGGGAACAGGCAAAATCAAAACAGAGGCAGAGATAAACATTTTTATTGAATTTTTTCTGTGTCCTTTCAGGGACGTTTAATATCTTTTTATCCAACAAGGTAAATATCACCTGGAAAATGAAGTATTGACATCTTCATCTGCCACTAGAGGTTCCCATGGTGAAATGAAAGATAAGGAGAATAATTTGTAATGTAATAGGGCTAGCAAATTTATTGCTGCTTTATATGCTCAGATTAATGTGGATATATGCAAACTGTACCACAAGGACAGAACCAATTTACTTTAGATCATTTTATTTTTTATAATAATAATGTTTTAATGAAGCTAAATCTTCCCTGCTGTGACCTTATTATGTTTTTCAACATCAGTGGGAAATAGATTATGTTGAATTGTAACAGAGCTCATGAAGCAGCAGGAATTTGGAGGCAGAAGATCAATTATATTTTAGTGGTCAATACAGAAATAGGAGAAGCAAAAGCCAAGTAGACTTTGGGAAATTAGCCAGTTGAAAAAAAAAGTAAATGATTTTCATGTCAATCAATGTTACATACTACAGTTCTTATAAGGGTTATTAAAAACACAGTAGTTTCCCAAGATGGAAGTTTCCACTCTGGTAGGTATTTCAGGAAGATTGACATTATCTTATAAAACAGAGTGAAGTAAATAGAAAGTGTGATGTTGAAAGACTGAATAAAATTTGTAACAATATGACTGAATATTAATTTACTCTCTGGTAATGAATCACTCTTTATGGAATTAAAAGAAATGGCCTAAGTTAAGAAATGTGTAATTTACTGCCTGCCATTCAATTTTCATCCATTATGAGAATCTGAAAGGTAAATAATAATTCATTCAAAATACAAATCAAATTTTCCCCCATGGTAATTTCTTCTCCTTTATCAACAGTTGAAGCTTGTGCTTATGAGTTCAGAAAAAAGCAAACTTTCAAGAAAAATTTGCTTATAATCTACTAGGTACTAAAAAAGGTGTACTTAAGATCATTCATTCTTGCAGAAATTCCCAATTACTTTCTTTGCTGTTATATTCAGTTTTAGATACCCTTTGCATTAATATATTATTTAAAAAAAAAAAAAAGAACTCCAAAAGACATGAAAAGAGAGTCCACTACCCTCATTTATATTGTGTGTTATGCAGGAAAGTTTTCTTGGATGTAATACAAAGCTAGAAAGTCAATATTCATGGTAGAATTGCTTGTACCACTGATATGCACAAGGTCTGCATGCTGTTAATGTATATTAACTCTAATTCTTTAAACTTATTTTGCATGATTCACAGTGAGACAGAAACTCATATGGCACGTGATAGATCCTAAACAAGTGTGTAGAAAGGATGAATTGGTCTCCAAACCTCAAAGTGATTCTTTACAGTGACTTGTGCCCAGTGTGCTTTCAAACAAATTTGGACACATTTGTGATTGCTCTGGTGCAGTCAGATGATAGGCTAGTCAAAAGTCTTGGGAATAAATACAGGAAAAATCATAACTTCACTCAGTCTGAATAACATTTAGTGGCTGAGGTACTCAGACTGAAGAGATATCCAGCATGATGTTAGAACTGAATGTGAAGCAAGGATATACCAAGAACTATCATATTCTTTGCACTCCCACTGACCCCACCTGTGAGAAACAAGACACAGAGGGTATGAATGTTCCCACAAGCCACCCACATAAGTCAGGACCCATGAGTTCTAAAGGAAGAAATAAAATGGCTACAATATACCTGTAATCAGTGTTTTCGCAGTCAGCCTTAAAGAAGCGATCATCCTGACTTGTCTTCATAGGAGTAGGTGAAAGAATTCTCTTATGCCACGACTCAGTGAAACAGCCTTGGCTGCAGCTGTGTCTGCTCTCTTTCTAGAAGGTTATCAAGAAATGGTCTGTGAGAAGGTGTATGTATTTTTCAGTTGGTTGTGAAGTCTCTGTTCTTTTCAGAAGTCATTTTTTTCCATGAACGTAGAGTCAGACTGTCACACAGAGATGTAGTCACATTCAACACAGGAAACGAAAAAGACTCTAAAGATCTCTCAACTCTTTACAGAATGGAATCCTAAATATAACCTTGGTATCCTTTGGCCTGGAGTGATCATGCTAATGCCTTTTCACATTGTGTGAGATAATATATAAAAGAATAAAATGTTATTATGTTTACCATTCTGCTGTAAACCAAAATTTTTTCCCTAACTCTGTTGGTGGTTCTAAAAAAATGTTTTTCCTTACAGAAGTCTGAAAATACTTTTGAAATTAAATCTGACTAAAAACAGAAGAAGAGTGTGGTGCTTACATGTGAACATCAGTTCAGTATAGAAAACATATTTTTCGTGGAAAATGGTCAACAATGACACTATCTTGGGAATATAATAAAAGTTATTGGAGTTCTGTTTTCAGATACCTCTGTTTATAACTTGAAAGTACTTTGGTTCTTATTTGTTTTTCCTCTTTCTCCTTCCTTTTCTTCTTTGAATGAAAGGTGCTTTTTTTTTTATCTACATAAGTTTAAAATTAAGTTTAGCTTTTCCTCTCAAGTCTCTGTAGTGCAAATCTGTGTCCAGAACTGCATAAAATCAATCAAACATAGATCAAACTTATAAAGGACATGTTAACTAGATATCCTACATTTATTATCAGTGGGGTGCTGTCTCTAACACAATTAAATTGATTATTAACTACCATTCTTTAATCAAAATAACTTTTAAGTAATTTACCAGCCAGTGCAATTTCATTCTTTCTTTGATCTTTTGCTTAATCAAGGGAATTTCTTCTGTGGTATCTCAAAGTTAACTAAGTTCAGATAAGCTTTTCAATGTGATTTAATTAAAAGATATGACCATGAGTAAAATTTATCATATTAATAGGATTTTTTTTTTACATTTTCCAAGTGAAATGTTCTTTTTTTTTTACATTAATATGCTGAAGTGTAACAAAAAAAATTTGTATTCTGGCATTTCCAAATTAATTTTAAAGCATCCAGGAAAGAAAAAAAATCACTTGTGGACATACTTGAAAGCCTAGTTCATTAATGTAGTAATAAGTATGTAGACTGAGAGAATTTTTTCCCCTGTTATACCAAAATACTAAAAATATTCATAATTTACAGAGGAAGGAAGAAAAAACTGAATATAAGCAAACATACAGGGATAGTGGTACCTGACACTTTTGAATGATGACTGAATTGATTCTAAGCAGTTTTGACTTTACAAGCATTAACTAATCTTTGCCTCTTCCTTGATAAGAAATGCTTAATACATCAATTAACATATAATTACAAAATCAAATTGAGCATTTTCCCATTCATGTTTCTATTTCCTTGTGTAAATGTTGAACTATTACTGTACTTTATATGCTTCTAAAATACTACCTTTTAAACTGAAAAAATGAGCTATTTATATTGAGTTAGTGCTAAAGGCTGCTATTCAACCGGTACCTTTGAATTCTAATTTGAAGCCTACGTGTATTATGATAAATTTGCATTAGCATGTTGTTTCATTAAATCTGTCAACCAGAAGTGAGACATTGCTGAGGCCTCAATTCTTTAAGTGGTCATTTGTCTTATTCCTCTCTTTACACAGACTATTATTAAACTTCTTAGAAAGCATCAAGTAATTTTCTTTGTTGAAAGATTCAGTGTGTGCTAGTTTAATAAAGTTGACTTGGTGCATGACAAAAAACAGTACCAGTGCATAAAGCAAGATTAATTCTAACTTCTAACTAGGATATTTAAAAAATTTGATTTGCAGTTGTATTATGTCAAGATGTTAAGACCCTAGGAAATAACAAAACATATACATTGAAATTTGTTTTAAAAAATATTGCATAATTTAAACAGTCTCCTTTTCTATATAATACTGAGAAAACCATTATAGTTTTTTAACACACTTCAGTTTAACTGAAACCTGATTGTTTCATTCTCTCTGTAGTCAGTAAACACTACATAGTAGTTTCAGAAAAGGTCTAAAACAACTTATTTGAATGGGGGTTTTGTTTTTTTGAATCACAACTATTTAACAAAAACATTATTATGACTGCATACTTTTCTCAGCATGAAAAGAAACAATTTTCTAATTTACATGTCTAGAAAATTTTTTTTCAGAAATATCATTCAAATTAACTGCCATTATGATTTTAAGTTGCATTTTTGCAGGGATAAAAATAGATAAGAACAAGTTTATTTGTTTTTATTATTGTAATAAAGTGTGTAGCTGGCATGAGATTTCAGCTACCACTGCTCTTCCAGGAAAATCATTGGCTTTGTCAATGTATGTGTATTTTGTTGTATTGGTTAATATTTTCAAATGATGAATTTTCTCCATTTATGGAAAAATAAACAATATCATTTGTTATGCTTAAGAATTATCTGTGATCTCCCAGTAAATATTAATATTGTACTATATATGCAGCCTTGCTATTCTGCATTCCCAAAGATTTTGTTCCTAATCCAAACCAGGACAAGTAACTGAACTGTTCCTGAGGATGAGAAGAGGTGATTTCCAGTTTAGGAAGAGTGGGAAAAGAGAAATTAGTCTCCAGCTGTGAGCAGTAAATTCTTAAAAGTACTTGTTTCCAAGTACTTTCATTTTCATTCTACCATGGTTTCTCAGCAGATTTATTTACAGTGCTGGATGCACAGAGTTCCATGAAATTGAAGAATACCCCTCAACACACCATTTTCTCCTCAGTCTTGAAATGTCCTCTTAATAAAGAGTGATTTCCTCTTAGAATGGTTTAATATTTTCTGTTGATACAGTTAGTCAAAGTTTTCAGGCACTTCATTTGTAGGATTCGGTAAATCAAAACTAGGTATAAGATTCACCCAGTTTAAAATCATATTAATAATTTAAAGAAC
Organism: Acropternis orthonyx; assembly: GCA_035583155.1. NCBI lineage: Eukaryota > Metazoa > Chordata > Aves > Passeriformes > Rhinocryptidae > Acropternis > Acropternis orthonyx. The sequence goes on from JAWWEU010000091.1 coordinate 42,822,709, forward strand.
AATTAAATGAACTGTAAATGCATGGGCAGTAAAAGAAAAAGTAAGTAGAAAATGAACTCTCTAAGGAATCACAAAGCTGTTTACACACAATGATGAGAGAGAAGAATCACTGAGTATGACTTCCTAAAAGTCCACTGCAGAGTTTGCTGCATTAGATAAGCATATATAAGACCTCAGAGTACAATGGATAGGGAACAATTTGATGCTACTTGGGAAACAAGAGGCTTTCTCAAATATTTGACATAGTCATGCATTCATTTACATTTATCTTTGAGAACATGTAGAGAATAGATCAGGTTCCAGAAGACTGAAAAATTATGAATATATTTTCAGGCTTTTAGAAGGAGCAGTAGAAGAATTATAGACATGCAACAATAACTTCAGTTTTCAGAAAAACACTGGGATAGGTAATAAAATAAACTGTATTTGCACACCTGAAGGAAAACAAGTAGAAGAAAAATGACCAACTTGAATGCATTCTAAGCATATCACATCAAAATGACTTAATTTCCTTCTAAAGCAGGCTAACAAAATTTTCCGAGAAAGAAGAAAGTATATGTCAGTATCAATATTGTACTAAGGCTTTTGTCATTGTCTTGTATGATGTTTAAGTTGGAAAACACGGGGTCTAAGTGAAAGTTTCATAAGCAAGATGAAAATGTGCTTAAGTAATCTAAATAAAATAATACCTACTAGTGGCTTAATACCAAGTGGCATTCCATGAGAAGTTGCCATAGATCAAACAATTTTACACAATTAACTAAAAATTAGAAATTAAAAAAAAAGGTTTTATATGTTTATTAATACTGTAACAAACATTAAATTTAGCCTATATAATATGGTCTTTAGCATAAATAAATTTTAAAAAATTACATTTAGAAATAAAAAGCTCTAGAAATACATGGTAAGGAAAACTTCATGATAGATGAAGTACTGGAATACTCTGAAGCTCTGGAAACTGACCTTTGGGGAAAAGGTGAGATGTGTGAAAAGTCTAGAGGAACACAATTAAGATTAAAACTCCAGAAAACTGGAAAACTTAATCAATAAAAACCCTTGGCAGCAAATCGGGAGAGAAGGGGGAGGTGTCAGGAGTGATCAATGGTTCTGGGGAGCGCGACCAACCCGGTGCACGGTGAACAGGAGTGGCCAAACAAGAACATGTCACAGCAGTGAGGGTGTCACAGGAGTTTGCACGGTAGTTTGTGCAGGCAGGACAAGCAGAAGGGGCTCCTCTCTGACAACCTGGAAGCAGCCGTCAGAGGCAGCAAACAGCCTCAGCAGCTGGTAAGCAAGAGCAAAGACATTCTTTCAGCCCCAGTCTTACCAGCGTATTAGTTTAGACTTCCTCAGTTATGGTGTTGACTCTCTGTAAAGCTCAATCCCCTGCAGCTGCAGGAGTGG
>JAWWEU010000091.1:42844939-42861443 GCA_035583155.1 Acropternis orthonyx
AGGGGGGGAGGGAGGGAGGGAGGGAGGGAGAGAGGGGTGATCTCTCTGAGGTGCAGGGTTGGTAGATGAAAGAAAAATTCCAAGATTGTAAATCCGTAACAGCAATGTTAGGCATTACTATAAACATGATAACTATAAAGACATTTAAGGAACATTTGTTCCTAAAAACCTAATATCTCTGCTTAGAAGATACAATATCCACTGCAATGAGTTACAGGAAATGCAGTGATTTCATATTTGTATCACTGTGTGTGGTTTAATAAATATTTTCATACCAGGAGTGCTTTATTATATCATCACTTTTACTTAAATAATTTTTGAAAGCTTAAAATAGAATTGCTTGTCCTGTACAAAAGGAGGCTCAGGGTAGACCTTATTGCTTTCTACAATTACCTGAAAGGAGTCTATACGATGGTGAAGCTCAGTCTGTACTCCCAGTTATCAAGGGATGATATGAAACAAAAGTTATGCAAGGGTAAGTTTAGATTGCCTATTAGGAAAACCGTTCTTCACCAAAAGTGTTATCAAGCATTGGAACAGGCTGCCCAGGGAAGTGGTTGAGTACCCATCTCTGCAATTATTTAGAAGACCTGTAGATGTGGCACTTAGGGACATGGTTTAGTGCTGGGCCTGGCAGTGTCAGGCTATGGTTGGGTTCAGCGACCTTAACTATCTTTACCAGCCTAAATGATTCTATGATTCTAAGTTCATTATTCCAATGCAAGATAAATCTTATAAGAATTAGTCTGTAGTTTCCAAGTGATTATGTTTTTGAAACCCAGGGTTTAGGACTTCTGTGTCCTCCAAAAAATACTGGTCTGTTTTATTTGAAGTTATTGGAATTGTTATCCTTGCTCATTTTATGAAAACAGATAATTAAATACATACTTTTAAGAGCCCAATATTTATAGCAAAATACCTGTTATCTTTTAAAAAAGGATTGATGTCCATATTAGTTTGACAATTAAGAAACAAGGCAATAGAAGAAAATTTGGCAATGTTCATCTATCAGTGACTTTAAAAGTCATAGTGTTGGCACTATTGCTTATAGTTTTAATAAACCTCATTCATTTTCTTGGCCACAGATATTGCAGATAACATCTCTCCCCCTAATCTAAGCTATGTGAGAAAGTAAGAATAACAGGAAGAAATGAAGAAGAAAACACTGAGGGAATACACAGGTTGGGTATTAGAAAAAAGTTCTTTACCCAGAGAGTGGTTGCGTGCTGGAACAGGCTCCCCAGGGAGGTGGCCACAACATCAAGCCTGACAGAGTTCAACTGTTTGGATGATACTCTCAGGCACATGGTGTGACTCTTGGTGATGGTCCTGTGCAGGGCCAGGAGTTGGACTCAATGATCCTGGTAGGTCCCTTCCAGTTTTCTGTGATTCTGTGAAATACATACATAAAGTTCTTCTATTGTAATTCTCTTGTGATGTATTTTTTTTTCTATATCACATTTCTTACAATATCTCTTTGAACTAAGCTAGTGATGTCCAGGTTAGCATTAGTAGTGACTTCTCTGGGATGCTAGATCTCCTAGTACTAGAAATATGGGCTGGACACCTTACTCAGAACTCTTTATCTATGCCTTCATGTTCATCAGACTACATGTCAGAAAGTGCCTAAAGGTTTTAGTACAATAATATCTAATGTGCATGTAAACAGTCTAAATTTGTCTTTTTTTTCTTCAGAAAGTAGAAGTATCATCACTTTCTAAGTCTTGTACTTCCTTAGTAGTGTTCGTAATGAAACCTGCTATCACAGTCCATTAGCAGAAAGCTGTAACACAAGCTGTATCTTTCTGTATCACAGAAAGATTAAGAGGAAATGGTATTCAGGGCCACGTAGTCTCTATATGTTTATTTAGTATTTGTCATGGAACTTCTTACACACTTCCTCAAAGGGGAGCAGATTTCATTTACTCTGATAATGTGAAATCACAACAGCAAGACATCCACTTGCAGAAGTAAATTTAAGAAACAACCTTTGATGTCATCAGGCATACTGAGGCATTGAAAAAAAAACCCAAAGTTTGGTTTACGTTTCATCTGTACTCATTGTCCTCCTGACTTGATGCCATAGCCTTGTGATCTGTGAAACATACCAAAGGCAAAGACTTCATCTTCTGCAGGTGTAATTCTTTAACATAGTCTCCGGCACTGGTATCTCCCCCTCTTTGGCTTTGGCTCATTCTGGTGTGTCTGCACAGACAGGCTCACTAACCCTGATCACAACTTTTCAGATCTCTGTCTTTTCAGATGAGACAATCCAGTATTAAGAAACATGACTATAATTGCCTTAGCTAATGACAGCTTACGAATTCATGGATTTTTGTCTGAAAATGTGTTCTTCAGCCTCAGATTTTACATAATTTTTTCCATTCATCTTTTCATAATTTAGTCTGCTACTCAACTACCATCAACTTGGCTGATGTGTCAGGAAATGTCATTTACATATTTGAGAAATCTCTACAATCAGTATGATGAGGAGAACAATTTTAAGTGGTTGTTAACCTCTGTAAAGTTAACTTTGTAACTCAAGCACTTATGCTGTGTTTACTTCAACTTCTCATACCATGCAATATTTGTGGAGCTAGAACACTTGCAATAGAAAGCATGGTACTGCTCAATAACCATATAAACAGTTTTATCAGGTCATCTGCATTTAGCTAGGATCCCAGCTGCCATAGTTATTTTGCTACCAATGTATAACGTCGTGTTAACTGAGCAACAGTTCACTGTTTTGGTGAAAAGATTGTATCCCAATCACTTTCAGGGCCAGGGCTTAAAGTGTCATGTGATGTGAAGCATCTCAGAAACGCTGATTAAATCACCAAAAAATGTTTAAGAGTATGTCCTTCCCACTCCCCAGACTTAAACATAAATCTTTGTTTCTGTAACTAACTGATAAGATCATTTAGACAATTGGCCTTCAGGTCAGCAGTTTTATCCTTTATACATCTACTCAGCCATTACAGTTATCACAAAGTCATTTTAATTTAGAATTCTTCTAACAGCAGAACTGATAGAGCAAAGAGATTTCTATTGGCTCTCCACTGAATATTTTGTCAGTTTCAAAGGTTTTGAAGCCCGTGATGAATTCCATGATGCCACAGATGTTACTGGCCTTTTTATTGTCCTTAATGTCCTTGATTTATTCAGAGAGTAAATGTCAGAGTTAATGGATGTAAAATGCTGTTGCTGTTTATAAAATAGGAGAAGTGGCAGTAATTGTATTAGAAGGTATTCTTAAGGGGTACTAACACTAAAAATAAGTAAGAAGAAAGGGTAAACTCATTGAAGAAATTCAGTTTAATCTAAGTTCAATAGCTGCTGGAAATAATGGTACTATTTCTTACTCCAAGAGTGCATAAGTTGTGTTAGCTACTGTGGTGGGTTGACCTTGGCTGGACACCAGATGCCGCCAGCTGCTCTATCACTCCTCTTCCCAGCTAAAGGGGAGAGAGAATAAGATGGAAAATTACTTGTGGATTGGGTAAGGCAGTTTACTAAGGCAAGACAAGGCAAAACAAAGCAATAGCTTGTGTGGGCAAAAGGGAAGCAAAAAATAAAAGGTTTATTCTCTGCTTCCCATCAGCAGTGATGTCTGGCCACTTCCTGAGAAGCAGGGCTTCAGCAACGTGTAATGCTTTCTTAGCAGGCAGCCATTGGAAACAACGTATGTCCCCTCTTCCTTTTCCTTTCCTTTCTTTTTATATTTGAGCTGATGTCATATGGTGTGGAATGTCCCTTTGTTTAGTTTGGGTCAGCTGACCTGGTTGTGTACCCTCCCAGAATCTTGCCCTGAATTGTGGAAAGACTTACAGTGCTGATGCTGTGCCTTCACTGCTCAGCAGCAGCCAAAACACTGGTGTGTTATCAAAACCCTGCTACCTCCCAGTACAAAGCACAACACTGTGAGGGCTGCTATGGGGAAATGAACTCCATCTCAGCCAGACCAAATACAATCTCCACCCACTATTCCATACCATTTGCATCATATTCAGATCCCATATCTGACTATCTCTCCCGTGCTTTCACAGATAGCATTTCATTTTTCTCCATTTTATGGCCTTCCTCCATGCTCCCAGATCTTGGGCTCCATTCTGTCAGAATGGGTAGACAGGACAAGCAACGCAGTCGATCGTTGAACACTGACACCAGCCTGGCTCGGGTCATTGTTACACTCTCCTTACTCCAGACTCAATACAGCTACTTAATTCCTTATACGCCTATGGTCACAGACAGGCCTGAATGGAAACTTGAATTTTATGTACCTTTTTCAACTCACTCCCATATAGTTCAAGATTCCTTACAAATCATGGCAATGGTCAAAATGTGCCTCACATTCATTGTCAGACAAAGAGGTGAAACAAAAGCAAAAAAGTTGTGTTGTAGTTCTCTCTACCGAAATGAATTTTCAAATTTTATGTTTCTAAGATAAGGAAAATTCTATCACATTTCATTAAATATGGATAATTTTGACCTGACTTAAATACATGGAAATTAAGAACATCTAACCGGAAAAGAGTAATTTTTTGTGAAAGTATATGCCTGCAAAAAAATACCATTAACTCTAATATTAGACCTCTTAAGAACAAAGCTATTTTTAAAGCAGAGCCTCTGCAGGGAAAACAAACAAACAAAAACAGAAAAAAAAGAAAAAAACCCAGACAGCTATAACAGTGAAAACTTCAGCTCAAATGGAAACGGGTAAAACTGAGCAGACATGTCACTTACATGTTTCTTGTAATTGGTCATTAGGGGTCATAATAAGAATAGTTTTGAAGAACTGTCACAGAGTAATGTATAACTGAATGCTCCTGAATGTATGTCCTATATCTTAATTCTCTCAGTTACAAACTTTTTAGAATTCTCTATTTTTTTTTTTTACTTAAAATGTTATCATTAGGACCCACTTCTTTTTCTGGTGCATCCCTCTTGGACAAGGGCTTATTTTTCTTTAGTAATGTTAAGATTGTGTTATGGATTCCAGCAAAGCAGACCCAGCTGAGCTTTAACTGAAACACATTGACATTGGTGTATTCTTTATGCCTTTGCAGAACAGGTTTAATAGAACATACATAAAAGATACTGTATCTTTTAACTTGCAATTGAAAACAGGTGGCATTAATAAAAACTCTTCCTCTCTTATTCAAATAGAATGAAAGATTTGCTGCATTAAAGACTAAAAAAACAGAACAATTGTGGCTAGTGTTATTATATAAGAAATATATTTTTTGAAGTAATTCACTATGTCTAATATTAGACAGAGATTTGTGCTTCTATTATTTTAGTCTTAGCACTTAAAACGTGATTGATTTGTGCTGCTCCAAGGTAAAACCAAACAAACAAACAAATAAAAAACAATTAAAACCTGAAAGATTAGTAGTAACTATGGATTTAAAAATGCTCATACAGGGTTTGGTTTCCTTTGGTTGATACTAAATAAGTACATTTTATTAATATTTTCAGTTTCACTATCATAAAATAATGAGTAAATATCAAGGCATTTATTTAGAACAGAAGGCTGTAACATTTTTGTTTTCTCTGAGGATTTTTTTATGTGCTCAAAACTACTCACATAGCTCCCTATGCCTTTCTTCAATCTCTTTTAATGGTTGTGATCTCCTTTTCCTTACAGCAAATCAATAACCTTAGATAAAATTGAATTAAAAATTATATACTGTTGGGTTAATTTATATAATCTTTGGGACAGATTCTTGGTTAAAGGTAAAACTGAATTACTGCTTTCATCAAAAAGATTTTCCATGTATTAAAATATGTAAGTGACCCTGCACAGCATTAATGTAATTGCACTACATGCAACCATGTATATTCTTTGATCTCTTTGTGGTAGTAGAAACCTTTCCCTTGAAATAAATACTTTTAAGGAGCTTTGATTTTAAGGACAAAAAAAAAAAAAAGTAAAACTTTAAATTATGCCTTGTTGAATTTTCAGACAAACTAGGTATAACATATGCATAAATGTTTATCTTTTTTTTAATTTATTTCAGTTAGTAATCTCTTTGTCTAATATTCATTTTATGTTGCTATTTTACCAGAAAATTCTCATCCTGTGAGATAACAATTTTTAAATCCTCTGTGCATTCATAGCTGCAGGGTCAAAACACGGCTATAGGCAGAGGAAGAAAGGCATATGAAATAAACTGGAAAGAATTTACCTAGCTCTCAAAAAGAATATGCAAGATGATTTGGCCAATACTTAAGTTATATGGAATTTTATGTTTAAGACTTTCAGAAAATGTAAACTAAATACTACTTTTTGAGTTTTAAGTAGATTGCAGAGTGAATTTGGGGATCATGAAATCTGAAACCCTCTGTGAGAATACATAATTTTTAACAGTTACATGCTGAGAAAGAATCTCCAGAACAGGATACCTTATGGAGAAAGAGGGACATGCACATATGCCTCAATATAGGAGCTGAAGAAAGTGAGAATAAATGTTTCTACTTGTCTTGAAACTGAAGAACCTGTGCTCAAGAGTCATGTGTCTAATAAGAGTTGTTCTCTCTCTTACTCATTTTCTATGAATTTACACTAAACTTTGAAGAGTCTCTTTTTTGATGGATATAGTTCTAGGTTATTAGCAAAACTCTTTGTTGCCCAGTTTGCTTTCATATCACTTAATTATTTGATGCTTAACTCTAGGAGAAGGAAGCAAGAAGGTCAAAATTAAAACATAATAATGCCTTTTTCATGATAAATTTCTAAAACTGTGTTGTACAGGGAACATATAGAACCTAGGGAATTATGATAACATAGGGAACCAAAGTTATTAATCAGTCTTTACATGGCTTCTTACCTTAATCAGTAAGCTTCATAAAAGAAATAATTTAATATCTTTTGTATGTTGGAAAACACCTAGTACACTGTTGACATCATCAAACAATACAGATGAAAGCAGCAACTTAAATTAACTCTAGCTTTCTGTGAAAGTTTAGTATTTAAGATGTAAGAAAATTCTGTTCTAGAAGGTGTAGGATAGTATTTTGTTAAGGCAAGAGAATGGTTTTAGTTGTTCCAAGGTTCAGCTGAATGATAAACCTCAACCAAATCCCTACAAATGCAGGAAAAATAATAAATATGAAGTTTTTATACGGAATGATTTCTCTGTGGGTTCCCTTCCAGTCATGTTTCAATACTAAAAGCATGAAAAACTTGCCAACTAAGCATAATCCTTATAAGCATGATGCAAAACTTTGATGTAACCATTAAATAACATGACGTTTAGAAGGCTCTTTTTAGATAGAGTATCACCTTTGCTTGCCGTTGAGAGATGCATCATGATAATCACTCAGTTTTGCCACACAAGATTTTTTGTAATTAATTATTATTGCTGTTCTCAGCTTAACTCAGAAGTGTTTTATTCCATTTCAAGGTGATATAAGTTTACCTCTAGTTCCAACATAGTATGATACAGAACACTGTCTCTTTAGGAGGTAACCGCATGGCCTGCGGATAGGATAAAGGTGTTGTCAGAACCTGTCAGGTTATCATGTTTAAATAGATAGGAATATTTTCTTGAGACCTGGCATCTCTCAAGAGATAAAAAAAAATTAATGGAAAGTCATTTCTTTCACAGATGAAAAAGATCCCCTAGTAGCACATACTACATCAGTGTCTGTCAGCTAATTCACAGGAATACTCCAAATGATTGTGAGCATCCTTTGCAAAATGCCAGATAATTCACAAAAGCTTATTGTGAAAGGCAGGTAGGCATGTTGATTATAGAGAATTCAGGTAGATAGTTGATTTTAACAAAGTCTGGTTCCTTCTGCTGTAAGGACATTTCTGCATGAGAAGTCAATACTGAGTAACTTGTGTACAACAAATTCATACCCTAGCTCATTGTGTAGTAAATCCCACAGACAGACAAGCTGTCAGTGTGGACTGATTTACTTGGTATTCAGTCTTCTTATAGATATATTAGTCCAAAAGTGGCGGGGGGAGGGGGGTTGGTTGTGGTTTTGTGGGAGTTTTTTTTTTGGTGAGGGAGGTGTGTTTGGGGGTTTTGAGTATTTTACTTTTTTGCTTGTGGGTTTTGGGTTTTGGTGTTTTTTTTTTTTAAGTTTGGGTTTTTTTCCTTCAAATTCACTGAAAATATAGCCAAACCAGAATTTTTTTACTGTGTTTGATATTAGTCATATGAGATAGTAGGAGTTGATCAAACATGTCATAACAAACCATTTGTACTACTCTCAGAGAAACTTGACACAAATTATATAAGTCTCCCTGTGGCACTAAACAGCATTTTACATGGTTGAAATACTGCAGATGGTGCTCAAGAAGGGGAAAATATAAAGCCTGAATAAACTGTATAATTTTACAAATTAAGAAGAATGCACATTGATGGTCTTTCTTCTTTTCCTTTTTTATGTTTAGACCAACAGCAATAACAAAACTATACTTAGTTAGCCCTTTATGTATAATCTTTAAAAATGTGATGTATAAAGTGAATATGGAAAATGAAAATAAGATTATGCACCAATTTGACAGAAAAAAATTGAAAGAAAACTGTAGTACAAATTTAAATATATGTTTCTAATGTAATTAGGGGCTTTTGTTTGTTTGTTTGTTTTGTTTTTACATCAATATTGACAAGCATAAAGAAGCTTGCAGTACATAGCTTGCAAAGAGAAAATTGCCAGGTATTTGAAAAGCTAAGTCCTAAGGAATGAAAATTAAAGAATGACTGATGTGATTATTGGTGAGTTCACGTTCTTTCTGAATTCCATCCTGGACTTTACTAAACATGCTTTAGTTTTATTAGTTTTACTATGTTATGATCTTTGCTATTTTCACACATCACAGCACTGTCATGTCATCAATTTTTCTTCTGACTACACCTGCAGAATTCCACCTTTCCCTTAGCAGGCAAAATGTACTATCTACTCCAAGGATGCTGATAATGCTACATCTGCTAACTATCTACTAGGGAATTCCCATGGGAATGCATTCAGCATCCAGTCCAAAAAGCTCTAATTAAAAGTCAACTCCAGGACACCTGACCACCCTTAAGGTGATTGCTACAGTATGTTAACCTCCTGCTTCTGCTCTCCTATCAGGCTGAGCGTCACTTGTGCTGTCTGTGTTTAGTGGGTTCTTTAACTAAAAATATATAATTTGCTGTGATTGGTATGACTTCAATTGTGCTCTGACTGTCCTACTTACCATTATTTTTCTAGCTATATGCATACTGTTGTATAACTATGCTATTTTATTGTCTCAATCACTCTATAAGTTAAATAGTACAAGCGCCCTTCACATTGTGCTTACTTGATTACTAAGAGGAAAAGGACAAAAAGTGCTTTAACTACATTCATCTCATATATAGAGCCGTCAAAAATAGTCTTTTGTTTATGAATTCTCAGATCCTAACTTACTCCTACAGTTTTGCCTTCATACTGCAAAGAATTTAAATTTCTTCTGAGTTTGTTGATGCTTAGGAAACTTTTCTTGCAGTTTAAGGTTGTTTCATATTTCATGTCAATAGCTGATTGAGTTGCTCAAGATAGTGCAATACTGATAACCATTGTCTCCAATTGTATGCAATTGTAGTTTAGATCTACTGATAATACCTAAGCAATTACGGTCTATCAGGTTGCATGTTTCTGGCTTTTTTCCTAGTTTTACCTTTCAGCTGAATTCTGTTCTCTCTTATAGTGAATCACTATCCTATCTCTACTGTGTCTGTATACCTGTTGTATTTGTGGTTTAATGTGTTAAAACATAGCTATTTGTTTAGCATTCTTTTTGCAGACTTTCACTGACATAATATAATTTACATAGTATAATATGGCATCATGTGGGCTAACATAGAGTAGTGTGGTATGTCATGGTGCTGTATGGTATATGCTTATATAACATAACATAACATTGCAGATGGAAACGTCCAAAATTTTTAAACACTGTCTGAACATTATAGAATTCTCTTTCTCTCATTAGTGGACTATGTTGTTTTCTGTAACAAGAACAAAGATATTCTAGAAAACATAAGTTATTCTATTTCTTATATATATAATCTAGAATAGTAATATCAGCATTACAAAGCTTCACCTGATAACGACTATCCAAGGAAGAAAAAAAATTGTGCTCATAAAAGAGTTATTGTTATATTACACTGTGGAATTTCTGAAGCAGTATGTTGCTGTAGCAGTGTAACATGGAATAATCCCGTATTTATCCACAGAAACATGGCAATGAGCACAACCAGTGTTGAGGTAATAGGTGTCTTTTATCTTGCCTTTGATGTTGGTTGCTTTTGTTGTTGTTACCACCTGAAATTAGGGTTGGAGAGCTGGTCGTGATTGATCTGTGCCTCTAGAATCACTGATGAGTTCCCCATCATTAAGTCATGGTGTTGTTTTTTGTTGATTCAAGCTTCAGTGAAAGCCAGCTTTCTTAGGTGGATAATGTTGGATAATTGCAGTGTCACATTAAATAGCACTTTGTTCTTGTGAACAGTCACCAATATTTCTCTTTAAAATCATCTTCTCTGTGCAATTTTTCATTACATTACACTACAAAACAACCCTCCTGTATCTTCTTCCTGGCCCCGTCCTGCCAATGCTTGTAAATTGTTACTAAAGCTTGTTGATAACAATCCATCTCCATAAATATCCAGAATGCATCTTCGCAAGACACTAAATAAACCTTCATATACAAATGCAGGCTTTGTGAGAGGCTTATGAACTGTTCTTCAAAAAGTCAGTTTCCTTATGTATATTGGAAATTGCCTCTTTCTCATATAACAAAAATTTACTGCTTTTCCCTCCTCTCATATGGCCTTTGCTTTGCTGATAGGAAATAGAACATTCAAAGGCTTTTGCATGTGGAAGACAAATACTGTGTGATTTCTCCCTGAGGACACATTTCTGGATAGTTTGTGAAGAGGACTCCTACTTTTCTGTCTTTCCTGTATTTAAAGATCTACTTTAGAATTAAGGAAATGAAAAAAAAAGTTAAAATAATGTTCTGTTTAAACTGTAAACCTAAATTTCAATGAGAATGCTTACCCACAATATTTATTTCTTCTTTTTTGACTTCCCAATGCACCTAACTTTTTCAAGCACAAGTAAACTTTTTTTTAAAAAAGCATGATTGACAGGAATCTGTGACAATTCATGGAAATGGTCTGTTTATGTTACTATCCTTTAGGTAATTAGTCATGTCAGTGTAGTGCAGTTTTGAAGGCTTGCATTTTAATCCTATTCTGTGAATGAATTTCTTTACAAAAAATAATTACCTTAACATTTAAAACTTGGTTAATGTATGTATATTGTAACTGAGAGAGCAAAGCAGTACATGCTGTAAAATAATTCAAAGGATTAATATTTGAGGACTTATCAAAACACAGGGAATCAATTCAGAGATCTCTTTTCCAAGTAACTACACAGTAATTGCTACTCTGAAAGCTCTTTAGCCCTTATGATTTTCATATAAATAATGGAGTGAAAGTTAAATAGTTTTGCATAATGTCATAGAGTATTAACCGTGAGACATAGTTACAGTTAATGTGAAGCATTATTCCATGTTCTTCCTCCCAAAAATGTAAAACTGTGTTTTTAAGATATGGTTTACAAGAAAGCTTTGAGTTTACCCTTTGTGAACATCACATGATTCTGCATTATACCCTGTGGAGAGAGCTGTTTTTCACAGGAGTCCCAGATAAGCCTGTGGCTTTGTAAATCTTTCACATAGTTTATATAAATGCTTAATAGCCTCTGGATAAGCCCTGACTTAACTTATTTGGCTGCATGCTTTTGTTTGCCATGATTTTATGTGCAGAAATCAGTAAGCTTTATTATTTTGTACTGTAAATAGACATTATAATCAGGTATAATCACCAGAAGCAAAATGTTCCTTGTGTTTGTTTTATTGAGAGATATGCTGTAGAAATGATTTTGTCTAAAACTCTTTTTTCATATTGCCATATTAGTTTGTGTGGTCATTTTCCTCAGCAGAGAATACGAATATATGCCTTTTTATAAACTTCAGAAATTTATTTATTTTTACAAGACTGTCAAGACAGATAGATATTTTCAAATATTCTTCAAAGAAAAACTAGTGTGAAAAATACTAAAAAAGACAGATAAACACTAGTGATTGCATTTTATTGCATTAAATAATGAAATAAATATTCTATTTGTCAAAATATAACACTCTACTACAAACATCCTATAGCAGAGGAAGAAAAAATTTCTATCTCACACACTAATCTTTATATACAGTGCAAATTTATTTAGTGGAGATCACAATTACAGTACTTCCTGTGCCACTGCAAAGTATTTTCTGAGACCTTGTTTCAAAGAAGGATCAGGCTCTAAATTCAGAGTGAAAATCAGCATCTGACCCTTTGCACTACTGCTTCTCCAAAAGCGCAGTAATACAGAGCTCAAGGCCAGAGACCAATGTAGGCACATCCTCCCAAAAAATACAGTTCTAGTGAAGTTATAACTTGTGTAGTTTGATTGAATAGCAATATGAAAGTGGAGACTGCTTCAAGCTTTGTCAAATACTCTGTTTTTTTGCACTCCTTCCAACCTGCTTTCCACTAAAGCTGTGGTTTTTAAATTAATTGCTCATTCTCAGACCAATAATTTTTAGGTGATCTGCATCTCAGGAAAATACCTATCCCACATTTATAAATAGTTGTAAAAAAGGCTCACTACTTTACTGACTGCCTGAAAGATGAACTGTGGAATCTGGGCATGTTTAACATGTCCTGGCTGAGTTTTTGATCTTGACACATCTGGCACATCCTCATTAGCACAGTAATAATTATATTTCTAATATCTTAGCCAGTGCAGAAATATTAATGTATGTACAAGGAACTAAAAGAGATACATTACACTTTTTCTTTCTTTTTTTTTTTCTGCCCTGAAAAAATGACAATATCCACTGTCATGCAAATATAAAGATAAAGCCTGTCATACTTTAAAAAACTCACATTATGATTGTAAAATTATAGATCTCCTGTGGAATTAAAAGAAACTTGCTCCTTTGGATTACTTAAACACTTCCTTACATATATTCTTCAGTTATCTTTTAAAATATGGCGGTGACTAGTTCATTAAAATTACAGATAATGAACATGATATGCTCATGGCATTTCTCTTCTAACAAAGTTTATTCTTTGATATAGATTTTTTTCTCTGACTTTTATTTTTCCCAAAAAAGTAATGGAATTATGTGAACAAGGAAACAAATAAATAAAAATGTGAATCATGTAACTTTTGCATTAATGTATAAAGATGTGTTATTATAAGCTTATACTTGGTGAAAATACATTCCTTTTTCCCCCCAGAACTTATCTGAATTGTAGACAAAGTATGGCAGCATAGTGGTTATTAATAATGAATAAACTCCTCCTTTTTACGACCTGCCTTAGATCTTTATGCAGTGCAGCATTTCCCTACAGAAACAAACAAACTTAATAGGTGTTAACAGCATGTCTTCTCTTTGTTCTCATTTGGACACTGTGTACATCCTCAAAAAAGGGCACAATGTAAACAAGTGCAGAGTTTCTCTTCTGGGCAGTAACACATATTTAGCAAAGCCTTTTTATGAGTTAGAGAGGACAAACTGGTTTCAGCCACTAAGGTCATCTCTCAGACAGATTTTTTTTGAGGAACTGACCAAGGTTACTTCTCATAGTTGACATCTTGTACGCTATACAAACATAAATCACGGAGTAGCTTTTATCTGCCTCAGATTCATTATAGAAAATGTTCAATTTGACCTTCACAAGGCACATGTGTTCTAACTAAATTCCAAAATATAAAAGTCACCTCTAAAGGAAGAAAGGGGAAAAACAGAACAAGAAGAATCCTTTTAATCATGTGTCAAACAGGGAGGCCTCTCATCATGTTGTTTATTCTTATAAACACAGTGCTTTGGTTATAAAAGTTTATTTTCATATAAGTAAAAACATGGAAAATGAACTTTGAAATTAATTGACTGTTTATTTATGCATTTTTCTATTGTAGAACCAGCCTGTAGGCTAACAAAATGTTAGGTTGCCTAAAGGATGTTCATTTAAATTAATAGTGAAAATTTTTCTGACAGCTGGTAATTTGCTTATTTACAGCTTTTCTATTAAATCTTCAAATGTAGTAGATACAAATTAATAACCTTCAGCTGAAGGGCCCGTTTTCCCTTTAGTTTGTTCCAGTTGCAGAAAGATGAAACTTCTTTCTGCTTTTTCTGTTTCTAATAATTCTCTCGTGACACCCCATCCTATTTTTCTCCCTTTCACATAAAGTTCAGATATATTGCTATAAAGATGAAATAATTAGTTGTAGCATTAAAACTATTATACATTGGATTCCCTTTATTTTGAAAAATAATACCACTGAGACTTTTTTCCCAGAGCAGAAGGAGCACTTTATTCTGAACCCATTAAAACTGACATGAGATGAAATAATTAATTTTGTTGTGCTTGCATATTTCTGTGATACATATTAATAATGAAAATTGTTACATAATTTAAAAATAATAAAATAAAACAAAGATAAAATGACCAATAAATGGAGGTTAGCTGATCTGGGGAAGCCAATAGAGTTAGTAAAATTTAGAACAGGGGGGGATTAGTTGGTATGGGGAATCTATTAGTAATTGAATTCAGCAGCATTAAAGAATTTGATAACATTCTTCCAGGTTACTTCTTAGAATAGAGTTTTACCTTGAAAGTATATATTTATTTGGTTAAAAAATAATTAAAAATAATTAAAAAAAAGGTTATCATAGAATCATAGAATGGCTTTCGTTGGAAGGAACATGAAAGATCATCTAGTTCCAAATCCCCTGCCTAGAGAAGGGAACTTTCCACTAGGCCAGGCTACCCAGAGCCCCATCCAGACTGGTCTTGAACATCTCCAGGGATGGGGAGTCCGCAACCTCTCTAAATCTACCCTCTTTTGGTATCAGGCCATTCTCTTTTGTTCTATCACTACAAGCCCTTGTGAAGAGTTTTTCTTATGGGACTTCCATAACATAACAGCAAAGCATTAGGGAACACTTTAGTGGGAAGCAAAATTTTTCCCACTAGTTCCAATGTGTTATAGGGAAAAATAATCTTCTTTGGTTCTGTCCACATCTGCTGCTTGTAAGAGCTTCTACTTCACTTTTGGTCTGAACTTTCTTATTAGTCATACAATTTTGCATGCTCCTGTACTCCTGAAATGTATGCTTGTAAGGGGAAAGCTGATTACATTATTTACAAAAAATGTATACTAAAATGGTACTGTGTTTTGCTGTGTTTGTGGGGATGTATTCTACATTCCATTTGTTTTTTGTGTATCTGACCTGAAACTCCTGGCATGTGATTTGAGGAACTCTTGGATCTTCACATGGCAAATAGAAAAGTCCAGGTGCCTTTTAATTTTCGGTTGTGTCTTAACATCTGTTTTGATACACTTTTGATCAAAGACTTATAGGTGTTTTACTGCAAGAGAAATTATGTATGCATTTCTACATGCACTTAAATCCTAGTCTCCATCTGAAAGAAAGAGTCCATAGACTTCTGCTCAAAGTACACAATAGTTTGGGGTCTTGAAATATGAAGGGTTTATACAAAACAACAACAATCTATGTTGTATAGACAGATAAGATATATTTCAGGTCTTTGAGAACAACTGCACATAGTGATTGTACTATTTCGAGGTAAGTTTGTGTAGTCTGTCAAAAAGGAGCTGAGTTTGCTTCAAACACAAATATGGAATGGTCACTTTTTTCCTGGAATGTTTTCCAACAGTTCTTCTTTAGAGGGTTAGTTCATTAACTGAGTTTTCTTCTACTTTTCTTCTGATGTCTCATAAAAATGTGAAAGTCAAAATAAATACTCAAATTATCACTTCAATGGAACTCAGCACAAAAAGAGACAGTTTGACTAATTTCATTGTCTTTTCTTTAGATTTATGTAGTTGTGTTATATATTGTTTCCAAGATTATGCGAACAATAGTAGTTTTTATCTTCAGAATATAAACACAAAAGACTATTCAGTGCTACAAAGAGTGTTTTACACACAGTTTAGACAATTCTCTGGTAGGATTCTCTTTTAGGAAAAAAAAAAATGTTTGATTTAAGCATTCCAGACATAATTCATTTGAGTGAATTTTCTGGGTCTATATAAGCAGTTTAAAGTAAGACTTCTCTGATAGGCTCCACTTAGGGTATCAATCAGATTGAAGGACCGTAAGACTCACATATTTGCTTTTGCTTGCAGGAATTTTTCTCTTTTTCTTTTCTTTTTTTTTTTTTTCCCCCTCCTCACAAAGAATTCTGTCTTTTCATACTATACTCAGTTGCTGGTTCGGGTTGCTGGGGTTTTTTGTGTGGAAAGGTTTATTTGATTATTTGTTTTTCTATTTACTGTCAGGGTAAAAAACTGGAATCTTTCTCCATGTTCATACATTTCTGACTATATCTGGATCAATACTGAAGGGAAAAAACAAAAACAAAACAACCCACCCCAC
>JAWWEU010000091.1:42898388-42912381 GCA_035583155.1 Acropternis orthonyx
TCTTTCTTTCTTTTTATTTTTTTTTTTTTTTTTTCCCCCTGAATAAAACAAGGGCAGGTATATTGCAATACTTCTGGTTTTCAATTTCTAGTCCCACAGAGATGATACTGTGTTACAAATAGACAAAATATTGTGTTTAGCAAGACTTAATCTTGTCAAGGAAAATCAAGAATTCCATTTTGAAAATGAAAATGAAGATTTGAAGAAGAGATACTGAACTGATTTTGTGTCTTTTTGAAGCTGCACAAGTGGGGAAAAAAATGTAGATTCCTGTTTTGTAGATACTTGATTTTGAAAAACCACAGGGAATTTAGGAACTAAACCAAAATAGTGTTCAGAAGGAGGGTCACTAGACAGTTGTCTATACATTGCCTTCATTTTGATGCTTTTTGTATATAGATAATATGTTTCATTCCATTGCATACCTTAAAGGAAGCACACTGCTTACATTAAAATTGAAAAAAAAAAAATCTTTCAAATGTCAGTAGGAGACCTTAGACTGCCAGAAGATACCCAGTGTTTTGCGAACCAGGATGATACATTGTTTATTTTTTGAACTGGTAAGCACTTTTCCCCCCTTAGTTTCTGAAAGGTTTACGAGTCTTCCCTCCATCTTCTCTTGTTTACCACAGCACTCTTGGGAACTAAATGAAAAGGAGTCAGCAGAGTTGCACCTTTGTTTTCCCGTGGCAGATAAGAATCTCCTCAGAACTCAGCCTCTCTGACAGCTGAATGGGAGTGTGTCCACCTTTTTGTTTGTTTGTCTTTCACGCTAGGAATGCTTGGTAAAATAACCCCGGTTCTTTCAGCAAGGTTTTTGTCCGTTTTCTTCTGAACCACAGGACTGCAGTTCAGGCCCATAAATTTCTATACTGCCAAAGTTTCTAGTTAAGTCCTTCTCACCCAGCCACCCACTATGACAGTGTGCTAGTCCAGCTTCAGACTGATTCTGCTTTAGGGCCCTAAGAACGCTGTTTTCATGCTTATAAGGATTGCTGACCAAAGAAACTCTCCAGTACAGTTCCAAGAGGAAAAATAAACAGTTTGAGGTACCTGTGGATTAAAAATCAGTGCACTTCAACTGGAATTAATTTGTCTGAAAGTGAAGACACCTCCAGAAGAGCTTTCCACTCAGGGAGTTGTGCTTTGAGAGGGATGAGGGGAATGAGGGGAAAACTCTGAACTGAAAAACAAAACCTATGCTATTGACTTGCAAGTAGGAACTGATTTTATTTAAAAAAATAGTGCCTTATTAACATAAATATATTTTTTGCCTCTCAAGAAATTCTTTGTTTTCCCTTTTAAATTCCTATTCAACTTCTATGAAGCAGGGATTATAGTTCTGACTACACTAGCAGAACAATGCATCATGGCTTTCCTGCATTTTAGAGGGTTATACTAATACTCACCACACCCTAAAGAACTTAAGGTCTTGTTAAAATATTAAAACTGTTACCTTCATGAGGGACAAGGTGGAGATCTTTAAAAGTAAAAAGGAGAGAAATACTGACCCAAAGAGAAATAAAAAGGTATCTCTTTTGAGATTTTCTCGACCTTAAAAAATTGACATCTATATTTGAGCAATAAAGTGCTAGTGTTCTGGGATCTATACAAATGTAGAAACCTAGTAACTCCTACATTAGATTGCTCGTTATCTGAAATGGAATATTAAAGACTAGTGCAACTCAGCATTCTAAGAGCTGCTGAGGCATACACAGGTAACTCATTTTTCAAGCTGCAGTGCAAGCTGCAGATTGAAGTCTGGAGGATGGGAGCCCCAGGCAAAAGGCCACATACACCCCTTTGCAAAAAAAAGGCATGAGGGGACTTTTGGCACTGGACAGAGGACTGGACACACAGAGAGACAGCAGAGCCAAGGACTCAGATGGAAGAATGACACCTTCATACTTGTACACTGAGAGTATAAAAGCTCAGGGATTCATTTGCTTGGGGTCTTTCCCAGAAGGCACCTAGATGAAGCTGTTATTTTGTTGCATCATGATCAAATTATCTTAAGAATCAAGATGTTTTAGACTGTGCTATAGAACTAGACCTAGGGTCAAGCTGGCAAAGAAATGTGGTCTGACTCTGTGTGTGTGTGTGTGGTGTATATAGCTGCAAAATGGCCTCAGTCCCAGCTCAGGTGATGCAGATGTGACTACCAGAGTGGCTTCAGAATGGCCAGACAGGGAATTTTTCTTAATACAGCAACCTTGCTTCTGCCATTCCTTCCATACTATAAAAGCCAACATGCAATGGTGGTTATCACCATGTTGGCTTAGTACTTTTACAGTCTAGAGAAACACAGCAAACTTTGAAGGAAATACAGGAGTGAGGGTTTTTTTTTGTCTGGGAGCTAATTGCAAAATACAGAAATTAGAGATGGTGTAATGAAATGTGAACATTCATGTCTTCCTTACAGAATTTTCTAATGAAATGGAAGATTTGGTTTAATTTGTCTTTACGTATTTGTCTTTTATAACTCAAAGATAAAGTTTTCTCATTTCTGACACAAATTTGAAATGCAAGTTTCCTCCTAGAATATTATCTTCACTTTTGATCTATTCAGCAATGGAGATTCGTGAAAGTGACTGAGTAGAACAGAATTCATAGCTTATTTTCTATGTTTCTTATACTGATGAGGGAATCCAAAGAGAATGACTGTATGTAATATACACTAGGATATATACTCTTTCTGTTCATTTTCCTAAATGCAGTAATATTTGTGTTAACCAGTCATTTTGTGCATGAAGCTCTTGCAGATGCATTTTAAAAGAGTAATTTTAAAGAATCTTGAGGATTTCTCTTATCTATCACACCAGAAATATAGCGGGTGGTGGGGTTCCCCCTGGCACGGCTGCTGCCATCCTTACCAGGGGGCAAGCTCTCCGCCCGTCTCCCCTCCACGTGGTTCCCAGGGGACCGGGAACGGCAGCACACGACTCACAGAGAGAGGGAGGCAAAGGGAGTTTATTTCTGGTGCTACCGGGCTTTTCAAAGGAGAGGGTCATTTTACTATGAAAGGGGACCCAGGTTAGGACCAATGGGGTAAGGTTTAACAGGGGCCAATGGGAAACAGGGTTTTACAACAGGGAAAGGGAAGGTACAAGCGAGATGGCAATACAAAATCTACCTCTAACAATATTCATATCACAGTAAAAGTTTCATTCTCTGCATCAGCATCCACATTCCATTTATGACAAGAATCTTTCCATACTTTCAATGGTGCATTGACTACTACACAGAAATATTTTCAAAGCATGATGTGTAATTAAGCATGAACTCCGCTGTCTGTGTAGCAATCCTAAATCAAACTGTGTTTTTCCAGGTGTTTCTCCAAGCCCTTTAGAATATTTCCTAGACTCCCTTACAACTAGTGGTTCACTGACTGGTCTGGAGTTTCTTGATTTTCATCTTATTTTCTTTTTTTTTTTTGTTTTAATAATAGCTCTGTTTTAGCAAATCTTTTTCTTTTCAGGTGTTTATGCTAACAGTAAGGGTGGAATTCAGGTGTAGAAACTTGAGATAGAATAAAATTCAGATACAAAATAGGAAATATTTAATAAGGTATTTTGTCTGCTTTATTCAGTCTGTAATTTAGAGGCAGTTTTGTGGATATTTTCTGCAGATTCATCTATAGTTACAGCAACTCATTAAAATGACTGTATACTTTCTGATGTGTTTTCTGATTCAGCCCTTTGTGTTTAGTGAAGAATAGTGCATTGAATTTATATGCAGAAAAGTAAATTTTTAGACATCTAAATGAACATGGGAAAAAAAGTGAAAGTGGAAAATGGACTTCACTGATTATATTAATCAATTAATATCTGCACTCAGTTAACATTTCTGAACCACAATATTCTTCTTTTATTTAAATTGGATCTACTTCAAAGTAAAAATTAAGGAAATACAAACTGGAAAAATATATTTAATAAGTAGACAAAAGAAAAGTATACCTTAAGGAAGGTTAGATTTACTTCTAAATTTTCTTTAGTGCCACATATAGTTAGATATGAAAAGGACCTGCTGAATGACACTATTCAACATCATTCAGTGCAATACAAGTCCCTGCGTTACTGTAAGAAATATCATCACTGATCATCTCATGGCTT
Organism: Acropternis orthonyx; assembly: GCA_035583155.1. NCBI lineage: Eukaryota > Metazoa > Chordata > Aves > Passeriformes > Rhinocryptidae > Acropternis > Acropternis orthonyx. The sequence continues at coordinate 42,902,501 of JAWWEU010000091.1, forward strand.
TTTAAAAAGAATTTTAATTCTAAGTGATCCCTGATGTATTATTGACTTTTTTTGGAAAGCTGTGCATAGTTCAGCTAACCTATGCTTCCTTTAGTGTCTTTTGTGACTGTATTTTCATTTCTTGCTTTGACTAGACTTCAGGATATCTTTCTTCCTTTTTGGATGTCCTTTTAAGACTACTTTTACTAATCAGGCTAAAGTTTTCATTGTAGCTATTCCCGTAAATCCTAATAAGAAGTTATTCACAGTTTTTTTCAAAATGCAATATCATCTAGGACCAGACCTGCACCCTAAGCTCCAGGCCGGCCAAACTGTGGTTGGACTTCACTTGTCACAGAGGTTTTCCCACTTGAATGTTTGTGGAGAATGAAGATGTTAATAAGGAAATCAGTTAGTTACAGAAAAGTGGCAGATAAATTTAATTTGCAGTACTTTGTTGTTTATAACAACCTGCCATTGTTTTTTGATAATCAGTTGATGTAATTTTAACCTCTTGACGTTAATTGAGAAAAGAGAATTTAAAAAAAGGTTTAAAAAAGTCTTCTGTGAGGAAGGGGAAAGAATGGATAAGAAAAGCAAACATTCCTGCACGGACCATTTACCATAAGTGGTGTGAAGTTGTTTTGAATTATGCAAGACTGAATCTGTTGCAGGGTACTGAACATGAAAATTCCCTTAATGACTCAAATGCCCAAGAGGTACAACATCAGATTTCTCAGAGCAGTGAAGGAAATCTTGTGATTGTTGTAATATGCTGTATTTCTTCAAACAGCCAAAATAGAAAGAATTTTCATAGGACAATTATAAGCAAAATGTGTGAATAACTCCAGGGATAAAAGGTGTTAAATGTAACATTGTACTTTGCCCTTCCTTAGATAATGATCTACTGGCAAAATACAGCAGAATTAGATGTCAAGAAGAATAAAAACACTGGGAACATTTCACAAAATAACGTCAGATCTTTGCACTAGATGTGGGGTACTAGAAATAGGGCTTACCATGACGCATTAATTTTTTGTTGTTGTGTATGTCAATAGGAAGCACCACACTTATCTGAGCGTATGCTGTATGGGCAAAAAAAAAGGCAAATTCAAATAACATTATCTAAGAATAAACGCACACCTTTATGTTTTCGCATTATGATGTTCTACTTTACACATTTGATTCCAAGGAAGTAATTTACACGTTGTATGTTTTTATGTTTGCACAATTTATAAAGTTCTGAAAAAACTTCTCCTCTTATAGAAATTAGGAATTATTAATATTTGTGTTCGTGCAAGACTACCATAAGTTATTAAAGCCTTTGTTTTACAAAAAAAAGGTAGAATTGCAAGTAAGCAAGGAACCAGAAATTTTTTTTGGATGACCTAGAAAGGAAAACATGGTCTGGATGTAAATATTTGATCCTTAAATATCTTGCTGATACACAATATTACCTCTACTTTTGTTCTAAAATTTCCGTTGGCTTAATTTCATCATGTGTAGTGTTCTGTCATTATGTTGCTGTACCACTTGGTCTTCTTTCTTAAATTATGTGCAGTGAAGGCTTTAATATTTAGAATAAGTTGTTGTCCTAGGAAATGCATAATACATTAAAAGTTCTGCTGGTATTAAAAAGGTTGACAGTAGTTTTGACTTTACCCTGTTTATAAACTTTGTTTTCCTCAGGTTGCAGACTTTTTAAATCTTACTCCTGTTAGGGGAATTAATTTACATTTTTTTCTCTTAGTTTTTTTTTTTTTTTTTGTGGGTTTGAAAGCAGAAATCAAATTTCTTTAAATGGTCTTTAAAGTCCCTTCCAAGACAAACCATTCCATGATTCTATGCTGCTCTGGGATCTGCTATTAGTTTACATTTATATAGGGCAAGTTATTGCAGTGGAGAGATACTCAGTTTAAGTCTAAATGTCTTGGTTGGGATCACAGAACAAAATGGACTTCCTATGGACTTTCTTTTCAGATATACTTTCAAAGTTCACCTTGGTTTAGATAATTTCATTTTCACTGAGTTCTTTGATATGAGAAATACTTTGCTGTTCCACTTAAAAGAAAATAATAAAAAATTCCCTTTTGCAATTGTATTTACAAATCGTAATACTTTTTAGTGGCCATAAATTATAAGGCCATCTTGAGTACATACACCTTATTGCTCAGGTTATTCAGTTTTGAAGACAGAAGTGCAAAGCTTTTAGCCTAGTTTTCTTCTAGGACACCTTCTCAAAATGAATAGATAAACACTTCGGTCAGTAAGAAATAATATTGCTGACAAAGAAGCAGACAGAAGCCCTGATTCTGCATCAGTCACAATGTGAAAATCTACTTCAAAAGCACTATACTACAAGAGCACTTTGTGACAGTACATGGATGTAGCCACTGACAAGCTAAGAGGAAACATAGCTCTGATCAACCTTGTCATCCTCCTTTGGAGTACGCCACAATTTTACAACACTCCCGGAGGAAAGCTGAGGAGAGTCAATTGCCCATTTTCTTGTCAAAGCAATACCTTACATTCTACTTGGTGTTGGTAAAGAGCAATAAACTCCAGAGATCTGTTATACTTCAATTCTTTTCTATCACTAAACATACACACTGGCATGCAGGCAATTCTTCAGAGTGAAAGGTATACCCTTGGTTACCAAAGAAGGAGGAAGTTTTCACTGAATAAAGGAATTGTTAGTTAAGAAATTAAGAATAGTAGATTTGACAGGTCAGACAAATTATTGTCTTTACAGTTTATGCAGGCTGGAAGAGTACTAGGATTATCTCCTGCAGGACTTAGAATTAAATACTTTTTGAGAACTGTCTCAAAACTCAGTTCTGCAGCAATTTCTTCAGACTGTCCTGAGGGGGAAAGGGTGCACATGCACACTTGGTATTATAAGTACTAATCTGGGAGAAGTGATTTGGAAGTGAAAAAGTGAGAATCACCGTTTTGCTCACTGGTGTTAGCCTGAAGACTATACTCACACACGTCAAAGTAGTGAAGAGGGAATTTTTTGGAAGCTGAAGGCTCCAAGAAGGATTTTGGTCTTTCCCACACTGGTCCACTTTCAATTGTTCTGATGTTTATTTTTGCTTTTCATCAGATTTCCTATATCTCATTTGTACCTATGTAGTAGGCATTAGTGATGGAAAAAGAGTATGCATAATTTCAGAAAAATTTATATTAATCACTGCTATTGATGTGTTGTGCTGTGCAGCATGTAATTAGTTTTGACGTATCTTCATAAAGGATTGATATATCTTTTATTTATCCCCCAATCTGGCTGATCTTAATACATAAATTTCCCCTTACCTATTGAGGCATTGCTCTGGTTAGCATCTTCCAGCTGCAGGGCTAAACCACAGCAAAAAACTGGTGATTCTAATTGTTTACCATGCATTATACCACATATTTCCTAAATCACAGAGAGAGATTGACTCCCTGGTGATGCTGTGCCTGATACACTTCAGCCTATAGCTGGCCTGCCTGCCTACTGTGGCGCAATTCACCACTTGTTAGGCTATTCAGAATACTCTTCCCCTTTGGATTAGGGTGTTACATGGTGAATCTCTATTAGGAAAGATAATAAAAGAATGGGACTGTAATAGCAGATGATTTTTTAAAATATCTTCTCTCTGACATTCCACTTCCATCTCACCGGCTGCTCCTGTGACTCAGTTGTGAAGATTCACTTGCTTGTGTATAAGTCTGTAATGAGCCATCTTTAGAAAATGAACCTTTTTTCCATTTATTTGCATTTAATGCAAATTTTATTTTTTAATTTAAAATTTTAAAATATTTAAATAATTTTGTGATGTGTTAAAAAGCACAACCATAAAAACACCACCAAACTAAAACCCCCCAAAACCCCAAAACTGAAAAGACAACTGAGTTGACACATTATCATCTGCAGTGGAGTAGAACGAAAAAAACATGCCGAATATAAAAATGAGTCACTGCCCTCTTAGATTGGATCTACTTCCAATTAGAAAGGACACACAGACATGATCTTATACTACTTTGATTACAGGACTCTAACAGAAAGTGCCTCTATTATGGCTAAGAAAGCTGTCTCAAGGAAACGAAACAAAACAAAATAATATATTTAAAATTGCTGTCTATATTCTTGATGAATGAGATGATGGTACAGTTAACTGTGTTGTGTTCTACATTTCAGTCTGATCTTTTGCTGAGTTCTTATACCCCAACTAATACTGTCACAACTGAAGGCTAGCTCTCCTTGAACTCTAATCAGAAAAAAAAAAAGATTTACCTTTGTATTTATGAGACTCTAAGTAAACAATCATCAGAGAAGCAAGGAGGAGAATTTTAAAAGTAAATACCAAAATTGAATGTAAAAAGTCTAAGATGGGCAACAAGTTCTTGCAACTTTATGATCTCCCCTTCATTATAGTCCATTTTATGTAGAAATATAAACCCCATTTTACATACACCATGCACCCATAGAAGTTGCTGTAGGGTATTTCTGCTTCTAGCTAGCTGGACTCTCAAGAAATTTGACATTGGCAAGTTTGGGGCTTTGAGATTTGTTTTGGATTAGAGAGTTTGTTTAGTCAGAAATTCAGAAAGTGAAATACTAAAAATGAAGCATTGTAATAAAGAGATGGAAAAGGGGGAGGGCAGTGAAGAGAGAACTAAAAAAAGAGAAAAAAAACAAAGCCCAGTGTCAAGAAGCAACGAGGGTTGTTTACTTTTCTTCTTTAATTTCCACCTCTGTAATGTCTGTTTGTAATGGGTGATTTGGAAATGAACATCAGAGTTTTTGATATCAGACAATATTTCTGTTTCTTTTTTGTTTTATCCCCATTTTTGCACTGAAATAAGTAGCCCTAGGAACAGCTGAAAGCTCCAGTGCAGATGGCTTCCTGAACAACTCATGCTCAACTACCAGGACTTTAGTGCAGACTTAATTTCATTCATGCCTGTAAGATTCCTGAATGCATGACTGTAGTTAACCTTTTACATATGTTTCAGCAGCCTATACAAAACTGTCAAGGCCCATGGAGTCCTCCTCAGCTGTACATGACCTGCACAGCATTCAAACAGGTCCAGATCAGCATGTGTGTATTTGCAAATGATCAGACATATTTCAAGTGTAATTCAAGTATCTATTTCCAGCCATGAAATAGAATCTTAAGCCTTTTAACTGACCCACAAGTCACCCAAGCTGCAATGAAGGATATTTTGAGCTTTCAGCATGGGCTTTAACCTGTACAATGTGTCATTTCTTTCTGTAATTTAACTGTGCCTTTTCTCTTAATTCTTGCATCACCTCCCAGCTCCTTTCCTGAGGAAGTCATTCAGTTATGAATCTGAGAACAATTGTTCAAATCTTATAAATCCTCCTGGTTCTGCCTAGATGGTGTTGAGAATAACTCTCTCAACTCATGTGCAATACAGCTGTTCTGGCCAGAGGAAGGTCTGACAGCAGAAATGTCCCATTGCTCTGAATAGGATCATTTCTGTGAACCTGTTTACTCAATGGTACAACGTTTCTGTCAATACAGTAGGTGGGGGCGTTGATTATTGCATAGAAGCAGGAATAATTAATTACCTCTGAGTAAGCATAAAAACAAATTCCTTAAATCAGTTTTTGCACCAGAGGAAATGCTGAGGTAACTATCCCCTAAAAGGGCATGTCTGAATGCAGTAACTCAATCTACTACAATAAGCTATAAGCAGACCAGACACCAAAAGTCTAACTCATTCAAACTAATGTATGAACATAATATGATTTTTTTGGAGGTTAGTGAAAATACCAAGCATATATGGATTAAGTGCAGGTGAAATGTAGCACTGTATTTGGGGTCATTCAAAGGCTGTGCTAATTTTATTGTTTCATCATTCTCAAGATCTTAATCAGAGTCAGAATAGAACCTGTGGCCTCACATACTCCCTCTATTTAAAGCTTCATTGTCTGACACCTGCTGCTTTTGCACTTCAAAACCCCCTGAAATTTCACTTCACATAAATGTGAAATATCCTTCCTTTGTTCTATTTTTAAAAGAAGTGGAGATCTATAATGCACTACTTAATTACATACTGAATATCTCAATCCTACCCTTTGGATAAAAAATGCTTTTAGATCTTCAATGAAAGAAAATAGAATTTATGTTGTATTTTGACCTCTGTTTCACACAGTCATATTTGCAGATCTAGCATGAGAGAGGATTTGAGACTCAGATCTTCTGTCACAACAGGATTATAGTTATGTTGCTGTACTGCCAATTCTTTACTCAAGGTGCTTAAAGTGCAGAATATCAGCTCTCAAATTGGTCCTGTGATGAAACAGTCCATATTTATTTCTGGTTTTGTGTGTTGGTGGCTCTAAGCTGACAGAGATAAAGATACTGAAGTTCAGGAATGCCCAGATACAAAAGGTAGATTAATCAGGTATGAATATAACACTCCAAGACATGAACACAGCACAAAGCAGCTTAAGGCCCTGAAGCATTACATAGTTCTGGCACTTCTATTCATTAGCATGTTAAATTTCACTTGATGACTACATTCCTGAATACAATAGTAACATTTCTGATCTTTTACCCAGCTTGAATGTATTTTTTTTTATATTAGTTAATGGTACTATAGAGCTTTTTGTGTCTCTTGCATGTGTGCTCTGTTTTCTAGGTTAAACATACCAAAATGCCATAGATCACATCAAGTAGGAAATCACGAAAAATTATTTGTCTGGGATTTTTAATAGGTTTCACTGAATATGTCTTATGTGGTTGTTGAATTATACTGTCTGTTCCTAGTACAGTGAAGCTAGCCTTCTGTCTCAAAATGGTTTTTGAAATTGTAGTTAATTAATTTTCATAGCTGTCCCTTCCTTATCACTATCTAACTTTTACACAAGGCTTAAAATTAGTGTGTTTGTGGAAGATAATAATTTCATAGACATACACAGACTGAGAGGAGTACTGAAATTCAGAATGTATGATGGTTTTTTTCCACATTCTGTCTTCGTAAAGCTGTAATTTATGGTCTCCATGACAGCTGAAGCATGATATGCAGGAAAAACCCAAATCCACCCAAAAGTTTTACTTCCAAAAATATAGCACTCTTGTAATTTGTTTTTTCTTTTCCTTTTCCTTCCCCCCACCCCACTTCTTTTCTTTTTCTTTTTTTTTTTTTTTTTTTTTTTTTTTTTGGGGGTGGTTTTGCTTGTTTGTTTGTTTTTTAATTTTTTTCTTTTTTTTGTCTCCTGGAATATGCATTCTCTTATGTGGAAGTGTCATAGATGACAATGTCATGCAGTTCCTATGTTCTCTTCTCTTTCTTATAAATTGTCTGATAATCCAAAAGAAATGGTTCCTCATTGTAACAGTAATTGTTTCTTTCCACTATAAGGCAAACAGTCTTGTTCTCTTAGTCATCCACTAGTTTTTCAGTCACTTGCAAAGCCAAAAGGTTATAGAATAACTGTGTGTCCTTTCTCTGCAAATCAAGGCAAACTTTGCTGCTGTGCTTGATTGGTTGTCTGGGGTTGCACACTCCTCTCTTGTCACCCATTCCTCCTTCAGCTAGCAGCATAGAAGAAATGTATTCATATACGTGTAAACTATTTTTTTTAATAAATAAGTATATATACTTGTAGAAATCAAAATATTATTTTATATATATATATGTATATGTATATATATCTCCACATAATACACAGTCAGAAAACTACCAATACATTTTCATGTAACAATCAGAAAAATAACTACATGTGTACAGGCACAATTACATATAAGGATAAATATATAAACATCAAAATAAAAATAAACTTTTTTATACCAGTACCAATCTTACTAGATCATTCTAAAACACTTTTATGCTCTGTAGAAGTTCTATAAATAATATAGTTGAACATTTTAAATTATTTTAATATTATATATGATACATTGTTGGGACAGGAAATACACATCATCTTACAGTTACCAGGGTGGCAGTGGAGTGCAGCCTTTGGAAAATAAAATACAGGGGGGTTTTTTTGTTTGGTTTTTTTTGTTTGTTTGTTTGTTTTTTAATACATGCATTTTAAGATTTACCTTCCCTATAGTATGAACCTCAGATTGACTGTACTATGGGTTAAGCTATTTACATGAATACTATGCTGGGGTGTTCTTTCTCACTCTACTAGGGATACTTGTTTCACTCTTGACTCTTTTAAATGCTATAGAGTTCCATATTGCTTTTCACTAAACATATTAATTTGCTGTAGCTAAGTGATACATTTGTGTGGATTTTTTTTTTCTTTTACTTATGTGGAAGCAGCTAGAGGCAGATTGAAGAAAAGGATATTGAAATCTCAAGTCATCAGAAATTCCTGTGTAAAGATCTCGCACCAAAAAAAAAAAAAAAAAAAAAAGAGTCTTAACTCGCAGTTCCTTCTTGAACAATTCAATATAGATGGCATGATGGGTGTCATGGATATAGCCTGTTGCTATCTGGAACCTTCAGAGAGCAGACTTTGGCCGGTTTAGGATACTGACTGACAGAGTCTCTTGAGAGGCAGTCCTGAAGGGCAAAAAGGAGTCTAGAAAGGCTGGACATTCTTAAAGAAGCTGTTCCTAAAAATGCAGGAGTAGGTCATCCCTGTGTTCCAATGGACAAGTCAGCAGGGAAGACCATACTAGTTCAGAAAGAAAGCTTTACCTGGAACTCAAGAGGGGAAAAGAGAGTGTATGATCTTCGGAAGAAGTGACAGGTAGCTCAGGAAGGCTACAAGGATATCATGAGCTTATGCAGGGAGAAAATTAGAAGTGCCAAAGCCCAACTAGAGCTACTGTTGGGAAAGATATTAAAAATGTTTCTATAAATACATTAGCAACAAAAGGAGAGCCAAGGAGTTTCTCCATCTGTTGTTGGATGTGAGAGAAGTATATTGACATAGGATCTGGAAAAAACTCAGGTAGTTAATGCCTTCTTTGTCATTTAGACACTCACAATAAATAGGGCTGCATGGGATCCACCTGAGGGTATTGAGAGAGCTGCAAAACTGGTCATTAAGCAACTTCCAGTAATTTAGTTTCTATACAGGAATATTGATACTACTATAACATAATGAGTTAGGATAAGTTTCCAATACTTTATGCATCTGTATGTATAAATTTTCCTCTACAATGTGATTCATGTGAATTAGGAACCTGAGATATAATTCATTTCTGCATGTGTCACACATCCACTATTGAGCAGAAGTGAATGGCATTGTAAAATTATTCCTGTTGGTGCTTGGTGACTTGAGATCTTATTTGTTTCCAAATGCAAGGTTTCTAAAGGTGATTTGCTGACAAGGCCAGGCTCCAGTACTGTCACAAATAAAGTATTAAAAATTTGGACTTTTTTAAATACTAATTCAGATATTTCTGTTCAGGGAAAAGACTGAGTATTCTGACAGAGAAAGGAAAGTCAACAAGACTAAGAACAACCTCAGCAGCAACAACAACAATAAAAGAAGTGCTATATCTTTGAATTATTGCTGCAAACCTGAAACAGAAATTATTGTGAATTTTCATTATAGTTTATAGGAAAAAAAGAAAAAAAGGCAGTCTCATATATTCAAAAGAGAAACTTAATCATGGATTTAGTCTTCTAGAGCTATTTTGGGTATTTAATTCTTAGCTGCCATGTTTTACTTTTTCTAGCTTATTAAAATATCATTTCCAGATGCTTTAGAGACAGTACAACTACTGTTCAAAATATGCAGAGAGAGTTGACATATAATACATAGTTCTTTTTAGCTATGTGTTATGGATTGAAAATCTTGACATTTTTCTTTCATCTACCAACCCTGCACCTCAAAGGGATCACCTTCTCTCTCTCTTTTTCAACCATGGAACCAGGAAAGAGACTGCATGCCCCATAGAAAAGAGTTCCACCTGGCCCCCTCA
>JAWWEU010000091.1:42921507-42953993 GCA_035583155.1 Acropternis orthonyx
TTAGAAATTGAAATTATAATTGATTTGGGGTGGTTTTGGTTTACTGGTTTGGTTTTTTTTTTTTTTTTTTTTGGGGGGGTATGTAATTTTCTAAGATCTCTGAAATAAGAATATTATGCTATGTATGCAGTGATAACTATGATTAAAACCATGCAGAATTTATCTGCAGTGTAAAAATAGATTATTAAAAAACTCTCTTCTGTAAGGTTATTTGACATTATTCAGGGCATAATAGATCTTTTACATAATTTGGTCATTTAACCCTTGTCACTATAGAACACAGCAACACAGTTCTATAAATCCCTCTGTAACCCTTTTTTTTTTTTCTAATGAATTCCTTTTAAAGACACATAAAATCCTAGTCTGAAAATTTAAAGCAATGGAGAATACATCACTTCCCTGTGCTATGTCACTTGTGATTTTGTGAACAATATGGTACAGTTATGCTATTTTTTATAGAAGCTCTTCTAGTCATTCTATGAATAATGAAGAAAGGGTAGAAAACAACAGAAGATGGATTATAAAAGTCAATACTGTTACAAGAATAATAGCAGTACAAACACAAATTAAGAATTTTTTTTTAACATTACAAAACTGCAACAGGATTTTATAGTACATAAATTATAATGTACATGATAGAAGAGGTCAGGGATCATGCAGAGCTGATAGAGAAGGTGGACGAATGTTGACGTGTATTTTTAATAAATTCATCCAAACTTTGTACATACTGACCAAAACCAACCAACCAACCAAAACCAAAACAAAAACCCAAAACCAAAGAAAACTCCCATGGAAAAAAAAAACAAAAAAAAAAACCAAAAAAACCCAAAACCAAACAAACAAAAAAAAAAAAAAAACCCAAACAAACAAAAAAACACACACAAAAAAACCCCCCAAAAAACAAAACAAAACAAGAAAATACAATGCCATCAAAACAGCATTCTTATAGAGGAAGTTTTCTTGAAACTGTTGCCGGAACTACAACTTGAAACGTTGGTAAGACTTCATGATTTGTTTTCATTATTTTGAATGTACAGAATGGCACTGGTGAGCTATTTGTAAAAAACTCCAAACAAACAAAAAAAATCCAAACCAAACAAACAAAAACCCCAACAAATACAAAAAGCGTCTAATTGATTCATAAAGGTGGGGTTTGTTTTTCTTTTTTTAATCTATTATTTTTTAAAATGTACAATTCTCCCAAAACTGTAAATTTCTGTAACCTTTCACCTTTGACCATTCATGAGTCATTCCTGTTGCAAACTCTCCCACGTCTGAGCAAATTTTTACAACTGTTATTTCTGGTATTGTCTCTATATTTTTCAGGTTTTCTGTAAATATTTTCAGGCTAATTTCTCAGATTTTCTATGCCTAGTTTTATCATAACACAAGTCTTTTACAATTAGGAAAAAATAGACATTGATTTATCTTTCACTGAAATGTTAAAGCATGTTACAGCCATGAATTCTCCTTTAGACAGAATATTCTATCTAATAACAAAATGAACATCTATTTTGCAAAAGATGGAACAAAAAAGAGATTGAGAGATGTGGCTAATACATAGAAGTATCAAGTCAAAGTTAATATTAGTGATAGAAGAGGATTAGCTGCTTTGGTAGCTCACTATGTTTTATCAATTTCATTTGTGAACTGTTTAATATGATAGAGGATTTAGGTGGTTCTATATTGTGATAACTGTGTAAACAACTGAACATGAGTGCTCATTTACTCTTTATTTTAAAATATTTTTGTTTTCTTCCAATTCAAAACAAAAGTGAAATTTTAAACCTCTCACTAATGAAGCAGAATCTCTCTTCCCCTTTACCTTCCCCTTCCATTTTTCCTTCCAGAAAAATCTTGTATCAGTTTTCAGGGATGTGTACTCTTAACTATGGCAAAACTTACTCACCTACCAGTTAAAATCATGATTTGTTTTCAGAGAAAGTCTTCACCTTTAACCTATCCAGACCTTTATAAGATGTTCTTATTTTAATTCTGAGGCAAATGAAGTTCCATAAATGATCTTCAACTGCTCTTACAACCATGTATACATGGCTGTGTTCTCAGTGGAAGAATGATAATTAAAGAAGGCTGGGATACTTAAACCCACCAATTTTTCTGAAAATATTAGTTTTAAACTTTCACAACTACATGCTACCATCTGTTTCTATAGTTAGACAAGCTTACTGCCTTGCATTGACAGGCCATTTTTAGCACTTTACATTGGCAGTAAATCCCCACATGCATATTTTGTACTACGGTCTTCAATCAGACAGCTGTAGCCGGTGTGAGTCTTCAGTGCATAACAAAGATGTTATTACAACACACTTACTGTATCCCCCTGGAATGCATAAAAGCAGTGGGAAAATTGCAGTGACAAAGTCATCATTACATTCCAACCTTCAAAAGAAAAAGACTCTTCAACTTGGCAAAAAGGCATGTAGTTCTACATTATGCTAGAGCTTACCTTATCATGCAGTTGATCTGACTTGATTGAATAGATGGAGCTTGTACAAGAACATCAGCAGCAGCCTGCAGTCATACTTTTGTATTGTTAAACAGACTTATTCTAGGAACTAGGGCTATAAAGCTGCAATGAAAATGTGGTAATTGATTTTGAAGAATTACTTCATGAAATACAGTTTTAAGTAGTATGCATTTTAAAGCTACCAAAATAGATCCTATTTCAACAGTTTAGATTTGTCTACAATGCAAGCTGAGCATTTCAGACAAAAAAAAAGTAATTATTTAACATTTAAAAATCATAAATATTCTAGCTTTTCATTGGCACAATAGAGACAACTTGAGGCTGTCCAATGTTAGTTAAGTCAAGCTCCTGATAACTTGATTTATGTGCTGCATTAGTGATCTTGGCCTTTACTGATGGGAATAAGAGGAAAATAGGTTTATTGAGGTCCATGATGTTCCCATTAATCTAAAAAGCAGAGACACTTTCTGTCATTTTAAGTGTTCATATTTTGGATTCAGCAGCATTAAAGGTGACCACCTCTGCCCTTACTAACATATGTCATTATAATCAAAGGAAATGACTAAAAACCTGGAGTACTCCATCTGGCTTGTATTGATGAGCCACATGTCGTTATAGATATTAATATTAATGCTTTAAAATGGTAAACTTAGTTACTGTGCCCCTTTTATCCCCTTGCTTCCTTTTTGAACTTCAACATTTGTTTGATATTTCATAATTGCATCCCTTCTGTCACTAAACAGACATGAACATGGCCTTCTGGTCAAGGCTGCATTCAGGTTGTCCAGCCTACAACTTCAGTAAGAAAAAGTTGTGGCCTCAAATTAATTAGAGTGTACCTTATGAAAGTAAATCAAAATGATGCATAAAGACAGTCATTAGAAAAACTTGGGGATCCTGAAAAATATTTTTATTCATCTGTATCGCTTAGGATTCCATAGTTATTTCTACTATTTTCATGTGGACCAAACCTGTATATGAAAGTATAAGGTTGGCTAACAAATAGACCATGAAAAAAGAGGTTGTGTTTTTGTGAATAAAGCTGGGCCTGAAACTTGGGTGTAGGAAACTACCTTGACTTTACTTTTCATAGTTTTCTTTTTCAGTTGTTTTACTTTTTCATAACCATGTTTGTTTGGTGGGGTTTTTTTGTTTGTTTGTTTTTTGTTTTTTGTTTTGTTTTGGGGGGGGGGTGTTGTTATTTTTTTCTTTTGTAATTTCTGGTGGATACATTCCAGAAACAACACCTGCATGTCAATCACATGCAATTTGCAATGTCCTTAGACTACTGCAACTCTCCTTTTTTGTAGAAAAGAGGCACTTGTATGCCAAATTATAATGATCATGTCAACATGTTAATACTGAATGTCATATTTATCCATGTTTTCCTTTTTGGAAATCAAAAATCCTAAAACCATAAGAATATTTAAAGGTATATGGCACAGTATTTAAATAATATATTAGTGAAATTAGTACCAGAAGAAGCTAATCATCAGTATGGTTTATTTTCATTTTGGACTATTAGTGCTCTATTCCTCAAATTCTGAACCTTCAGAACATTGCTGCATCAGAGAAGAATATATTTGAAAAACTTCACAATGTGGAGTTTTCAGATTTGATGAAATTATAATATTTTTAAAGCACAACTTTTTTTTTTCTGCCTGCAACCTAAAGATGATAGCAAAAATGCTGAAAAAGGGATCAGATAGAATGACGTATGAGTTTTAATTTCAACTCTTTATTGAAACTATGTACATATAACCTCAATAACAAAGTACATCCAAATAAGGAGGCCAGTGGCCAGCTTATAGGATAAAAATGGAAAACAAGTTATCTGTTAGCCAGCAGTGTGCCCTTGTGGCCAAGGAGGCCAATGGTATCTTCGGGTGCATTAAGACAAGTACTGTCAGCAGGATGAGGGAAGCGATCCTGCACTCTTCCCTACTCAGCCCTAGGGAGGTCACATCTGGAGTGCTGTGTCCAGTTCTGGGCTCTTCAGTACCAGAGGGACATGGAATTCCAGGAGCAGGTTCAGTGGAGATAAGAAAGACAATTAAGGACTGGAGCATCTTTCTTACAAGGAAAGGCTGATGTAACTGGGCCTGTTCAGCCTTGAGAGGAGACAACGGAGCAGGGACCTCATCAATGTCTGAAGGGAGGTTCTCAAGAGGATGGAGCCAGGCTCTTCTCAAGAGCCAAGCAATAGCACAAAAGACAAACAAGCAGAAACTGATGAACAGAAAGTTCTACCTGAACATGAGAAAAAACTTCTTTACTGTGCAAGTGACTGTGCACTGGAACAGATTGCTCAGAGAGGTTGTGGAGTCTCCCTCATTGGTGATGTTCAAGAAATGTCTGGATGAAATCCTATGCAACTTGCTCTGGGATGACTTGCTTATCAGGAAGGGTGGACCAGATGACCAACTGTCATCCCTTCCAACTGTACCCATTCTATGATTCCCTGGTTTTTTAGGAGGGCTGAAGGTTTTATTATCTCCTTTTAAAAAGCAGAAATTAATAATAAGCCTATTAGTTAAAAATGGAGCTAAAAGTTTTTAAAGAGATGGGAATCACAGCCCAGGAACTCCTTATATCTTGTTACATTATTTTATTTCTCTGTGACTGGTGAAAAAAACTGTTGCTGTGCCAGCAATTGGCTTAAGATAAGAGTTGCATTAAAATGTATGCTAGATTCACTTTATAGCACTTCTCTGCTGTTATCCAGGTGCTATTGAGGAAGGTCTTCTGCAAATTACAAATTCAGCAGTTTAATGAGTCTGTCAAGCCTGTCAGTTGTCAAGGAGAGAAAATGGGTAATCATCAGGAAAAAGTTCAAGGTGATGTTTTTGCTAAGGTGCAGAATGCTAATAGTAAATAAGTGTGAATATGAACAACCTCTATATGAAAATTATAAACCTTTTTTCAATACTTCTGTCCTTTATAGTACAGCTAACACCCTCCAAGTGGCTTCCCTCTAATAGCTATTATGTGCCAATTATTTCAGCACCGAAGCCCATAGAGCTGAAAAACACTAGCCCTCCCATGATCATTTTTATAATTAATTGTTAGGTTAACTGTTAAACTTGGTATGTAGCTTCCTATTATGAAGGTGACTTTCTTTCACCAAAAGATAACAAGGAAGTTATCAGTTTCCTCAAGGAGGTTAAAGACATGAAGGGAGAGAAAAGCAAACTCTCAGTACCTTGTAAGGCAATCTCCTCTACCAAAAAGAGTCTCTTTCTTTCATGGGTAGCTTCTGTTGCAAGATATGTGATAACCCAAAATTACAACTGGAGTTCTTGCCCTCTTGCAAGGAGGCACTTTTCAGTTTATTTTTATTTTGTTGCAATTCAGAGACATCTACAATGTTTAACCATTGTGAAACAGAGTGAACAGAGGAAACAAAAACAAACAAAAAACCCTCCCTGCTTCAGTTTATCCATCATGGTACAAATAATTTGAGCAGCTGAGATGTTTAACTTTTTTCCTTTGTAGCTATAAAAAATATGATGCAATCAGATATGCTACGTGGAAGCTTAAATAATCAACAAGGAAAACCTCTTCCATTCTCTTCTAATCATGGTTCTTTCTGTCTTCACCCCAAGAGGCTGACCGCTTATGATCTTTTCCTTCTTCCAAGTATTGCAAACTCGATCAAGTGGACAAAGACATTTGCCTATGTCACAGATTTATCTTCTGTTTTCAAGTTTTTTGTTGGTAAATAATTCCAGCTTTCTAAGTAAAAGCCAGCCATCACTTTTCTGTCTTATGCTCTTTCTCCTACTTGCATTTGTTCTTCATGAAATGTCTGCTTAACTTCTTCCAAGAAAACTACCAGAATTATGATACAGAATAGATTTTTAACACAGTTTTGTCATATTATTATATATTTGATAATTATTAATTGTTCTTGCTGATAAATTGTGGAAGATATACTTGCTTTCCATGGACATGAGTCCCTTTTCATTTTGGTTCTGATTTCTATCTGATTAAAACTTCAGAATCAAATAAGGTGGCCTTAAATTACTACTTTTTGTGAGGTTTAAGTAACTTGGGAGGGGGGATCTACCAGCTAGCTTGGTCATTGTTTATATAGTACTAAGTAATTTTTGACGGACATTGTGAGTTTCTTTAGCACAAATACATCTAATTAAGGGGAACACTGTATATTAAAATTAACACTGAAATCAGTGCATTTTATTAAGTGTATGATAGTGAAAGTAATGACAATTCAGACTGGCTTGCTTATGCAGGATTTACACATTTTAATGATGCATGAAATGTATTAGATCACTTAATCAACTTTTACTGGCCTTTGTGTAATTATGCGACAGTTATCTATGAACAGAAGTTTCTTTTTTTTCAAGCATGCTGCTTATCATCAGTTGAAAATCAAAATCTTAATATTCTTCTATATTTTATTATAAAAGAGAATGTAAGTACCATTTTGAAGTTTACAAAGCACTTGATAGCCTGTGAAATCAAAGGAAATATAAAATAGTAAAATGATCAGATCTGATTCTCTTTTGATACAAGATGACATACTTTCCTTAAAGTCAAATGATCTCTATATTTTTTAAATAGTTATTCCTCTCTTTACTCTCTTTATTCAGCAGAGCAGTTAAGCAGGAGTTTTCAATTGTTTCTTCCCTGTCTTCTCATTCCCACTTCCTGTGGTGTTTGAAAGAATTTAATTATAATAAATTAAAGAAATCAAGCCTTCTGATTGTAACAATTAGAACATAAAAGAAATATTGTAGAGGAAGCAGTGGCTAATCTTTTTTACTTTTCAGGCATTAGTTTCATATAGTATGATGAAATTAATTTTCAGTGTCATGCCTATCTCCTTTTTGCTTTCGGTAAAAGTATGTATAGCGTAAATTATTACATTTTTATCTTACTTTGCTTAAACATGTCAACTTATATTAATCATTACTTTTGTCTACCTCCTGTGGGGCTGCACAGTTCCAATACAAGTCAACAGCTTTTGCAACCATTCCACATTAAAAATTATTTAGTCTTGGAGGTTTCTGTACACACAGATGCATAATATTTCCATACATATTTTTATATTACTAAGTACTCAACTGTGTTCATACATACAGGTGACATACAAGACTTGGTCAACATGCACAATTCAGATTCAGCTCATGAGTGAGTAGAAGCCAAGTTCAGATTTCAGATACACTGTTTTGAAATCACGAGAAATTTTTGACCAAAGCTAGAAAAGGCAGCTGGACTTTGAAGATTTCCAAATGTACAAAGGAGAAATTACAGACTCAGGTATCCACTACTTCTTCATGGTCAAGTCACACTATGACATTTTTCATTATTATTATCATTGTTCAATCAGAATTACATCATGTCACAATTTGTAACTACCATAATAGTGAGTACAATTTACTTACAGACTGTTTTCCTCTAAAATGTGTAAGTGACTTGACATAGAAATTAATTTCTCTTTCAGCAGAAATAAAGAGGTCTTGTTCTTGATCATAAAAGTAGAAAGCTTGTTCTTGCTTTGCAGAGAAAAACCATTATTTCTGATTTGTAGATATCTTCATCTAGGGCTATGTTCTTCAACTTGAAGATTAGTAGTTTTATTATAACTCAACTCAAGTAAGCCCCTAGTCAATAAATAGTCATGACAGTATTAGACCTTCTGAATGTAAGGAAATAAATCTCAAATAGCTGTTGGAACCATGGCCTAAAATTGTCTTGATGAAAGCTGACTCATTTCCAAACTGAATTTTGCAACTGTTTGTTAAATGAATATCAAAATCATGAAGTTACAAAAAGACATACTGAGAGAAGCTCTCATATGTAATACAGTACAGATTAACACAAAACAACATTTTAATTCTCTTTCAGTACACTGCTCTTTTAAAAGAAGTTGTATTGCTATGATCAAGGGTTAATTTCCAAGTAAAACAAGAAAAGTTTAAAGTTGGAAAGTTTTTAAATGATAACTCTCTAACTTACACTGTCCACAAGGAACAAAAGGCTTATTAGGTTTTTAAAGACACTGCACAGTATATTTGTAATTACATCTCCAGGAGATACAGTAAAATGCCTACAGTAAAAGCATAGATACACCAGAATCATTCACTTTAAGAGGTTGATGTTTTAAGTAACAAAGAGCTAGGAAAATTAAGAAAAGCTGTCCTGGAGGTCTGCAACTTCTCCTAAATATTGCTCATTGTATCGCACTTGAATTTGTAAACAAGACACTACAAAGAGTTATAATTTACATTCAGGAATATAAATCTAGCTTGTCAGACTTTATGGTGTTAAGTTCTTAAATTTAATATAGTCTTATTATTCAAAATTATTTTACATTGAATAGTTTAAAATAATTTTCTACTTAACATTCTTTACTCTGCCCAAATACATGAAGACAAACAGATTGCTTTTAGGGAAGAAAATACTATTAATTTTTAGAGACTTGCTCAAATTACATGATAAATTCAGGATCAGTAAGAAGATTTTTATGATGACCATGCACATAAGGGATTTTGAATTAAAATGAATAAAATGCCATATTGGAGCTTTTGAAGGTCCATGGCTTTTATTACTTAACACCACTGACAAGTCTGGACTACATGTTCAGTGATTTTTATGAAAAAAGAGAAGGAAAAAAAATCTCCATGCAGATTACATGTTAAAGTCTGATCTATTTAATGTACTGTCTTTCCAAAATTTAACTAGAAAAGTAATTCTGATGAAATCATGCTATAAAAGAATTGCTTGTAGTATAAAAAAAAGAATCCCTGTTTTTAGATGAGACAATTATCTGTTGTCTGTTATTTCCCAGTATTTTACTAGATTTTCCTAGGTTTAAATGTTTCTAAAGATTACATAGATTTTGAATTGTTTGGATTAAAAAAGGAATGTGTATTGACTTTCACAAAAAGAGTAATCTCAGGTTCAAGCGTGGACTTTGAAGTTAGTACGTTGCATTGCAGGAGAGACTTTGTGACTCCTTGATTCTGTGCCTTATAGAGATGTGTGTGTCTACATTGGTCATCTCATCTCTCTTGTTTTATTGACTGTCTAAGTGACTACTAGTCTGCTTTAGTAAATGTTATGCTGGATGAAGTACCAGTTTGTAAAGAAGTTAGTGTTTTTCGGTCCTTTTGAACTAAGTTGTTATACCAGGACAAAGTAAATTAATTGGAAATTACTTGCTAATGTTTTCAGGGAAACTTATGGAATACATGTGACTCAATGATTTCTGTGGCACAGAAGTATAATTTTCATTCAGACACCTATGAAAAAATTATTATGTTTATAGGTGACAGAACAAAATCTACAATGTTGTCATTTACTGCAATGAAGAGAGTGGAAAAGAGAGAGGCAAAAATTTTGATTTCTTAGCCAAAGCAGTATCTTGAAATAAAGGTAGCAGCCTGTTGCAGTTTAGGAATAGTATTCTCCAATTTAGTACTCCCACTAAAAAAATCCATCCCAACACAACTCTCCCTCTTCCCCCTCAAATTGGAGGCACAAAAAGTAAAGACTATGGGTTGAGATAAGAACAATTTAGTGGAAACAACAAAGAAAAGAAAATTAACAGTAACCACAACAATGCTAAAAATAAAATCTATAAAAGAGTGAGAGATTCACATATAAAGATGCTCACCACAGAGTTTGTGACAATAAACAATACTGGATGGCTTCCCCTGCCGTATCTTCTTGACAGGAAGGAAGCCATTCTCCCTGGAAGAGATTCCCTTTCCACTGCTCCGGCAATGACCTGAGGTGGTATAGAATAACCTCTGGGCCTCAGTCACACTCCTCCTGGCTACTGCAAAAAATTTACCCTGTGCTGGCTGTAACCAGGACACTGTCTCTAGTTTTCATTCCAAAAATATATATTGCATTTAATACCATGGACAACAGTGTGTTTACATATTCAATGTCCTCTACTACATATATTTGAAAGGAGATGAGGCAGAGATAAGTTTCATCTTTCCTACCTTTGTGCTAGTGCTCAGAATTGTAAGTCATTTCTCAGTGGAAAGTGCATGGACCCATCTCTGTCTTTATTATTAATACCTACTACATTGCAGCTGCTAGCTGCAGTTTCTTCTGAAAAAAAAATCCCCAACCAATTGAAAGGAAAAAAAAAAAAAAAGAAAAAAAACCAGAAACCACCACCAAAACAACATAAAATAGGGTTTGCTACTAATAATGAATACTGTAAGTACAACTACACACATATATAAAGTATCTATTAAAGAATAAACTGTCAGTAATAATTTATATTATTTCCCTAATACTAAATATTTACATGACACCCAGGTTTCCCCAAGTTCCCTAGCAAGTAGATGAAGGCAGAAGAAATGAAACCACTTCTTTCCTTTAAGGTCCTTCTTGAAAATTTCCAAAACAGTAGTAGTATCTCATAAAATTAAGACAGTAACTTCAAATATTATAGCAAAAGAACCTATATTTCTGCCTAGCTATATATAAAACTTTTTAGAAAAAGACAAGGGAGGTAGAGGAAATTTAGAAAGCCTAATTAATCAAATATAATTTTAAAACAGTTCTAAGAATTATAAACATGGAAATAATGGCATTTATTGTACTGTATTATATAATGGCATTAATCACTGACAAAAGAAAGTTTAAAATTTTTTTCTTTTCTTATTTTTAATCACTTTATTACATGAACTGAAAGAGTTTTTGAAGAGGAGGCTCTGTTTTACCAATAACAGTTCATAAGTAATCCAGTGACCTGATTGTGTCTTATGAATATATTTTTGTGTTTTACTGTTTTGTTGTCTCCTCACTTAAACTCAATTGCCCAAATTTTGGTTAAAGCATTCGATGATGATGTTTACTGCAGTGAATTGGCAGAGACTATACCTTAGATGCATGTTACAAACTTTTTTTTTTAAAAAAAAAACAATAAAAGGCATCTTAGTACAGCATGTAATTTTCTCCCAAAACGTACATTGAGACCCACAGGAGTTCATTGCAGTACCTTGCATGTATAACTCCTTCACTAAATTAAAAAATAGCACAGTTCTACTAATGCATGGTAAATACAATGAAGGAAAGTCCACTTTGATTTTCCTTATTAATTCTGCAAATATGTATTGAATTTCAGTTTTGTGCAAATGGTATCATGACTGACAGACAGTCATTTAGAAATAAGTGTCCAGTGATAAACTATGAAAAATAAAATTATAACTTTGTCAATAAACCTTAGGTTTGAATGAAATCAGGACCAAGACAAAAATAAAGACTAGATTTTGAAATACAGACATAAGTGAATAAATCTTAAGAACTTGAAACATGAAGCTTGAGATCATTTAGTCAGAGGTTCCTACTGGGTAACATGGATTTGTTGTGCTCAGCGCTGTACTTCTATGATGTCAAAATTATCTCATTGTCCCAGAGGTAGGCAATTTTCTTGTGCAGATGGCAGGAGATATTGATAGTAAAGGCAGCAATAAATTCGAGGAGATAATGAAAGCAGTACAGTTTTCATTGTGAGATGTCATCATGGGTAGACACCCTGAATGTTCATGCTGGACAGTTGTCTCTTTTAAACCAGACACAGAGACAAGAAAAGAAAGAATCTGGACTCAGAATTTGGTGAGATATACTACCACAGTCTAGTTTACTTTGATTAATTCAGATGCAAGGTTTATATTTTTGATTCTTTTCCCTTGCTACACTGTAGCATATTTAATATTTACCTACACTGGTTTGCTTCCTAGTCACTGATATTTATATTTAACTCTGTCTTTGCAAGTGGTTTATACATTATTTCTAAGTAGAATCTAGCACATTTGCTTTTCAGAAGTGAGAAACACAAGAATTGGTATATTACTTTTAAAATATGCCATGTCAGAAGCTGAAAAATAGAGTTGTGCTGGTTTAAAGGCAAACCAGCAAGAGAAATGAACCCAAATCAAGAGAGATTACAAGTCAGAGTTACAATTTACTAACAAAAATTACAATAAAAACAATGATACAGAGGAAAACTGTATCACAAAATCCAAACATATAACCCAGCACCCTGGGACCCAAACCACACAGGGTTCAATACCACCTATTCTGAGCACCATGCAGTCCTGTTGAGGCTCTGGTCCTCCTCTGGATCCAAGAAGTGGTACTAGAAGTCCCAAACCCCAAGATTATATATGCTGAGGTTCAGGTGGGCATGCTCCGTACCTCCCCAAGGGTGGGAAGTTTCACAATAGGTGATTTATTCTGTGAGTCATGGGATATTTTTGGAATATTTGATAGTCTACATTGTTGCAGCTGCCTGTTGTGCCAGTCCCTAATGGCCCATTAGCAGACATGACCCCTCAGGCTGGGTGTGAAGGTGTTGATTCCTCCCCAGGGGGGAGATATTACAGCTGAGTCACTGGTGTGAAGACAGAAACACTCCTC
Source organism: Acropternis orthonyx (assembly GCA_035583155.1). Taxonomy (NCBI): domain Eukaryota; kingdom Metazoa; phylum Chordata; class Aves; order Passeriformes; family Rhinocryptidae; genus Acropternis; species Acropternis orthonyx. Next base: position 42,934,406 of record JAWWEU010000091.1, read on the forward strand.
CATCTCACAGTGTTCTCTAAACCCCATCTTATAACCTGGGGTTTCAGGTGTGCCCTGGGCAGCTGCTGCAAATGATCCATTATTAACAGTTCAACACAAACGACATAGAGGGTGTAGAATATAGAGTTTTGGTTATACCCACATAGTGATAAACTGGTCCTGGCCCCCATAACTAAGAGTCTATACTATGATATATGCATATAGCTGAATTATATGTTACTGCACTTGAAATTTACATTATGAAGAAATGATTACTACATTTGAACAACAAAACCTAATTCTAAACAATATTTCTGGAGATATTTTTACTCTTAGAAGTAGCAACTCCAAGCCTAACACTGGAAAATACTATAAAGGTAGTCTGTAAAAAGAGTTGTAAAAGCAGTAATGTAGTCTTTTGGTCAGACAAAAAAGACTGTCAGAGCACATGCAGACACAAAGATGGAAAATTTCCAAAATCAAAAACATAGAATCATATGATCAATACATTCATTTTTTATGAATTAATAATTTACAGTAATAGCTCTGGATAAGATTGTAGATGTTGCAATTGAAGCCCTCTGGTCTGTGAATAAGGTAGAAGGCTAACATGACACAGCAAAACCTCTCTTTTCCCTTTCCCTTTTCCCTTCTGTATGTCACTGGCATTATTAAGTCTAAAAGCTTTGAACATTCTGATCACTGGTCTTCTGAAATAGCATATCTTTCTCTATATCTTTAATAAAGAAGACTTCAGAAACACTGTTGCTGTGCCTATTAGATTAAAACTCTTTCAGCCTTTTTACCTTTCATGTTAGGAAAGATTATAAACAGTGATAAAAGATTAAAATAAACCATTTAACATTAAAGATCAAGGATATTTTGTAAATATGTGAAACATGCACAAAATACTTTATTTGCACTTTTAAATTAAGTTAAATCTGATCAGAAGAGGGAGTTAAAGACTTTAGTCCTGTTTGGTCCTTTAGCTCTACTGAAAGTAGTTAATGTTGCTGAACTTCATTGCAAAATTATGAATCCCAGATGCAATATGACTACTGTGTCTCTCTGACAATAATTTTATGATGGAAAGATCACTGAAACACTTAAGTTGAGAAACCATCAATACACAGAATACTGAAAAAAAAGAAAAAAGTATTTGTGACTTCACTTAATCAAATTTCTGAATCAAATTTCTGTCTTAATTAGACTAAAATAATGAGACATCTACTAGAAGAGTTGCTTCTAGAGATGTGCTCTCTGTTAAGTTGCTACTTCAACTGAAAAAAAACCAAAACCCTCACTCAAGGGGTAGAGGAAGATTTTATACTAGAATTGTCATTAGTTTTTCCCACAAAATTATAAGACTTTAATAAAGTGCTAGACCTGGTGGTTGGTTGCATCTGGAAGTAATACTAACTATGGAATGAAAGTCATGACCATTGTCTTTTCTAATCCTTCTAAATTTACCTGTCCCCTCGAATGAGAGTTATAAGACAGCTATATGGTACACAAAAGTATGCTTTTTTTTTTTTAAGGAGATACCTTTACTTTGTTTTTTATACTACTCTTCTATACAGTACAACAGTACTTTAATTAATTCTGTCTTTTCAAAACAATCATTCTTAGACTATTTCTAATGTAGTGTGGCACTAAAATAACTCTTCATGTTTGGCTTTGAAGTCTACAAGACTGGTAATTTCATGCATGTTTCTGTAATCAGAGCACAGTGCTAACAATAGCTACGTGTAGCTCCTTGTTGATTTATATACACAATTCTGCATGAGTTTAAGCACTCAAGATACTTTGTAAAGAAAAAAATATGATACAGTTTTCCGTGCTTTGACAGAAGACAAAATAGGGGGAGAGGGGGTTTACTTCTTTAAAACAGTCAAACTTTACAATAAAGAAATGGAAGTACTTTAAAAATCCTTATTTTTAAAATATGGAACTAGAAAGCAGAGTAGAAAAGCATAATAATTTTTTTTAAGAAATGTGTTTAAAAAACTAAGCTATAAATGGGTGCCCTCTGCAGGACCAAGGGTGAGTCAAAGTGGAATCTAAGCTGAACAAGATAATCAGTGAAAATATGACACCCTCAGAGTTAATTTTATAGGTGCTGTGGAAGCAAGTACTTTCCCTTTGATGAAAGCTTGAATATAAGAAAATCTGGTGAAAAATATCATATTCCAGAATTTGTTGTAAAGTTTCTGTATCTGTACCGCACACAGTACCTAAAATTTGGTTTATGTTTCATTACATCTAAAGGCTTATTCTTCTATTGATGTATGTTTAAAACTACATAAATGCATCAGAAGAAAATAAACCTCTTAATTACAAATTCAACAAGTAAGCAATACAACAGGTTACAAGAGTGATTCTGTAATAATTTTCTCTTTCTAATTACACTACTTAGTTATTTCAAGAAAAGACAACCTGTGTATTTTCTTATGTGCATTTTAAATTATGCTGGTTTATGGGCTGACACTTTTTTTAATCAAAAAGCTCTCTGAACAACAGATAGCTGTTATGATATGTTGAGATAGATGAACAACAGCCCATCTCTCCAGCCTGTCCAGGTCCCTCTGCAGAGCCCTCCTGCCTTCCAGCAGATCAACACTCCCTCCCAACTTGGCGTCATCTGCAAATTTGCTAGTGGTGGACTCAATACCCTGATCTAAATCATCAATGAAGATATTAAACAAACTCACAGGCCCAACACTGACCCCTGGGTGACACCACTGGTGACCAGCTGCCAGCTGGATACAGCACCATTTACCACCACCCTCAGGGCCTGGCCGTGCAGCCAGTTCTTAACCCAGCAGAGAGTGCCCCTGTCCAAGCATTGGGCTGCCAGCTTTTCCAGGGGTGTGTTATGGGAGATGCTGTCAAAGGCTTTGCTTGAAGTCAGACAGACACATCCACAGCCTTCCCCTCATCCACCAGGTGGGTCACCTGATCATAAAAGGATATCAGGTTGGTCAGACAGGGCCTGCCCTTTCTAAACCCGTGCTGGCTGGGTCTGATCCCTTGTCCATTCTGTAGGTGCCGTGTGATGGCACTCAGGATGATCTGCTCCATAACCTTGTCAGGTACCAAGGTCAGGCTGACAGGTCTGTAGTTTCCTGGGTCCTCCTTGCAGCCCTTTTTGTGGATTGGAGTGACGTTCACCAACTTCCAATCATCTGGGAGCCAAATGGACTTCAAACTGTGTCTTTGTCTCTTTAATTTTCTTTCTACATGACATAAATATATACTTAAACTCTCTGTGAGTAGCCAGTCCTTTTTTGCACAATTGGTAAGCTCTCTCTTTTTTCCTAATTTCCTTCAGAATCTCCCTGTTCAGCCAGGCCAGTCATCTTTCCCACGGGCTCACCTTGCAGCACACTGGTGCAGACTGGATATATAAAACATAGAAAGATCAATAGGCATAGTACTGGGTAGTCACAAAACCTGAGAAAAGGAGGTAACTGCAGGGCTCAAATATAGGCTAGAAGTCAAGATATTTTTATTAACCATGAACATGGTGTGAGGATTACTATCTATGGGCTAGAAGATTTAAATTGGACCTGATTAGAAAGGCTTGGAATATTGAAATAACATTACCCTCTTTGCCTAAAGATGATAGTTGAATTTGTGGGTAAGGTTATACAGATTAAAATTCAACTGGAAAAAAGAACTTAACCAGGTTTGAAAAGTGTTTTGGTACTACTGTAGATAGAGAGGGTGATAAAAATTCTCAGAGGGAAGGAAAGTTTCTGAAACATAAGAGTTCATCAAGAGAGGAGTCATGGAAGGAAAAAAAAAAAAAAAGAAAAAGGTTTGCATGATATTCTGATAGTATTAGTCAAAGAAGACAAGAGTGTCTTCCGGTCACTCAGATTTGGATACAAAACTGTTTGAAGAGATTATGAGAGATTCACATGTTGTCAGTGATTAGGAAAAAAAATGGAAAAAACCCAGATGGTATTGAAAATGAAAGAGATCAAGGAAGAAGAGGAAAAGGAAGAGGAAGAGGAAGAGGAAGAAGTAGTGATGGTACAGAAAATAAGGAAGACTGAAGGAGATTGCTTTAAATGGGCTTGACAGGAGGATGAAAAGGAAAGATATATGAAAAAAAGAAACTACACTGTGTAAAGGTCAACATAGTTCCATACTTTGTAATTTGTTTTCTTGGAAGAAGTTAAACAGACATTTTATGAAGAAGAAATGGAGGTCAAAGGAGAAAGAGCATAAGACCAAAAAACATTTATTTAGAAAGCTGGAATAGTTTAGCAAGAAACACGTCAGACCTGAAACCAGGAAATAAATCCATGACATAGGCAAATGTCTTTGTCCCATTGATCCAGTTTGCAATACTGGAAAAAGGAAGAGAATGGAAGAGGTCAGCCTTTTGGGCTGAAGACAGGAAGAGTCATGATTGGAGGAGGGTGTACAAAGAGAAATAAAGAATAATTAAATAAACAAACAAACCAAAAGAAAGAAAAAAGAAAAGAGAAAAAATTAAAACTGGTAGAATGGCTTAAAGGAGAGAGGACAAGAGCAAAGGAAATAGTTTTCTGACCTTGAACTTTCATACAATCATACAACAGCATTCTTGTTGTACTTGTGAAAGAAAGAAGTGGAAAGAAGTGAAAAGTTAATGGAACTCAGAAGAAATGTGCTTTATGTTTGTTTTTGATGAATATCAAGGATTTCCTGTCTGCCTGTTGACTGTTTTGTCATAGACACATATTTTGTGCCCCCAAGTATGACCCCTGTTCTCCAGTATATTTGCCACTCCTCTGAGGTGTCATCTGCACAGTTGAAGGTGTGCTTTGTCCCATTGTTAGGTCAATAAAGAATTTTGGCTTCAGTATTGACCCTGGAGGAATGCCACTCATAATCAGCTTTTGTAATGCTCATCATACTATTTTGAATTGTCATCCAACACATTTTCTATCCATTTAATAATCCATTTACCTGGCAAATATCTCATCAACCTGACTCCAGGTGTCCATGTCAAAGACCTTTCTACAGCTGACAGAGACAATATCTGCCACTCTCCACGGTTCACTGAGCCTTTAACTTCATTATAGATAGCAGTCAGATTTCTCAAATATGATTTACCGCAAACTATTGATCAGCAACAATGCATACAGAATTAAATTTATTGTGTTTTGATGCTTGTGGAAGGAAGTATATATGAATCATATTACTAGGGAAAGCAGAAGAGCTCAAGAAGATAAAATTATTAGCAGGGTTTATGTAGTGACCCCTTGTGTAAATCAGGAGCTTTCGGTGGGGAAGTTGAAAAGTGTATAATCAGAAGAAAAATATGGTTTTAAAAGTCACTCAAGTCACTCAAGATTTAAAAGTTACTTTAAAAAGCTAGACTGGAGTCTTTGAAAGTACTTGAGCCATTTTCTGAAAGAATGTTTGGGGGTTTTTTGAAAGAATTGCATTTTCCTTAATCAAATCTTCATAAAAGAAGTTATTTATTCTGGTCTTTCCCCCAGTTTAGATAATTTACACCATTAGCTAATCCAATAAGAAAAATTACATTAAACATAGATAGCATCTTTTATGTGGGTACTTGAGATGTTTTCATTAGCTCAATGACTGAACTGTTACTGTTCTATAATTATGTGATTGTATTCTTCAAAAATTTAGCAGCAACATAGACTCTAGATGCAGATATCAGTCTTTCTTACAGTCAGATACAAAACAGTTTTAAATATAATCTTTTTCCTAACCCGTGTTATCCTTCTGTAATTTTACATGGCAGAAAATGAATAATCATTAGCAACAATAAACATCCTACTTCACTGTGAGCTTGGAAATGCATAAATATTCTACTGTGATTATAAAGTGTAACAAAGACAGATGTGCAGGATTAGTTCCTCATAAAATTTAATTAATTGTAGTTGAGATAGTAATTGAATAAGAGTTCTGATTTTATGATTTTCTTTTTCATGAAGATGAAAAATTACACATGATTTGCTATATATTTTTGATAGAAGTAAGTAGTTTTTGAATCTGACCTCAATACTGATAGTATAAGACCAGGAGTAGTATCATAATTTTGTTTGGGTTTTACATTCCTGTTACATGAATCATGAGGAAATACAGAATTCTCCTGATGATAACAACAAGTTATTTACAAAGTTTTTTAGCACCAAAGCACAGATCAGAATAAATAGCCTACATCACTAGTTTTAGTCTTCAGAAACCTTCCCAAACCCAGAATTTGGAGGATAGTAACCAAACTTACTTTCTTGCATGATGTTGAGGAAACGTCAGCATCTCATAGAAACAGTTGCCATTGGATATGTTGATCAGGAAAATAGTGATATTCACCATTTTAATCAGAAAATTCCTAGAGCTAGAAAAAAGAATATACAGGTATCAGTCCTGTAATCCTAAAGTAAATCCTAGATAGATCCAAGCAAACACTGAATTCCAGGTTGTAGGAAGGTACTTTTGTCCTAGTATTTACTGTGCCTATCCCAGTGGTTAGGTAAACTTCCCAGACACCCTCTGGCCATTGCCTTAGCTGACCAGCCATGTGGATATTAGTCAGCCAATGACCATATATGTACTTCTTTCTTTGTACATTAAAAGAAAGCTTTATGTCTCATTCTGAACAAAGTTTTCTTGCTGCATACAAATAGTGGTCAGAGTTCAAAATTCCCAAACATGTAACACAAAGGTTTGATATTAAAACAACTATATATATTTTTAAATATCACCTTTCTCTAGCAAAAGGCCTACAGCTTATTTTCTCATCTCATATTCTCCAAGTCCACCAACAGAAGAATAGCTTCCATTGGCCTGCCATAGAGGTGTAATGCTATAGAAATCTATGAAGCTGCTGCTTTGAACTTTTGAAAGTCATTACCATCCTTATCTCTTTAGATTTGGTTTAGATTTATTCATGAATCATAAATTAATTATAATATGGAATAATGTGCATTCATTTGCTCAATCAAAAGTATTTAGTGTAACTTTTTACATCCTGAGATATCTAAGATACCTTCACAGACCTGGCAGGTGTGACATAAGATACAAAGTAATATGTGGAGGTGAGCTGGCTGGTCCACGTGTAGAAATATGAAGAGGGCACTCAAAGGCAAAATGAAGAAAAATAGCTGGTATTTCTTGTTTAAATCCGGCATATTTAAGGAAGACATGGCCCTCTAAAGATAAGAGAAAAAAATAAGGACGTTAAAACATCTATATCCTGAATGTCTTTATTCCCTTCAATGACATGCATAAGAAAAAGTAACCCAATGCACACATGTGTTTTTTTGCCTACACTATACCTGTCAAGAACACTTGATGACTCAGATGTATCAAGCCCAGTTAAATGAGAAAAAGGCTTTTAATTTTGCTTTGGTTCAAGGACAGGAAGATAATTATTGACCATTATAATGATAATATATCATATAATATATCATAATATAATAATTTTTAAAATCACATAAAAAATTCTAGGTTTTTTCTTTTCTTTTTTTTTTTTTTAATCTGTGAGGGATTTTCCACCCTCCTTTTTTAGGATTTACTGGCCCTTTTACAATTAAACACATTTTCAGTGAGATTGTGGGCATCTTCCCCTGCATACAATAAAAATCCAGTTGGGAACAGCTGTGGGCAACCTGCTGTAGTTGACTCTGCTTGAGAGAACTGAGGCTAGAAAATCTCCACACATGACTACAAACCTCAGATATTCTATCCAAGATGCTTCTATAATTGGAAATGTTGCATTCAATATGTATTTTCAGGAAGTATTTGTCAAAATTACTTTGATATGACATTTTCTAAACTATTTTTCAGAATTCTTTTTTCCCAAATTGATATGAAAATGGTCTAACATAGGCTGCTCTTCAGAGATTTGTGGATAAGAATCAGAAACCAACTCAATAATTGTGGCTGATACTTAGTGCAGACCACCTGATCAAGGGGAGCCTATTGATAAACCTTCTTGCTCCAGCTACAGGAGGCACTGTGCTTGCAAGGTCTTGTCATGTTGTGAGATTTGAACCACCCCAATACCTGCTGGAAAAGTAGCTGTAGGTAGTCCAGGAGACTCCTGGAGTACATGAAGGATAACATCTTGGGCCAAGTAATAGAGTGCCCTACAACAGGGGATGTGTTACTGGACTCTGCAGTCCTCTGGGAAACAGGTTAGGCAATAAGTAAAGTGAAGGTCCTGAATTTTAGGAAAGTGAACTCCGAGCTGCACAAAGAGTTAGTCAAGGGGACCTCCTGGGAACCTTGCCCTCAGGGACAAGGAAGCAAGAACAGAGCTCACTGGTCTTTAATGATGCTTTCCATATTGTTCAAGAGCTCTCAATCCACAAGTGCAAGAAATCAGGAAAAGAATGCAGGAGACTGACATAGTTGAGTTGAGACCTGCTAATCAAACTAACAAGCAGGAAGGAAATGCTCAGACAGTGAAAGCTATCCTGTGGAGAGTACAGGAATATTACCCAGTTGTGTAGGGATGGAGTCAGAAAGGCCAAGGAATATCTGGAGCTGAACTTGACAAAGGATGTAAAGATTAATAAGAAGTGCTTCTAAAGGTATGTCAGCCTGGATAATGAATGAATAAAAGATTGAGTTACTCAACAATTATTTTACCTTCATTGTCGATTTCTCTTCTCAACCTCCTGAGTGGATGAACCTAAAGGCAGGAACTGAGGGATGAAAATCCTTCCCACTGTATAAGAAGATCAGATTCCTGACTACCTGAGGAACTTGCATTTACATAAGTCTACAAGACCTGAAAAAGTGAATCCCAGAGTCATTACATCATAGAATGATTTCTGTTCTTCCACTGGACTAGGTTGCTCAAAGTTCCATACAACCTGGACTTGTTTATCTTGGTTTGGGTTTGGGGATTTTTTGTGGATAAGTGGGCACAGGCAGCACTCCAGATGAGCTGTTGGGGACTTCCAAAGAGGTACCGTCACTCATCACACCTCTCCTGTCATGTAATCTTGAGGGAACTGAATGATGTAGTTGCCAAACCACTTTCCATGACATTTGAAAATGTAAGGATCATGTGGAGTCCACGGACATTGGGAAAAAGAAAATATTAAGCCCATTTTTAAAATGTGTAGAAAGGAGAAGCCTGGGAACTTCCAGCCTGTTAGCCTCATCTCTGTGTCTGGGAAGATTATGGTGCAGATCCTCCAAGAAGCCATACTAATGCATACAGAAGAGAGGGAGTTGATTTGAGACAACCAGCATGGTTTCACCAAAGGCAAGTCCTGCTTGACCAACCTAGTTGGCTTCTACAAGGGAATGACTACGTCAGGGACAAAGGAAGAATAATGGATGTCACCTATCTGGATTCTGTATGGCCTTTGACATGGTCCCTACTGCATCCTTCTATCTAAGCTGTAGAAACATAGGTTTGATGCATCGACAAGGAACTAGTTAGATGGTCACATCCAGAAGATAACCATCCACATCTAAATGTGTCCTAATGGAGATCAGTGATGAGTGGTTTTGTAACATCCCAGGGTCTTATCATGAGCTCATTGAAGGAATTTTATGTTAAAAATATAAAGACTCCAAGACTCACCTGATGGATTTATTAAAAGGAAAGAACCTTCAGTTCTCTTATGCCTTGAGGTTGTGCACAGGAGAAAAAGCTATAGTGTTTTTCAAAGGATCAAAATAACACACTCTTACTGCAAACTTTGGAAAATAAGGGAACATGATAAAAATTTAAAACAACCATACAATTAACATAAATCATTTCACAAAGCATTGACTTATCAAATTCCAACCCATCCAGGTTTAAGTAGCCCAAATACCAAGAAAAGGCAATTAGGAAGAGGAAGAAATAGAGAGAAAGAGAAAGAAAGACAGAAAAAGAGAATTGTAGCTACTGTTCTAGAACCAGCATAGATCTAGCTTCCAGGAGTCCAGGAAATGGTAAGGCCATGAGCACGCAATCATGGTTTTATTTGCTCTGGACTCCATGGTCACATGTCCATGTGAAACTTCCACTCTTCCAGCTGTACAGAGCTGGATTAGAGGCTCCAGAGGTTGTGGTGTGGGCTTTCAGGATTGACAATATCTAAAAGGTATTCTGAGCTGGACTAGAGGCTCTAGGGGTGGAGAAGGCCAAGATTAAAGTGCTCTACTTGTGTCAGGGCAACACCCAATATCAATACAGACTGGTAGATGAAGGGATTAGAAACAGCCTTGCAGAGAAAGACCTGGCGATACATGTGTATGAAGAGCTGAACGTGCAGTCTAGAAAGCCAACTGTGTCCTGGGCTGCACCAAAAGAAGCATGGCAGCAGCTCAAGGGAGGTGATTCTTCCCCTCTGGTCCACTCTTGTGAGACCCCCACGTAGAGTACTGCATACAGCTCCTCAGTACAGGAAAGACATGGACCTTTGGAGTGGGTCCAGAAGAGGGCCACAAAAGTCATCAGAGGGCTGGAACATCTCTCCTATGAGGAAAGGTGGAGAGAGTTGGGGTTGTTCAGCCTATAAAGAGCAAATTTCAGGGACACCTAATTACAGCCATTTCAATAATTTAAGGAGCTCATGAGAAAGACTGGGACAGAATTTTCAGTAAGGCTTGTGCAATAGAACAAAGGATAGTGGTTTTAAAATAAAGAGGGTAGATTCAGACTACATATAGGGAAGGAATTTTTCACAGTAAGGGTGGTAAAACATGAACAGGTTCTTCAGAGAGATGGTAGATGCCCCATCCCTGGAAAAATTCAAGGTCATGTTAGACAGGGCTTTGAGCAATCTGAGCTATTTGAATATGCTCAGATTCATTGAAGGGAAGGGTTAGACCAGAAAATCTTTAAAGGTCCCTTCCAACTGAAGTTATTCTGTGATTTAATGGTTCCATGATTCTATGCTTTCAACTAAAATTAAACTAGTGCCTTTCTCCCAATGATTTAAATGAGAGTTACTTTCCCATGACAAATAATTCTTCAGGTTATCTGATTCAACCAACTTCACATTGGAAACAGATTTTGAATCACAAAGAAATGTATGCAGAACAGATATTTTAACTTTCTTTGGAGAAAAGTAGATAGAAGACAAATATCAGAATGTTGCAAAACTAATAATAAACTATTTGTCTCCAAAGTTTTTTACTCATAGTCATAAATTTATCTTCAGGTCACTGCTGAATAAATTCTTCAAAGATTTTAACATTTTTTGAAAGAAACCAGTGAGAGATTACTAAAATAAGATACTTTTCTTTAAAAATAATAATAATAATCAAAAAGTAAATTAAAGTGATACAAGAAAGTGTTGTTACAATTATTTGCTCATTCCCAGCATTATCTTTGTCAACTACTGCTCAACAGACCACTTTTTCTTAAAGTAATAGTATAACGCACAGGTAGTAGAAAAAGTGCAATTGCACTTCATATGCGCAGTACTAGTAACTGATTGAGATTTTTCTGGAGCAAATATTAGAAAAGCAATTCTGTAGCTCCCAGTTTTGTATGAAACCATCTATAGTGATTTGCTTAACCTCTACAGAATTTACTGAAGAGCAATAGATGCTGCATATATACAAGAGAATTTCAGCTGATACCAGTTATAAACTTACATCAGTTTATCTTATGCCCTAAAGAAAACTCTTTAATGAGAAAAAAAAAAAAAATGGGGAAAGGATCATAGAGAGAAATCAGGGAAACATGGTATATTGTGTCTGGCTGAGATGGAGTTCATTTCCTATAGTAACCTTCACAGTGTTGTGCTTTGCATTGGTAGCTAGAAGTATTGATAACACACCAGTGTTTTGGTCGATGCTGAGCACATCAGCACTGTAACATTCTTTCCCCAGTCAAAGACAAGATTCTGGGAGGGAACACAACCAGGCCAGCTGACCCAAACTGACCAAAGTGATATTCCATACCACATGACATCAGCGAGGAGGTCATTTGTAGTTTCTAGTGCCTGCTTACTAAGAAATCATTTCACATTGCTAAAGCCCTTCTCCTCGGGAAGTGGCCGGACATTGCTGCTGATGGGAAGTAGAGAATAAACCTTGTTATCTTTTGCTTTGCTTTTGCATGCAGAAGCTTTTACTTTGGTTTTGCCTTAGTAAACTGCCATATTCCAAACCATAAGTTGTTTTCCATCTTATTTTTTCTCTGTTTTGCTGCTGGGAAGGGGAGAGATAGAGCATCTGGGTGGATACCTGGTGTCCAGCCACAGTCATCCCGCCACACATAGGAAATTTGCATTTTTGTATTTCCTTTTAAATTCTAAGGTATATAGTGACAGTCTGAATACTTTTTTTAACAAAACAGATCAATCAGTTGTCAGAACTGCTAAGTTTTATGTAACTTAAAGGCTTGGATTTTTAGAAGATGGAGAGGAATGTCCCTATACCACAAGTTTTTTAAAAGTGATGTGTAAACATTAAGACTGATAGTGATATGTAAATGTAAATCTTCTGAAATTGTAATACAAAAGACTAACTTTTTCTGTTTAGTAGAAATTGCGACTTACAGTCAACTTGTGTATTTAAACTAGAATAGTAGTCATCCAAGGGTACTTTCTTTTTGCATCAAAAGCCTTTGACACAGAAATTGCCTAATATCCTTTAAAACCTTTTAATTTTTCTGTCACTGACATTTTCAGGAATGACTGGTGAAACAGAATCTTTAGTAAAGACTTAAACATAAATCCTTTCCCATGTACCATTATAAAGCAATGAAACAGTTAGCACTTAACTAGTGAGGTGAGAGGTTTCAAAATATTACAGTAAATCTTCCCAGAGAGAGAGAGAAATAGAGTGTAATTATCCTTAATTATATTCAACAACCAAATTAACAGCTTGTAAATAAATATTTAAAGCTAAATCTATATTATCAGGAGAGGGGAAAAACTTTGAAAGGAAATCTTTGAAAATAATTTCTTTGTGATATACAAATTATCTATTAATGTTAATGACTTTTCACATAATTTAGAAAGAACTCTTCTAGCAGCATATGCAGAAAGATAATAGTTATTTTTTGAGTACAGAACTATATGAACCACAGCCATAATTTATTAAAAAGTTAAAGACAATGTTCTAACTTATATATTTAAAAAAATATTAATATTGGGAATATCTGGTTTTTTAGTTTCTAACCTGATTAGGAGGTAATAGAAAATTATTAAAGTAAAGCTTGGAGTAAATTATTGGAGTAAATCATGTCCATGTGTAAAATACAAAATTCTGAAATAAATAAAAGTGGTTTGCTAAAGACTTTCACGTGCTTAATTGTTGGAGAGACTTTGTTTTCAGGGTTGTTCTTTCAAATATGTTCAGACAGGTACGGATTTTCTGCTTGCACAAAGAGAGAAGGTCAGAGGAAGAAGCTACATTCTGAATTTAGCATAATTTTGAAATTGCATTTTGTTTGTCTGTAAGAATACTTTTTTTTCCTTTATTTTTTTAAACTCTGTTACAACCTAAAAAAGTGAAAATTGTCTCAGAGGCAATCAGTACTAAATGGAAAGTTGTACTCAAACAGCACTAAACCTGCTAGTCAAATTCTAATTAAACATTTAAAATTCTGTCTTTGATTTAACAATGCAGTAAATGAAGATTAAGAAAGTGCTCCACTTAAACATTTTTTTACAGCTGTAAAATGCATAGCTTTATATGTTAAACAGTGTTCAATAAATTTATTACAGGACCTTCACTCCTCTTCCTCAAGTTTTTTTACTTCTAAGGAGTTATTCATTTGGGTTTTTTTGTTAAGACAAAATGTTAATAGCTTACAATTATTGATGGGCATTGTACTGTCTGCTCCAAAGCCCATCATTTCATGCATGTGTGTGATACCCACTGACATATGCTTCTTAGGCTCCCAGAAATGATTTCTCAGGATATTTCCTAAATGGGCAGAAGCAACAGTAGATTAGACACAGATCAGATTTTGCAAGAATCTCTGTCCTTGCTCCTCCATCCTTCTCTTCAGTTCTTCCCAGAAGACATCTGAAAGAGGGAAATGGATTTATAGAGGAAGAGGAAGTGGAAGTGGAAGTTCTGATGACTGGCCCACTTGAATTATTTATTCATCAGTAAAATAGAGAACAGTGAAATACAGGATAAATATACGCACCAATATCCACAATCGAATCCTAAATTTAAATTCAGGAGGCAGAAAAACAGTTATAATAAGCTGAGGCTACTGTGTCCTCTACAAAAATATGTTTCAAAATGAATCAATGATGTTTATTTGCTCCTTACATGAAAAAAAAACCAAATAAACAAAACAAAAAACCCCCACAAAACAAAATGAAAAACAACCCTCCTTTAACATCTTCCATGTTGATCTTATTTGGGAATATCTGTTTATGATAGTCAAGACTAATCAGTCTTGACTGCTCGTAAGTATCAGAGAATGATTTCCAAACACCTCATCTTTCCTGCTTTCTGTGCATGTCCTTACATATTTCTTTTTTGTGTTGCTTGTCTTGATTCAAATTAGTACTTTTCACAAAATTTTTGAGATATTTTAGTAACCAAGTATCTCTACATAATTAATTGTGTGTTCACAGGACTTTTCTACAGATTCTATGAGGTAAAGTTGCTCCTTTACTTTAGACATTTCAGGATTAAAAAATGACCTTCAATTTTTCACTGCCACTCATATAGTCTAAAGAAAGATTTCTGGGAGCTAAATGGTTGTTTTACAAAACAGTAGGAAACATTCAAGTCTATCCTGTCACTAAGACAACTAATTACACTATCACATGCTGCAATTACAATTAAAGATTTTCAGCGGATGAAAAGCATGTTCACTGCATTCTTGTTACCTCATATTTCCTTGCCAACACTGAAGAGTAGCATGATTTTGATAAAACAAAAATAACTCAAGAAGCTGTATTTTTCCCAGTAACATCGACAGACTAGCTCAGAGATTACACTGCAACTCTTTGTCCCCCTTCATGTATTAACCACGTTGTCTGAAGGAGAAGCATCTATCTTTTTTACTGAAGGTATTGTGGTTAAATTTGTCTTTGCAAAAATGTGTTGTCAGGTATTCAATATAACACTATATTTGCTGATCAAGTCAACAAATTTTAGCACACATATTAAGCTGCTTTCTTGGATTTAAGTTAATTGGCTTATCTCAAATTAAATAATAGTTCAAATAAACTGACAACATACCCCTTGTACTACCAAAAATGAGACTGTGATTTCATGTGTAAAAAATACAGTTATTGTCTGTGATAATAAAAAACAAGATTAATCAATACCAGTTTAGTAGAGAGGAAAGAATATTCTTCCCATGTGTGTATCAGTCAATTTGATAAGTAACCACAGATCAGTATCTGGAATCCTAGAAAAAAGTAAAAATACAACTGTCAACATAGGGAAATAACTGTTTTGAAGACTATTAGAAATTGTTTCTGTTTCTATATCAATATTTATTAAATCCTGCATTTATAAATAGATCTGGATAAGTAATATACTTGTCCTCATATGTATTAAAAATACTTGATCTTCCCCTACTCTTCATTAAACTGGACAGAGGGAAAAAGGTATGTTGCATAGAATATGTTACTTTCTATGGTATGACATTATTAGTTCTAAAAATTAGAAATAATGTCACAAGGGAAAAAATGTAAACTTGAATGTCTAATCCTTAATTTTGTCTTTACTACTGTTAGGAAAATAATTCATTCCTAAGATATGCTAAGTCTAATTTTTATTCATTTTCTATACTTTATAATATTCCAGCCAATGCTTTCTTAAGATAACAAATATGTGTGTGCAAAATTGTTTCTGTGACACTATCCTTCTTAAATTCTGGTTTCACAATGATTTCCATAGCAACAGAATAATGTTTTTATAAACACTACATCATTGTTTCTGTTTTGAGTAGAAGCAGCTGAAATGTGAATCCATGACTTTTTTCAAAGAAAAGTAACATAAAGATTATATAAAACCTCAATATTTGGATTAAGTTATTAATCTGGTTTGCTGTTGTCCCAATGTGTAAGACCCCAACTCTTGGAGCTATGAGCTCACCAAGATAGTTTTACTTTAAAAATACACAACACTCCAACAATATCTGCCCTCTGGATTATTAGAAGTCCTTGGTTCTTTTAACACCTTAAGAGAGAGCACAAAGAAGAAAAGTTACACACATTTTCTCAGATGTCTTTTAACACCTTAAGAGAAAGTGCAAAGGAGAAAAGCTGCACACATTTTCTCACAGGGTACCTTTACTGGTAAACTTTAGGAAAAAAAAAAAAGAGATCTTGGCAACAGTTTAAAGAGTAACATTCAGCCAGGATCAAGCGTTCCACAATGCATTGGCTTAACACATGCTATCCCATGCAACTTAGCAAAATCCAACCTATTCGCCCCCAAGTTACTCAAAACATTAAGAAAGGAGATTAGTAGAAGTAAAGAAAGTAAAAGGGATTATAGCTACCACTGGAATGTCCTGGTCAAGTCCAGTTTCCATGTGACCAGGTGATAGGTTTAAGCAAAGATAGAAGAGCAGACATTGTTGGTTTTATTGCTTTGTCCTCCTGTGGCCTCCCAGGCAGGACTTCCAGCCCATTGACCACTGTGGATCGCAGGGTGATGGGTGGGGCTCCCACTGCGTGAGCCTATCTGAGGCTAGGGATTAGGGGTTCCAGGGCGTGTGGTGTGGTCATGCTCCCAGGCTGCCTTTGACAGCTGCTCTTTGGGGCTGCCTAAGGAGGCTCACAGTGGCTGGTGTGTGGAACAGGACATCACCTCCATGAAATTCAACCTGTCTCTACCCCACCACAACATACTTGAGTTAGTCTAAACCAATAATTAACATAACAATCCAGTGTCTCACATGATATCAAAACCTTTCAAGTTGATAATTAAAAGACTATAGCTCAGTCAAGGAAATTTTTTTTGAGCTGATAGCAGGAGAAATAAGTCTCTTTGATATTTTTTGAATATGGACAATAAACCAAATTTCAGTTTTTAACAAAGACATAAAGCCTATGTAAGTTGTATCACTGAGACCAAATAACACATTTGTCACTCAAGTGGATGAAAGTATGGTTGTTGCAGAAATATAATTCAGGATACATTTCTGAGGAGAAACCTTCATAGAAAGCTTTTCAAAATGTAACAAGGACCACTTTATTGGTTACCTTATGTTTTATCATGTTTTATCTTTGGTTATGTCTGATGATCACTGACAGTGCCTTTTTTTTTTTTTTTTTTTTTTTTTTTTTTTTTTTTTTTGGGTTACCTTTACTTCCACTCAAGACTGTGAAGGAATTATGCCACTCTTTATTACCATTGAACTATGTGTTACATGTAAGATGAGTGTTAACACCTTTACAGTTTTAAATTGCCTCTCCTGGAAACACATTTACATTGTATAGTACACACTCTGCTAGTACTCATAAAAAAGTCTTTTGAACACTGAGTCTTTTGATCTCAGAATTTTATATTTTAAATTTAAGATTCCATTACTAATTTATTTCTTCAGCTAGGACTGTCTTACATTCAAACTGATGAATGTAACTCATGTTTTGCAAAGACAGTGTTTAAGACTTATTAAGTTTAAAATATAACCCATATTCTGTGGGATAAAGTTTACAGTATATTTTGTAGTCTGTGGTTTTTTTTCTAAAGTTTTACTATTTGGTGACTGTAAATCATTACACAATTTTATTACCTAGCAAGAAATCACTTACAATGTATGACAAGAGAAAACAAGGTATCTGTTGTTTAAACAGTCATCAAGTGGGATAATAATAATAATACCTTTAGTATCTTTTTCAATCAGAGAATAAACAATTGTCAGTCTTTTGCATAAAGTGCAATTATTAGATCTGTGATGTAAGAGACTTGTTTTCAAATTGCTCTTTAAAGAGCATCCCCAGGTTCCAATTGTAGCTGTAATGTCAAGTGGAAATATTCTTTTGTGAAAACACTACTTCTGCACAAAAAGACCCCAAAGTAAACAAACTAATCCACCAATTGAAATTCCAGTGGTTCAGAAAAAAAAGTATTAGAGAGCCATCTCTATGTTGTATCATCTGCTTAAGTCAGAGTTTCAGTTTCTTCTCTAAATATTTTTCAGACTATTTTTTCCATCTAATGTCTTGCTATAAAGAAAGAAGAAAACATTGGACTCACATATCTTCCTCTACAGTTTTAACTACTGCAACATGTTGATGAAGTGCAATCTTTATTTCCCAAGCAAATTTTCAAACAGCTTGATCTCTACCCATTCCTCAGCAAGATAAGTTAGAGATACATACTAGTATAAGAAAGTACCAGTAAGAGATTTCCTCTGAAATAATGAGTGTGCTAAATCAAAAAGACACACTTGCTTGGCATGTTTTTTTATGATTTCCTTATGCCTGTAATGCTTTATGCAACCTAATTCTCAGAATACTTTCAGATCCCTGTGTAAGTGTTGTTTTTTTTTTTTTTTTTTTACTTTACTCTCTTCTTTGAGACAGGGTCAAGTCCCTTAGAAAGAAGAGGGAGAAAGCTGTCTCTTGTATTTTGATGCCAGGAATGTACTTAGATTTCTGGGAGAAGTCAGAAAAGTAGGAGGAGGAGTATTTGGAAAAAAATCAGAAGATACATACTTATCCAGAACTATGTGGGGAATATAAGGGGAAAGTAAAGTTGGGAAAAGAATAAGTGCAAATTACATTCACACAAGACTTCTACTTTTGTTTTGTTAATTTTGTTGTTTTGTTCAAGACTGTGGTTTCCTCAGTACTAGTATGTGAACCTGTGTAATCACAGACACGATATGAAACAAACGGTGGAATCACATTTTGACAGAATCAGTTAGACCAAATGATAGGAATGTCCAGAACAAAGAATATAGAGTTTAACTATCTGCAGAAGGACACATGATACACTGCACAAAGTTAAAGTGGCTCATTTGAGTACAGGCATTAATTGTGGTTCCTTTCATAGAAAATCTGAACTGGCAGAGTAAGTTTTCACCAAAACTAAATTGTGGGCCACATGGCAGTTTAGCATTTGTTTCAGGAGACCTAAAACCAGAAAGACTGTTGCTGTACTAAGTCCTTAATAGGAAAGCTGAAACGAAATAAATTGTTACAAGAAATAGTAATTAGTCCATTCATTTCCATAAATGTTAATATTCAAGGTAGTGTCTGTATTCATGAATCACCAACAAAATAATTTTTTTATGTCAGGTGTATGAAGTGGCAACACAAAAAGCAACCATACATTCAAAAAACCCAAGAATTTGTGGGTTTGATTTTCTGAAGAAGTACTCTTTATGTTTTACTGAAATCTCTTCATATACTGCCATTCTTCCATGAATGCAGCTACCCATAGAAGAAAAATATTAGAGTACTTCAGTTGCTTCACACTGCAAAATTAACCACAGTGTGCCAGTTCCTGTTGAGTGCTTTCACAACACCTGTTATTCTTGGAATTAGTCACAGCTGGTTTGACCCAAATTTAGGTGCAGGGTGTGGCTGAGAGTATCATCCTTCATGTAGTTTAAACAGAAATGTTTGGAAAAACAACATATTTTTATGTGTATGGTAATTGTTCCTGTTATGGGTTTAAAATCTTGGAATTTTTCTTTCATCTACCAACCCTGCACCTCAGAGGAATCACCCTCTGTCTC
>JAWWEU010000091.1:42954093-42968451 GCA_035583155.1 Acropternis orthonyx
ATTGGACAGTCAACACTCCAACTAAGCTTGCTTCAGCTGCTCCTTCCTTCTTTTCAGTCCCTTACTTTTCTCAGACTAAACAAACACATCATTGTGAAATTTGAGGGAAAGTCTCTCAAATAATATCCTGACTGCAGAGCCACAACAGTGGCTGAGTTTGAGTGCTGGGTATTGCTACCCTCATGTTTTTCCACCATTCCTTCTGTCAGCGGTTGCTGTGACATTACTTTTGAATTTGCTTGAAGAGTAAAGGAAGAGAAAATGGGGTAACTAAGAAAGGCACATCGCAGAAGTAGTGCAGAAAGCTGAGGTCTCAGACAGCCAGCACAAGCAGGGGTTGTGACTGGGGTTATGTGTGTGTGTATATGTGTCTGCCTGCCTGTCTGTCTGTCTCTCTGTAGTGGGTGGTCTGCAACACTTGATAGAAAAATGTGTGTTCAGTAACTGTGCAAAACCAAAGAGATGGTTGCCCTACTGAAAATATTTGGATGTCATAAATATAAAGATTTATTAATTGCTTCTGGAAGATGAGTAGGCAGAAGATGTTTGGAGAAGTATACATGGAGAAAGTATTGTAGCAAAAAATTACTATCAAGGGTTTATTTTTTAATAATTTGTGGATATAACACAGAATATTCAGTCCACTGAAAGAAACCCAACCATTATGGCTAAAATAAAATTGTGTGACAAAATATCCTTCGGATTGAGTTCAATACATTAACAAGTTTTCTATGCATTTCCACACACAACTCAAATATAGGTTTAAAATCCTGCTATTTTCATAACAGTTCTGTTCTGAACACCATGTAATTTACTGAGCATATAAAATACAAATAGTGAGCATTTTAAACAGGTTAAGGGGTTTATTTTTTGTTTGCTTAGATTTGCTTTGGGAATATTTTTTTTGCTTTGTTTGGGATGATTTTTTTGGTTGGTTTGTTTGGTTTTGGCATTTTTTTTTTTTTTTTTTTTTTTTTTTGCTAATAGACAGGGGAGTACTATTGTAAATCTTAATTAAATTAACAAAATAAAAAATTAATTCAGAGACTAAGTCCACCAAAGCTTTTCAGTAAAATTTACATCGTAATGCTTGAAATTTCCTGGGTAAACATGGAGTCTTCCACTAAGGACTTCAGTTGTTATTTTACATAGTGTGTTTTCACTTTATTTGTCTGTTTTGTTTTCACCTTAATCTGTTTTTACCATTTCAATATCACTTTATAAAGAGGAAAAAATAAAATCACAGCTATATTTTAACTAGCTGTGAAGATTCAGCCTGTAAGGTACAATTGTAATTTTTGTCCTTAACATTATTATCACTTTTATTTTGTTATTTTTGTTGTATTGACTTGTTTAAATATCCCTTTTCTAACCCATGTTTTCTCTGGATTTTTTTTTTTTTTTTTTTTTGACTGGTTTGGGTTCTTATTGGCATATGAGGTATTTCTCTCCCAACTCTTGCTTTTTAAGAAAATATTTTTAATTAAAAATTAAGCCTACATATCTTTGATTATTCAAATATTCTATTTATATGGATCAAAATTGCATTCAGGGCTAATGAGGAAGTCATACCAGATTAAAAACCAACATATTTATCATGAATGTCATATTTTTATTGATTCTTGTCTAACAGGAGATTAATATATATATTGTTACCTTTCAGGTTATTTCTTAATTTTTCTTGCTGGACGCTGAAAAGGTTAACACCCAGCTCATGAACTCATTTTAAATTGTACAGGTATTTTTATTGCAATGATTTTTCCAACTTTGAATGGAAAAATAAATAAATAATGCAACATAAGTTTCTAAATCAGCAATAAGTGCTTGATTTTCTTTTATTGTACCAGATGAAACATACACAAATATTTAATGAACATAACAACTTCCAAACAGACAAGCAAGCAAACAAACAAAAAAATAAAATTTACACATTAAAAACTCCAGATTTAACAATTCAGCATCTGTGGGATGATGAATAGAATTAAATCTAGATGAGATTCAGAATTCTAGGGTAAAAAGCAGCTGCAACTCCCTCAATGGACTGAGGCTGACATGCCCCCCAATACAAGAAGAAACATCTGCTCAGAGAAACAGAACAGTGTGGAACGAAGACGAGGCTATGTGGCCACCCTCCATTCAAATCCCAGCAGAATGGGGAAACATTGTGGTACTGAGACCATAGAGTGCCTGTCTGACAAGGGAGAATCAAGATGTTCTGCTACTGAAGGAAATAACCATGTCACATCTCTTCAGATGCCAAACCATACCTCGCCCCTGCCACATTAGGTACACCAATCAGAAATAAAAAGTGTTCATGACTAGAGCCACTCAAACTCCACTCCAACATAAAGAAAATAGTACCAAAGTTAGGGATAGGGGGAAAGTGGGAGAAGATGCCCACCAAAACTGTTGGGGTTGATCAATGGGCTGAGTCCATCTTCTCCTCCTCAGAGGAACACCTTGGGTGAGAAGTATACTCTATGTGCATTAAATGCTGCTTTTAGAACCAGAGCTTTTTCTTGTGCTTACCCCATAGCATATTAGTAGATTGCTTTGTATCAGAGCTTGTGCTTGCTTAACATACGTATCAGTAAACTGCTTTAAAATATATTTTTGCAGTAAACTGTTAAAGTGAGTCCTTGCAGTTGCCAGCAGCAGATAACACTTTGGCAGGACCTGCTAAGGGGTCTTTGTTCTGTTGAGTCCCCCCTAAAGGAACAGTCAAGGTACCTTCCAACCTTGTGAATCTACTGGTAAAGGGTCTCATTATGAGATGCTTACAGACTGTCAGGCACTGGGTTCTCGACTTTCCTGAGGGTACCCAGAGGCAAAAATCTAAACTCCTACCTTTCATGTGACAATTGTCTCACTAAAATACATCCTTAGATTTAAAAGTATGAAAGATGAAGAGTTTATACAAGTCTGCTTAAGCAATTGCTGTTTATTTTTCTCCTTTAAGAAATCTATTGTGGCATAAAAAGTGTCAGAATTATTAATATCAGTAGAACTGGTAATCTCAGCAAATACAGGACATAATCTCTGAAATTGTTTTTGAAAATTAATATCCTGGTTGTCAAATATTCAGTTCAGTTGGATTCTCAAATATGTTTGTGTGTTTTTTCTGTTCTTGCTGGTTTGAATATTTTTATGAACTTTTTTTCCTCAGAATTTAAGTGGAAAGTATCATTCCTCAGTATCTCTGAAACTTGAACTCTAATCAACGTTAAAATGAACCAATCTCTAAAACAATAGAACATGCATGAAAGTACAGAGACCTTAAATTACAGTAAATCAAAAGGCTGGGTTTTTCTGTTATTACTAATAGCAGAAGTCATGTAATGTTGTCAGGAGTTTTTATATTTTTTAAAAAACATCCCTGGACTTGAGTAACATTCTTTATATTTTGCAAACAACTTTATCAGCCTTCAACAAGTGACTTCTGAAAAATTCTCTAGGTATGTAGGAACACTGACTCCCATGGACATCCTTGTGGCTGAAACAACACTATATGGAGCTTGGTTTACATCAACTAAAATACATAAACACCTTTTTTTCCCTTAGCTGTCTGCACTTTCCAATGTGCAGCCATATGCCTTAGACCTGAACAAAATAAATGTGGCTGTTGAGAACTCAACCTACAGTTTACACCTTGAGAGAGAAACTACCAGAAACTACCAAAGTTACTGAAAATGAAGGAAAAGAGTGAGCTGAAGAGCTCTGTTTTAACGCAATACCTGAAAAACAGAAAGGGGAGATACAATATCCAGAAAAGAAACAAGGGTACATCTGGAAAAAGAACGATATTAGTTTAGAATAAAGAAAGAAAGGATGTATCTGAAAGAACTAAACCAGACTTCTGTATCAAAAATGAAAGCAAGCTTTTTTTCAGATTATTTAAATTTAAAACATCATATTTATATTGAATTGCCAAATATGATTTTGGTAAGTTTCTTTATTCATTTGCCCCAAACCTTCATACTTTTCAGCTGATAAAGGGATCTAGTAGATGTCCAGCTGGAACAAGTTATGTTTTTATACCATTATAGTTGAACCCTTTCTCAGTCTGAAGGACAGTTAGATTCAGAGTTATGTGGCCTAAACCTTTCTTTAGGACCAGAGGCAAACAAATCTTTCAGCTTTGTGACAGTGTATACAGCAACACTTGAAAGCATTTACCTTCAAAAATGTTAGCTAGCATGGTAGATACTTTTCTTGAAACAGTTGAGCATCTTGAAGTAAATCATGTGTCTTATGCTTGTAACTTTCTTCAAGAGTTACCACCTGTGAAGATTCAGGACATTTCATAGCATTGTGCTCAGAAAGCACTACCAGTTTTGCATAGATATTTTTTTCAAGGTAACCTGTGATATGTCATTAATTCATCACTTCATCAGACTGTGGATTTCGGAAGTAAAAAGAGATTAAAAAAAAATTGGATAAATTCGCACACAGAAGATCTGTGATGGGCTGTTTGATACACAAATGTACATATTCTACTAATTTTCTGTGGATTTCCTCTAGTCATGATTCCCCCCCCCCTTTTTTTTTTTTCCCTCCTTGCAGTTTCTCTTTTATGAGTTAGAGTAAGTACAAAATTGAGTAAGACAGTGTAACTGTCCTTAGACTAGCAACTTCTCACTACTTTTTTACAGGACCACTGGATGTTTGAGGTTGAAAGGGACCTCTGGAGGTCATCTTGTCCAACCACCCTGCTCAGGCAGGCTCAACAGATGACTTTTGAGTATCTCCAAGGATGGAGATTTTATGACTATACTATTATTAGCAATAATAATCATTATTTACTTTCATTCACCTATAATATTCTGTTAATATTTACTAGGAAGACTCAGAAAAGATGATTGAATTTACAACTGTCTGAGGAATATGCCTTTTTCAGGAGAAACAAGAACCATAATATAAAAAAGTAGAGTTTAAGTAATTCTTCCTCAAATTCCTCAAAATCTAAAAAAGCAGTTCTATCAATACTTCTAGTATTCTGCTTACTAAAATAAATGTGTGTGCATCATATTGATCAGTCAACTATATTGTGTAGACAAAATGATGATATTTAATCTGATTGCATATTATAATTGCAGTTGTGATGATATAAGCACAGAAAAAGATTTTGAATCTCTTTTAGATCATGTAGTAGAGCATAAAAAGAGAGAGAGGAAAAAAAGAAATAACTCCTTCAGTTTTCTTTTGAAGATCCACCTGACACCACATCTTGTTCATGCTGTGTCCTTTAGTGTGATTTCAAAAATGCTATTTCATTCACAAGCAAAATATTAAAACTATGAAACATTTCATTATATTTTAACTTAGCTCAAATGTATTTATTTCCCCATAAGGAAACCAAGTTTGCTCAACTAAAGAAAATGATGTTGTAGGTAAGTCTTTCTAAGAACTGATCTAGAATAGAGTTGTAGAGATATATACAGACTGCAATATTATATCTACGGAGACATATTTAGAAATTACTATTTGGTTTCATGTGTATATATATCTTCTTGTGACAAAATATGAAAACCAGAAAATGAGCATATTTTTCTTGTCAGACAGTAGCTCTAAATGACAAATTTAATGAGAACTAAACAAGTGAAAGTAACCTTGGGTATAGCAGACCTAACAGTAATAATTCAAAGATTTCAAGCTCCACCCCAGCATCCACTCTCTCTTTCTCCTAGACAGTCATATAGCATTTTGCTTACAGCATTGCTGCTTGCAAGTAAGATCATGATTTTGAGACACTAGTCTAAAATACTGTGGAAATCTCATTTTAATGATGCCCTCAAGAGAAACATACTGTTGGGTTTTTTTTAAAAAATAGTGTTTGCAGAAATCTCTGGGCTATACGCACAGTGTTTCCATCATGTCATGACAGGCCACCCTGAGCTGTCAATAGTGTCTGGTATATAAAAAATTGCATCACTTCTAAGACATGTTTCACTTTACACTTTAATGCTATTAAAAATATGGTGTATCATGCACTTTACTCTTGCCTGTCTGTTTTTAATAGGTGTCTTGCTATAGAATTCTGTATGTTTCACATTTCTAGTGACCAGTGATGAGACTTAGATTAACTGTAGGTAATCTTCCATTTCCATGCATAGCTCTAGCAACTTCAATATTATTCCACATGAATTATTGAGCATAAACAAGAAAACAAGCAAACCTCTTGTTTGGAAAATATTGCCATATTTTTCTTATGGGATGTCAATTTATCTGTTAATCCATCTTACTAACAAATTAAATTGGGTGAAAACCTTACTCAATCCCTAAATATCTGTAATAATTTTTTATTCTCTTGAGGATTATACAAGAAAATTGAATCCCACAGTTTTATAAAAGCACAGTATCTTATATTTCAAAAGAAAAAATACTGTATCTATATTTTTATTTCTATTACTATTATTAGAGATTATTTGTGCTCTCAGAGCTACTGGGATCTAGCCATGAACTATGAATTATTTTCAGTCATTGACATATATTGCACAAGCAAAGAAATGTCTCTGACCCAAAATATTTAAAACCTGTATTGATTAAAATAATTTCAAATATCTGAAAATGAACCTGTTGTTATCTGTTAGACATAAAAGGATACATTCAAAATATTCAAGCAAGATAACATACAAATTATCTGTCTGCTGTCTTCAGTGGGAGGATCTATGGGGAAAAAAGTCAGGATAGTCAAACTTCTATTACTCTAGATTGTCAAGTGGGAGTAATTTTACAAGCTTTTTTTTTCCTTTAAATCTTGAAACCTCCTTATTGACTTGACTGACAACTAATCCATTACATACTTCTCAGCAAATGCCATCAGGTGTTAATTTTCAGGTATGTTTGGCTTAGAGTAGACTTGAAACATTGACCCACTAATGAAAATCTCTGCATTCCATTCTGTTCTTCAGTGCTCTGACATTACTTATCCCTAAAAGTCAAACAAAAACTTTTTAAAATGTACACAGCATCACACAGATAATTTTTCATAGAATTTTTGAAATCTTCATCTGCAGAAATAATTATACAGCTGCTACTAAATGTTATGTGTAAGAATTGTTCCCTCGTAGAATAAACCCTCATAAGGTATTACTTATTTATATCTGAATTTTAACAGGCAGAAGAATTATTTTTTTTCAGTCTATAGAAAATCAGCATTACATTTTTGAAGGGTACATAGCTTTAATCTGTCCAATCTCTCTGCTGCAAGTGATTGATTTAAATAGTTGTTTCATTTAATTTTATAGCGTCTTACTTCAGGATCAGGATTTCAGTTTCTGTTCTGCCACTCAGTAAATTGACAGAGACTGAATCAGCCAGGGAACTATACCTGCAGGTGGCCCAATGCAGCAGCAGGTTACAAGGTGTCCTGTACCAAAACATAGAAGGTTAGCTCAAATACCATGAATATCATGAATACCCAAGTAAAGAGATACCAATGCTTCTATTTCTTCTTCAGAACTTAACATTTTTCAGATTGCAAATCTATTCCTGTATGATTTCAGTTTTTATAGCCCCAAATTAAATTCTTAAGCTTGTTTCTCTTTTGAAAAGTCATTTTACCTTATCAATTGACTTTTTTATACTGTTAGTTATGTTTCTGTTTTCATAGAGCAAAACCAAAGTGAGAGTAAATGAATAATTAAGAGCCTTCACAAATTTAAGTAGGCAAAATAAGGAAAGAATTTTAACTTTTTTTCTTGTAAGCTAAAGTAACAATTTATTTTTAAATTACTAAAACAACCCATCAGTTAAGAACAAATTTTCTTTATATTAAAATGAAATTTTTCTCATCTGAAAATTAGCAGCTCATTCTCTACTGTCCCTTTACAGACTGTAAGATATTGTTTCATGGTATTACATGTGTGTGTCTCCTGACTCAACTAAGGAAAAACATGGCTAGCTCCCTTGTTCCACTCAGTATATAGAGAGAGGAAAGCAGTTCTGTGGAGAACCCCCTGGGGGTCCTGGTGAACAGCAAGCTGCACGTGAGCCAGCAGTGTGTCCTTGTGGCCAAGAGGGCCAATGGGATCCTGGGGTGCATTAGGAGGAGGATTGTCAGCAGGTTGAGGAAGGTGATCCTGCCCCTCTACTCAGCCCTAGTGCAGCCACACCTGGAATGCTGTGTCCAGTTCGGGGATCCTCAGGAGAAGAGAGACAAGAAACTACTAGAGAGGTCCAACGGAGGGCTAAAAAGATGGTTAGGGGACTGAAGCACCTCTCTTACACAGAAAGGCTGAGAGAGCTGGGCATGTTGAGCCTCAGGAAGAGGTGACTGAGAACAGACCTCCTCAATATACAAATATCTTAAGGGTGGGTGTCAAGAGGATGGCACCAGATTCTCTTCAGTGGTACCCAGTGACAGGACAAGGGGCAGTGGACAGAAACTGAAACACAGAAAATTCCATCTGAATATCAGGAAAAACTTACTGTGCCGATGACAGAACACTGAAACAGATTGTCCAGAGAGTTTGTGGAGTCTCCCTTTCTGGAGATATTCAAAAGCGAGATGATCTCCAGAGGACCCTTCCAAACTCCAGCAATCTGCAATTCTGTATGAGAGAGAGAGAGAGAGAGAGAGAGGGAACGAGAGAGAGAGAGAGAGAGAGAGGGAAAATTTTGTGTCTGTGTACAAAATGAGGAAGGTAGCAATACATGATAACAGAAACATTCTAAAGAGAGTGCTTCATCATATTTATGTATCAGATGCAATAAATTATATTCTACTACTCAACCTAAAAATCTCTGTTTCTCACAATGGGTTACTTTCTTTTTCTCTATGCCTATATGAGAAAACCACTCTGTGTTCAAAGTTGCCAAGCCACAAAAAGCAATTGAAACAATAAAGTGAGCTTTTTTCTATAAAAATAGTGATGTTCAAGTGCAGTTGTGGTTACTACCACTGCAGGTGGAATGCAAAACTGTAAGTGTACTTGTGATGAATGTTATACAGAAATTCAAGCTATACCAGATAATCACTTGTTAAACTCTAGAATATGTTTGGTATGCAATATTGTTCCCATTCCAAAGGACTAGTTTCATAGTTACTTTTTCCCCTCAACAGGTTAATATCTTTCATTTTTAATTATCTGGCTTTTGGTTTGATTTATTTCACACAATTACACAAAGCATTTAATAAACCAATGCTCTTAAAGTGAAAAAGTACCATGAAGCTTTCAGGGGTACATAGACATGGTTTGCTTTTCAAAGTATTTGCCATCAGCCCTAAACTAGTAATTTACTGTAAGCAGTTCTTTTCTAATTTTTTTTTCCTCCAGTGAAAACAATTGTGATGGGAAAAATGTTACTATTTCTAATTATAAAATGAAAACCTAAATGTAAGGTAAGGTACCTATTTCTTTGTAAAATGTTGCAACTGTTAGTATTTTGAACACTTCATACTGTTGTAAGCAGGAGACCTTGAAAAATTTTTAGTCTATCTGCAAATTTACTAGTAGCAGCAAGTGCACAGTCAGTCTGTTCCATGAGTCACTTCCATTAGCTTTGAGCTTTACAATATTTTCTTGTTTTATCAATAATCAAAAATAATTACTGCCTCACAAGTATTCCAGACATAGAAGCTGGCCAGATTTCACTGCGAAGCTGTTTTAGGCAGGCAGGAGTGACTCTGTACTGCATACATCATGGTTTTATTTTGTGTAGTGATAAGGCACCAGGCAACTCCTGCTGTGTGGCTACCACGTGAGACTAGTTGAGCAATTGTTTGTGCAGCAGTCTCTGGTCTCTGCATATGGGAAGGACCTTCTGGCCAGTGTCAGGGAGACCTGATGCTGAAAGCAGAACCAGATTTATGCTACAGAATATGAAAAGGGGATGGTGTCACCTTTCTTCTGCAAATGAGGGGAAAAGGGTTTGGAGAGCAGCGCATGGATCTTGTGGGTCAATAGTTGCTTGCACAGCAGGTACTAATTGCATGGATGAAGTTTTCACAACAGTGAGACCTGAGCTGATGATCAAGGACTGCAGAGTGGAGATAGAATACACCAGACAAAAAGTGTCAAGAGCACAGTTGCAAGGAGGCTGGCTGAAGTGCTGAGAAGTACTTTAAGCTAGTGGTATGAGGAAAGGAGAATATGTCATTGGGTACATCAGGCACAGCATCACCAGCCAGTTGAGGGAGGTGATTGTCCGGCTCTGCTCTGCACAGGTGAGGCCTCACCTTGAATATTGTGTGCAGTTTTAGGCACCACAGTATAAGAAATACATTCAGCTCTTAGGGAGTGTCTGAAGGAGGGCAACAAAGATGGTGAAGGGCCTTGACAGGAAGCCGTATGAGGACAAGATCAAGAGGTGGGCCCATAAGAATCTCGCAAGGTTTAACAAGGCCAAGTACAAGATGCTGCACTTGGATTGGGGAAATCCCCAGTATCAATACAAGCCAGGGGAAAAACAGATAGCAGCCTTGTGGAGAAGGACTTAAAGATGCTGGTTGCTGAGAAGCTAAACATGACACAACAATGTGCACTTGCAGCCCAGAAAGACATCAGTGTCCTGGACTGCTTCAAAAGCAGGGTGAATGGAGGGGATTCAGTCCCTCTGCTTCGCTCTGGAGAGATCCCACTGGGAGCACTGGGGTCCCCAGCACAGGAAGAACATCGACCTGTTAGAGACAGTCGAGAGGATGGCCACCAAGTTGATTAGGGGGATGGAGCACATCTACTATGATATAAGGCTGAGAAAGTTGGAATTGCTTGGCTTGAAGGAGATAAGGCTCTGGTGATGCCTAAATTCCTGCAAAAGACTCTCAAAACATTAGTGGAGACAGATAGATAAAGTAGTTCTTTTATTAGAAACTTCCAAGGTGCACATTAAAAGTATGCTCACATGCATCAGCCAAATGTTTCAGTTTTTATAACTTTCAGTAATTAACATATTTTATATCTATAGCCAACCTGTGGTACCATTTTTCCCCAGTTCCTACCCTCAGAACTCCTCAGAACTGCCCCTTGGAGCCTCTCCAATGCCTCTGAGCTTATTCTCCTGTTTTGGCTACCAGCTATCTTACTGTCTTGGAGTTCTTGTAGGTGTTCTTCAAAATGATGTGTCCTTGATAATATGTATCTAACAGAAGTTCAGGAATGTGTGAGAAAGTGCTCAATAACTTCTAAATACCACCTAGAATATTTAGGAGAAATTTAGGAAAATTTATTCAACTTACATAACTTTATAAAAATCTACAAAATACACACCAAAAGCCTTAGGCATCACTGAGGTGACCTAATTGCGGTGTTTCAGTACTTGAAGAGGGACTTTTTACAAGGGCCTGTAGTGACTGGACAGGGGAGTATAGCTTCAAACTAAAAGAGAGTAGGTTTAGATTAGATGTGAGGAAGAAATTGTCCACTTGTGGTGAAGAATTCTTCACTGGTGGAGTATGGTGAGACACTGCCCAGAGCAGTTGTATATGCCCTATCCCTGGAAGTGTTACTTATGAAGACAAATGCCTTAATTCCAAATGTGTCTCCTCCTGCTTCTTTACCGCAGTTCTTGTTATTGAGCACAGCATCATATCATATGGGATATACCTTTGGTTAGTTGGAGTGAGATGTCCTGGTTATGTCCCCTCCTAGCTTCTAGAAAGGCAGGATGGGAAACAGAGAATGCCTTACTGGTGTATAAACACTGTTCAGCAATAGCTAAAACACCAATATGATATCAACACCATTTTGAACATAAATCAAAAACATAGCATTATATGAGTGACTATGAAGAAGGTTAACTCCATCTCAGCCAAAACCAATACATATACCTAGAAAGAAATTCATGCCTAGAGGTCATTTAGTCCAATAACTTGCTTAAAGTAAGTACAGTGACTGTAGTTCTTCAAGGCCTCTTAACTACGTTTTAAAATATCTCAAAACACAATATTGGAGACAATGTTTAA
This sequence comes from Acropternis orthonyx, assembly GCA_035583155.1. Lineage (NCBI taxonomy): Eukaryota > Metazoa > Chordata > Aves > Passeriformes > Rhinocryptidae > Acropternis > Acropternis orthonyx. The sequence continues at coordinate 42,965,999 of JAWWEU010000091.1, forward strand.
CCATCTTTAAAGTGAAAGAAGTGAAATTAGATTCTATCTTCTCATCCTTCTATTGTGCACCTCTGAGAAAAACATGGTCTTAGGTATATGCAGATACTAATAACGTGAAAGGGCTCGAAAGATCCCATGTTGTCTCAGCAGCTTCCACAGGCTCTCATCAGGTGCTACATGCTACAGCTTCCAACCACCTTATGCCTTCCATAGAACTTGCTTTAATACATCAATTTCTACAGTGTACATGGGAACCTCAGGTTAGGGGCAGCACTCAGGTGCATCTCACAGGTCCTGGATAGCGGGGCAGGATCCTTTCCCAGACCTGCTGATTGCATCCTTGCTTGTGCTGTCTAGGATGCAATGGCTTCTTTGCTGCTCAGGGTCACTGCTGCATCATGGCCAATCTGATGTCCTACAGGACCCTGAGACCTTTGAACAGAACTGCTCTTAAACTTTGTCCCGCTAGAAGTTTTTGTCCAGCCCAGAGTCCAGGTTTTGTGTTCAGTTTTGATGAGATTTATGAAGTTTCTCTCTCCTTACTTCTCCAACATTTCCTATGCTTCTGATTAGTTGAATGCAAGAATAGTTCCATGCACTGACTGCTCTCTGCAGTCTGCCACCTTGAATCTGCTGAAGGCGCATTTTAATTCTATGATCCATGTAGCTGATGAAGACATTAAATAGTATTTTCTCTTAGAATCAAGCCCTAAGATACAACTTTACTAATTGGTCTACAGTTGGGTTCATCACAATTATTTTTTCCTAGCTCTCCAGTTAATTTTCCAGCCAACCTTATTTCCCCTTCTAATATGTATTTCACCAATGTGACTGTAAGGATATTACAGGAGATAATGACAAACATCTTGAAAAATGTAAATATAAAATATTGAATGATCTCCCCTCATCCACAGAACAAGAGGCAGACTGGCATGTTGTTCCAAAATTTAAGCTTAATGAAACATGAAGGTGTATATATATGTAGTTTATACATCTGTCTTAACTGATCAGGGAAATTAAATTAAGAAAATCCTTAATTTTTATTAATTATGTTAGTGAAGCTTATCTGTCAAACTTCCAAATTTTCATATGTTGCTTCTACTAAAGAGGATCCTTTCATTTTAATTTGGTAAAAAAAGTTAGACAGCCATAAAAATGGCAGAAATATTAGAAGAGGCTCTAAACAAGAAGTCAAGCTTTCAGGGCAGCTGACAGTACTTCCTAGTAAAGGAAAAAAAATGTTGTGGGGTTTTTGTGTTTGGTTTTTGGGGTTTTTTCCTGTCTACTTCTGGCTGATTTGATGTATTACTGGTGCTAATACATACTGTTCCTCAATCTTTTTGCCTTGACAGTGGTCAAAATGAGATAATCTTGAAATATCCATGTCATAAGCAATTTCCTTTTCCATTATCAGGTTTATCTTCCAGAATACAGCCTGTGGCCTTTATTTAGTCCCCTTTAGCTTCTGCATGTAATTCAATGTTATTATTTTAATCTCCAAGGGTGTTCATGAGTTTACAACAATCTTTATAGACATAATTTCCCTATTTTCAACCTCATACAAAGGCCGTTTTCTTCAGGGATGTGGAAGTCTTTGGGATGTATGCAGGAAAAAAGAGCAAAATATTCTTTTCTATTTTTCCTAAACCATGAAATCCCCAAGAAAGAGGTGGCATCTAGTGTAACCATCTGTATTGTGTTCCTTGAGCAGAAACAAGAAGGAAATGAGAGGTGATAAGAATGAAACTGAAAATAGGGATGAAAGAAAGAGTTACATCTATAAATATAAGAAAATTTAAGAAATCACAAGATATCAGAAAAAAACTTCAGTTTTTCAGCTCAAAAGTATTACTTCTTCCTATCAAATTAGCACTTTTTTTTTTTTTTTTTTTTTGAGATGGACACTGAGATTATGTGTGTAGAGCAAACCATCAGCATATCTGTGACTTACCAGCTGATAGTGAACTAGAAGAATTAAGAGGTGACAGTGTTTCTACAAGCTATAAAAAAGAATCTTGGGTCAAACTGTGCAACACAAAGAGAAGGAGAAAAAGATGTACCCCTTTTTAAATGGAATTTCAACTTTATAGGCCATTTAGTTTGCAGTCTAAATTTTGCCATCTCTTAAAGTTTCTGATCTGTAAGCTGTGAAATGGTGCTGACAGACCTCGAGGCCAAGGTCTAAGGGAAACTACTTCTCATTACTGAAAAGCCTGAAAAAAAGAATTATGGGGACATTTGAGTTGTTTTGTTGTTTTGCAGCATGAGGAAGGCTATTATAGCAAAGATTTCTTTTGCATGTTCAACATGCTGATAAATCCCACAAAGAAATGAAAGTGATTAAAATATGACACCACCTTTTGATTGTTTTTTCCTTTAAAAAATAATTTAAAACTTTTCTGCAGTTGCTGTGCCAACAGACTTAAGTTTAAACAAAAAGACTGGTAGCTCAAATCTGAAAA
>JAWWEU010000091.1:42989930-43002178 GCA_035583155.1 Acropternis orthonyx
ATTTGTTTGGGTTTTCTGTTTGTTTATTATATGTTTTGACTGAAGAGATCATGACATAACTGTACTTTAATGCTAATTGTGTAAGAAGTTGACATAATTTCAGAGAGCAAAAGATAACATGAACCAAAGAGGTACAATCTACAAATCTCAAAATGAAATTCTCCAGACATAAACTGCATTTTTTGTACATTAAGTCCCTTATGAGAAACCATCTTTTGAGAATGAATAAGAGCCAAGTGGCAGAAAACAGTAACACTATTATGTTAAGGGTTTTATCAAAATGATTTCCTACTATCAGGAGTTTAATGTGACAACCTGAGGGAGTGAAAGATAAGACAGAGAGCTGTTAAAATGAAAACTAAAATGAGTGGAAACTCATGATTGCTGTAAAACAAGTTTTATTCTTTTCAATATAATAAGGGGTTTTTAGTTTTTTTAAATATTATGTTTAAATTGAAGTAATTTGAATAAAATATGTGGATGCTTAGTGTGTTTCTGAAATGATTTAATAAGTAATGTAATAAAGCTATTAAGACAAACAAGCTTAAACAGGTTACCAAAGTATTCTCCTATGTTTTAAGGTCGGTTCATAACATTAAACATAACATGTAGAGTGCTTGTTTCATAACAAGGGACAATATGATTAGCATGCAATTGAGATCAAACTCATGAGTAAACCTCATTTGTATAACACAAATAGCTGTCATACTCTGCATACATGGACAGCAAACAGCACTTCTAGACAGTGGAAACCTAAGCCCAGGAGAACAGATCTGTCAGCTTTGCTGTGTGATTCAACTCATTGTGTAAAGGTAATAGTTCCAAAAGTATCATGGAAGAAACAGTGATATTTTATTAAGTTGCTGCTTTTGTACTGAGTTACAAATCTTGAGCTTTAAAGTCTTTTTCTGTTTCAAAGGCTTTTTGAGAAAGATTGAAATATAAAATTTTGTAGTATTAATTAAAAAAATAATAAGAAATATTTTTTTCTTAATAATTTGACAGGTCTGGTGGGCTTTGTTTTAATCCTATTTCTTTCTTTGCTTTCAATAAGATTCTTTCTTGTTATTTTGCTCATAGTACTTAAGGAGTGAAATTGGCTATTGCTATCCCACATGTTGCACAACACCAGTGTAGAATCTTTCAGCAGGTAATTTATAAGGTGCCTACACTAGATTTAGAAGTGTCTATTGTAAGTCTACAAAGTGTTTTTAAATTCAAAATTCCTCAAATCTCATTTTTTCCAGATATTGGAGTGTGTGCAGAAACAGAGGGTTTAATCAAGATTTCTGTAAAATTCCTGTACTCATAGAAATTCTTTATTAGTAAGAAAATCTAATATTGTCAGCACAGTTAATTGTATAGATATCTGCCTCACTAACTTTGTTAACTTCTAGTTGTTGAGGAAACAGTAGAAATGTTTAGTGACAATACACTGAAGTGACTGTTAGAGAACTCTCTATAATACTGGTATATTACTTAACATAACATTCCAGGCAGTACCTTTCTGTTATGTTTGGAAGAACTAATCCTACATGAAATACGCATAAACATATGAGTGTGTGTGTGTGTGTGTGTGTGTGTGTGTGTGTGTGTGTGTGTGTGTGTTGTGTATAATAAATATTTATTTTAAAAGAAAGAAGTACAAAAAGACAACCCAAAAAAAGCCCCCAAAAACACAAACTCAAAACCCCCCTATTGTCTTACCTGTTTCATTTTACCATTTTTTTCTAATCCTCTCCTAGTTCAGTTCTTAATGTTTTACAATCCTTTGACACATAAATTTTCTTTATCGAGTGCCTCATGTGATTGAAGAAGGAATACAAAATTTCAGTACCTTGGCCAATTTTCTAAAAAAACCCACAACAATCATCCAGTTAAACTTGCAATATATTTCTTGAGAAATGTTTGGGTGGTTTTTTTTTTTGTTTGTTTGTTTGTTTTTTTTTTAAATGCAATGGGAGGAAACAGGAACATCTGTTTCCTGACACCTTGTGTATTGTCTGAGATGAGTCTGCAAAGGGCAATATGCAAGCACAAAATTTTTGACAGATGTGTCCCTATTCTTAGGATATTAAGCAGCTGAATCAATTCTGATAACTTTCCATAGTTGTCATGTTCACATTTGTGGTAGTTTTATGTCAGTGAAAGCAGTGTTAAGGAAAGAAGTAGACATGGAGAGTGGGCTTCAGTTTTATTTTGTGTTCAGCTTGTGATATCTTTTTCTACTAGCTGACACTCATGAAAATTGTTTTCTTGTCCACAGTCTGTGTGTGGAACATCACAATTAATTATCACAGAAATATCATATTTTTATTTTTTACAGTATTAATTGACATTATCTAGAAAACCAATATAACAACAAACATTTTTTTTTTCCATCTTAAAACTATTCTTTTTGGAGACAAAATTTGCAGATGTAATATTAAAATGTCATTTTACCTGAATCCCTCTGGGTGTTGTACCACAAATTATAAGGTTTATTTCTGTAGAGATGCTTGCAAGTTCACTGGAAAAACCTTACTCTAGACATTGTATTTAACATTATTTGGAAATTTTACTTTTGATTATTTACTTACATAAGAATAAATGGACATAAATACAAACATATATGGGCATGTGTGTTTAAAAGCGTATTATTCTTCCTGAATGCAGTCAGATTTGATCCTGTTCAGTCCTTATGTGTGCATTTGTGCTTTATAGAAAAACATGCATACATACAAGGGTGTGTGTATACATTTCCAAGGTGACAGGTAATATTTTCTTAAAAGCACTCTAAAAGCACTTAACCCCTTGGGATTTTTTAATGCACATTTAAAGCATAACTCTAATATAACTGAGAAAAGCAGTACAACAAATTTATCTTTTAATACTCCTAGTACTGGGTTCACTAGTATGTGAAATGATATGGACAGATATTTTGCAGGCCATGACATAGTAAAAGTAAAAGGTCATATGTAAATCAGGAGTAAGTTCTGTGGTTCTTTTACTTTTGGTTTTTTGGGGATTTTTTTAGAGTCACAAAAAAATTACTCCTGCCCAATACATTCTATCTTTCTGAAAGATTAAAATGTACCACCCAAAAAATTATTTCTTTTATTTGAAATACAAAATTATCACCAATTTAATTTTTTTATTAATGAATAGCCCCAATTATAGTTAACCAACTTGCATAAAATGTGAAATAGAAAAAAAACCCCCACCTTTTATACTGAAGACAGCTTTCATTTTTTACTAAGCATACTTTGAAAATATTGATTAAAAAGTCCTGCTATGGCCACAGCCCAGGGCAAATTATCATTAGAATGATGATATGCAGTCTTGATGATATGCTGTCTTTTGTACCTTTGAGAATGTCATTGCATCTCTTGGGAGAATGATTATTCCTCAAGATAAAATCAGCTTTAAAAGAAAAGATGGTTTGAATCTCATTCTCAGATGAAAGGAGCTAAACTTACAGTGACAGTAAATCTCTTTTAATGCAAACAAGAGACCCACATTACAATCCTCAGGGTTTTGCAGTAGTGATTATATCCTGTTCTGTATAAGGAACTTTGCTAGTTTTCAGTCAACAATTATTTCACCCTGAAACTTGATTACAGATGAAGAGATTTTCTGATTTTCTGAATCTTATCATTATCTTTTAAAGATGACATTAAATGATATATGTATTTTTAAAAATATTAATACATTAACTACTTCAACTTTCTTCATCACTTAAGAATGATGTGATCATTCTAATGAAAATTCTTTTCATAAAAAAAAAAAAAAAAAAAAAAAAAAAGAAGAAGAAGAAGAAGAAAAATAATTGATACAGAACTGATGGATGAAAATAAATATTTCATTGGAAAATGGATACCAGAAACTTACCCGACCTTATTTCACATTCATGTCCACACCAACTCCTAATACCAAGTATTTATGCTTATATATATTTATATATTATATATTTCTGCTTTATATATAACATCAATAACAAAACAAATAATAAAAACCTGAAACACACACTAAAAACCCAAAAACACAACCTCCAAAAAAACCTCCTATTGTCCTACCTATTTTTTTCTAGTCCTCTCCTACTTCAGTTCTTAGTTGTGGACCAAGAGACCGGGCGATTATGTAGAACTGCAAAAGACACAGATTTCTTTAGAAACTGAAGGAAGTTGAGCAGGAAGGAAATAGTGGTGTTACACAGCTAAATGGTCATCAATTTTGGACACAGTTTCTTCAGTTACATTGTTTAAACTATTCCATGGGTAACAGATGTGCCTTTCTTGACACACTAGAAATCACTAGTATTGGACACAGTGGTGACTACCATTGTCAATGGATTATTAGTAGTTGTACTTAGACTGATTTTCTGATATATTTTTGAAGTTCTTTGTCAATTCACAATTATCCCACTGAACACAATTATTCTTGGTTGCTGTTGGGTTATAGGAAATGGGGAGAAGTAGTTTGAAGCTATTACCTTGTCTTCAAAGGCCATGTCAGTATCTGCTTATGTAAGCTTAGAGTTGCTCCCATTTACAAAGGATGTGGAATAGGAAACGTAAATTATAAATTAGAGGTAAAATTGTCTCTTTTATCCAGCCTCCAATATTATTACAGAACACATGGAACAGAAATTTAAAATGCAACATAGCAAGAAGTTTTTCTCCTCAAGACCAAAAGATATCACACTACTGTTTTGTTATGCTGCAGGAGAAAAGTACCACACATTGCCTCACTGAAGTAATTGATAAAATTACATCAAGGATAAATTTGAGAATTTTTTCTTTTTGTGAAGTGTAACTATTTATTTTCCTTTCATATAAAATAAAAAGGGGGAAAAAAGAAAAGGTGCTTTGAACAATTTAAAGAACTGAGCATTATTCTTCTGAGATTTTCCCCAAAACCTAGCAAAAAGATTGCTATTAACCTTGGTGACCTGCAAAGTAAGTCTTTTTCCATGCAATTCTAATGAGCTTAATCTGACACCATAGCCCTTGTCAGTCAGGTCAACATACTGTACTTTCTTAAGTATGCAGGTATTTATACCTCTCATATGAATTGTTTCCACGGGGTTTGTAAAGAACAGAAAATACCCGAGTCACTACTTTACACAACTTCCTTGCAAAAATGGAGGGAAAAGAAGGAATTTGCCCAATAAAATTCTAAAGAACTTTATAAATGTCATATGCAGTATCCAATTTACTACTTAAGACATTGGGAACTAGAATTGTATCACTCTTTGTTGTGTCTTTCATTTTCTCATTATTTTATATTCGACATGAAAGCAGAGATATGCTTACATTACTAACTGCAGGACTGAAAGTGCTGCTAGAGCACAAGTTTATCAGAGATTTGACCATTAAAAATTCACATTGAAAATACAGAAGAAAAAGCAGACTGAATATTTAGACTATTAAGCTATGGTACACAAGGTTCAAATTATAATGTCCTACCTTTTCATCTTCGTTCAGCTCTTCTTCTGTATGAAACAGATTTTGTCTAAGAATATCCTGGTTGAAAAGTATCACATGAATTGTGAACATTTGTGGATCTGTGAAGAGTTTAGCTCAAATTTGTTCAATATCTGTTTCATGAAATTGCAAAATAAGCAAACTTTTCCCCCATGTCATACACAGTTATGGTTGATGTTCAGAAGTTATTTTAGAAGTTGTTATATAAAAATATGTCACCAACATGAATTTTTCTCAGTACTTTATATCTCTGGACAGCTATTAAGATAAAAATCCCATTGTCTTTCAGGGAAAAGTGCTCTTTTTTGTCTGTGTACCTGTATATTCTTGGAAGAGTTTTCCTGAATTTTTATGCTCAGTAGGATACGGTGTAGAAATAAAACCAGAAAAATTGCATAATGAAAGAACCAAACTTTTTACAGTGCACTTGGGATGATGGATCTCACAAACACATGATGTCTTTCAGAGACAGAGGAAAAAAGATTTAGAGCCCATTTTCAAAGAAGATGTGACAAATAGATTCACCTACATTCATTTGGGCATAAAATCCAGTAAAATCTGATCTCAGCTGAGCAGTGCAGAATTTTTAGGAGAAATTTGCTTATATATCAGGTAAACAAATATAAAACTAAATGCAATCTTAATCTTAAGCAAAAGGCTGTTAAAATATTTTAATCTATAATTCAAATTAAAAATAATTATTTATTTTAATAAATGCATCAAAGAACACAACATAAAATCTGGATCTCTAAGTCAGGTCAAAGATCCAGCTGTCTCAGCATGAGTTTTCCACTGCTGCCTGACTGTAAATGTTTTGGTGATTTTCCTTCTGAACTAGATTCCATCTTCTATCAGTCAGACTGTCGGTTCCACTCAGCCCACCATATTATACTGAAGTGGGAAAGTGGGAAAGGATAATGAAGAAATCTGAAAGTACTTGAAATTTTTGGTGGTTTAGACTTCATTACTGGATAGACTGATTAAAGTTTCTGATGTTTTATTGTGTCAAATTCATCCAACCTTTTAGAGATCATTAAAAAAAACGAAACAATAAAAAAACCTCAAAAAACATGTTGCAGTTCAGAATGTAACTACTTAGAAATGTTAAAAATTGAAGTGAACTAGAGAACTAGAGAGAAGGAAAAGGAAGTAAGTGTCGTGTGTCAGAACACATATTTCTGTATATGTGTGAAATTAAAATTATATGATTTACATATTCTTAGCAGTTTCTTCCAGTACAATCTCTTCCTTTTATCTCCTTCATGTTCAGTCGTGTTTGTGTATTCATGAGTTGCTTGGAGCACATCTGAACACACAACTTCAACATGTGTATGCAACTTCTAGGATATTATTTTCTTTTTTGTTTTTTCCCCTTGACATATCAAAATACTATGTACCAAGATTAATCCTTTTCGCTGCTGATAACACTATCAGTCTTTATCAAAGCTTGTATCGGAACTGAAACTTGATATTTATTTGGGCTATGTGTATACTCAGAAATCAAGATTAGGCAGTTATTGGATCATCTTATCAATAATGAGGAATCAGGGGTAAAAACAGAACTAACCTGCATTCAGAAAACAACATTGAGGCATATTTACGTCTGCGAAAGTCTTTTAACAGAAAGTAGGCAATTCTAGAGGTAATAACAGAGGAGTGCAAGCCATTTTCTTCTCTACATAGAAAATATACACAGTTGTTTTGCCATATAGATTATAAAAATAAAATATTTTTGAATACCAGCAGAATAGAAGCACACAAATCAACTGTACTCAAGTTGTAGTGCAGAAAATGAGGACAGAAGACAGGGCTATTTCTGTAGTGGGAAATATGTGAAAGGTTAAGGGAAAAAAGGTTCCAGTGGCTAGTAGATTAAACATCTTTAAACAGAGTGACATGAGAAATGGCTTTTTTCATATTTTGAATATTTTTTTTAATTTGCTTGAAAATCATTTAACGGCTTTGCAGATCAGTCCCACTGATGCAAAAAAAGTAAAAGAAACTCCATAAAATTTCTATTCACCATAGAAATAAGTGATAAACTCTATATAAAGAAATATCAGAATACAGAATAGTTCTTTCTGAAGAAGAACAAGATTTTGTTGTTTTGAGGCCTGGTTTGTTGCATATTTATGCACAATAGGAAGAGTTTATGTTAAATATGTCTTCTCTTCAAATTCCAAAATATTTAGGGTTAAATAGTATCATAAACATGCATTGACTAACATGTTCAAGAGGAATTTCTGTGAGGGACTATGCCTTGAAAAAAAGACAGCAAAGGCTTCCTCCCAAAATGAAACACAGGTTATAAATGTTCATTATTAATGAATCCATCTTAAGGTGACCAAAAGCATAGGTGCAAATGACCACATCCTTCAACTTTTTTTTTTTTCCTGGTGGTTTTTTGTTTCTTTGCTTGTTTGGCATTTGAGGTTTTGTTTGTTTGGCATTTGGTTTTTTGTTTTGTTTTGTTTTGTTGTGTGTGTGTGTGTTTTGTTTGGTTTTGGGGTTGTTTTCAGTTTTGTTTTTGTTTTGTTATTTTGAGAGGCTGTTTGGTTTGAGGGCTTTTGGGGGTTTTTTTGGGGGGTGGTTGGGGGGATTTTGGAGCGTTTTTTGTTTTTTCAAGTAAAGGGTTATATGGTAGAACTCTAAAAGAGCAAGATTAGAATACTCTCAGAGTATCATCTGCAATTTCTTTATTTCTATATGAAAAATACTTTTCATTTTTAAGGTATCCGATCCTATTGACTCTGCTGCCTATGAGGAGATAGGGTGCAGTAGTTTTCCTACATCTATACCTGTTTTGAAATGTATGAACGTCTAGGAGAACAGTGTACTGGGAATGTTTGTTGATGTTAATATCCTTGTAGTTGAGTGAAGGCAGATATTCTTTAAGTAGTTTGTTTGATGTTTATGCCACTATGTTTTAAAAGCAATTCAGAAGACAGAGACCAGGAGGAGTTCCAAGGCCATGTGAGGCTCTCACCTCACTGACAGTAACCTCACTTACCTCACTCTTGTAACCTCTGCTAGCTGGAGGTTGCTTCCAGGATGCAATGTTTCCGTCTGATATCTTGACTGTATCTGTCTACTGTCACTGTCCACCACTGTTGAGCCATAACTGACCCAGAACACCTGGGAGAACTATGACAGTTCTTACTTTATTCTACATGTCTTGTTTTTTCTTCCGGTTGCTTTAATATGGTAAAAAAAGTTCTGAAATCCTGGGAAATATTTACCATTTGGAGTAAAACCCCCTCCTTTCCTAGATACCACTGGACACAGTTTTTATTTTCATTTTAAGAAAAACAATAATAATTGTGTTCCTCCAGTTAAATTTTCTGTTAAATTTCAGAAACCATGGGAGAAAAAATATTGCTGTTTTAAATAGTTTCTTCTTTTTTCTTAACAGTTTGATTTGAAAAGCTCAGATGATGACAATATTTATTTCCATTTATGTGGAATATCTTGGAGCTCTTACTGTGGGCAGGGAAATCATGGGGTAAAAGTGTCAGAGTACCACTACATGCAGAATATGTATTTAAGCATGTAATTCTTAATGTGCATATAAGACCCTAAATTGCCCATGAAAAATATTTGAGGCAACATCTTAGATAGCCTCAGTAACTTGTATAATCTGAGAAGGATAAATAGCCTGTAGAAAAGCCAAAACCAAAAAACAGCTAACTGAAAGGAAGTTGGGACAAGGTAGTAAAATACTGTGAGACAGGTTCACTCTTTTCTGCTGCCTGAGCATGAGAGAATATAAATCAAAGGAAATATACACTGGCATGACATATCCCAGACAAGAAGCTGTTACTGGAAGGACATTACAACTTTCAGCCTAAATCTTCTCCATCCACCAAAACCATAAAAGTGATTCTACATGAGAGTGTAGACATGATACAAAGCCGCCTTCTTAATCACTTGCTCACATTCAGCAGGATGACTATTGGTCCTTTTTATTAGCTTTAATTAGGCATAAGGCTTATTTTCCTAGGTATTTCTGAACCAATTAACAAAAAAAAAAAAAAATTGACATTGTGATTGTGACAAATGCAGTACATGATATTTCTTTAGGACAGGTGACCCCTCCATCATAAGAGAGAAGACCATTCTCCTTCAGATTCTAAATCTAGGCATATACTTTTCCCAGTGTTATGACAACTTTCTTCTTTCTCTGCTTCTCTGAGGCAGCTGAGCCAGTATTTCATTTGCTAATCTTTTCAAACAAAAACAATGGCAAAGAAATACTTTGTGTAATTTTTTTTTGTTTGTAAAAATATATCAAACTAGGATGATGCTATGTTATGCCATCTCCACTTTCAAACCAAAGCGACCTACTCATTCATAGAGGAAATAGAATTGATAATTAATAACTCTGCTCCAGTTACTCAGTCTGTTGTGATCAATTATTATTGCTGTCAGGCAACTCTTTTTCATTAAGAAAGGATTGACACCTAGGTGCTGCAGCGATGGGCGTCAAGAACTATCTTGCCTGCTGGAGGATACTGCGTCACTTTGTTTCAGCCTAGCAAGGCAAATAGAACATAAAACTGATGCCCAAATCACAATATATGGAAGCAAGGGTGACCCTTCAACTTTCTAGGCCCATACTAGCTGCTGTCTTAAGTGTGGATTTGGGAGGCAATTCACTGGTGAGGTAATACAATAATCTAAATTTTTTTAATTTTAGCTCTTCCATACTGGATTCTGTCATACCCACAGTGCCACATGGCTGCAGTTATTGATCAGGGTAGAATGACAGCAGAGAATTTGACACAGTGCCTTTGGCACAAAGCCTGTTGGATACAAATGGCCGTGCACAGGGTGAAAGACAATAAAACAACCCCCATCAACTCAGCAACAGCAGATGCAAGGCATTCTCCTTGCTAGAGCATGAGGAATCTGCTGAGATGTGTGCTTCATCACAGAATATTTGTCAGGTCTACATCAGAATATACACATTTCTTCATTAAGACAGGTGGTCATTTTTACTACCCAAAAAACAACATGAATCCTTTTTCATTTCTCTACCTTTCTGCAGTTCTTTAAGCTTATACAGAAGAACTGTATTGAAGGGAGCAGCATGTTTCTTTCACTCTTTCTTGCTTACATGTATGAGTGTCTCTAATTATGGAAAACAGTGATATCATTGACATGACAAACTACAAAGGAACACTGTTGTGGGAATCAGCTGAAAATGAACAAGTATTTCAAGTCCTGCATGAGTGCCCTGCCGAATCATGGTGCCACATACGTACTAGAGTCATAGAATGTTTTGGATTGGAAGGGACTTTCAAAGATGATCTAGTTCAAATCTCACTGCCACAGGCAGGGACACCTTCCCTAGACCAGGTTGCTCAAAGCCCTATCCAACCTGGCCATGAACACTTCCAGGGATGGGACATCCACAACTACTCTGGGCAACCTGTTCCAGTGTCTCACCACACTCAAAGAATTTTTTTTAAATATCTAGCCTAAATCTCTCCTCTATTAATTCAAAACTATTTCCACTTGTCCTCTCATTATCTGCCCATGTATAAAGTCACTCTCACTCTCTTTTATAAGCCCCCCTTAAATACTGAAAGGCTTCAATGAGGTGTCACTGGAGCCTTCTTTTCTCCAGGCCGAAGCATCCCAACTATCTCAGCCTCTCTTTGTAGGAGAAGTGCTCCAGTCCTCTGACCATCCTCAAGCCTCTCATCTGGACCCACTCTGACAGGTCCATGGAAAATCAGTAGGCAATCCAGGAGACTCTCAGAGTGCATCAAGGACAACTTCCTGTTTCAGGAATTAGACTAAACTTCTTAAGGAGAAACTTTACCAGACCCTGTGCTCACCAACATAAATGAACTCATTAGAAGTTAATATTGGAGACAGCCTGGGCTACCCTGGCTGAGTCACTTATCTCAAGGAACATTGACCTGAAAAAGAGCAGAGTCAGGAGTCTGAACTTTAGAATAATGAACTTCCAGGTTTTAGAGATTTAGTGGGTGAGATCACCTGGGAATCTGTCCTTAGGGACAGAGGAACTGGCCAAAATTAGCAGCTGCAATGAGGCTGTGGTGCTGGTGTATAGTTAATCAGAGCAGGACTGTGGACCCACCAGGTGACTGGAAGGACCAGCAAGACCACCGTAGGATGCAGAGATGAGACTTGGTTGTTGCAATTTCGATGTCCATTGATCGAAGTGGTGGTTGTAGTCCTATTGTGGTGGTCACAGTCTGAATCCATTGAGATAGTGATAGAAGTCTCAGGTGGTAAGCAAAGCCCTTGGTGAGGGAAGAAAACCTGTGAAGTGTTAAGTGAAGTTCGACTGTGATTTTTATTGGGCTTTTGCTAGGCAGGTATGTCTCCAGTACCTCTGCTGGGACAGGGAGTTTTACACTGAATGTTGTAACACTGGATCTCGGGACATTTCAAGAGTCTTTAACACCTCCTAGGGTGTTATAGCTGCCTGTTACATCAGCACAAGTGGATCCATTATGGCTCATCAGCAGCAATGAATATCTTCAGGCTGTGTGCAAATTATCCCGATGCTTCCCTGGAAGGGAGTTATCACAGCTGAGTCATTTGTGTAAGGACGAAAAAACACTATCCTGCCTAGTAAAGTTGGTCTCTCTCCTTATCTTGTTCAACCCCCAGTTTGTGGTGGGGCAACACACCCTCAGCACCTTGATGGTTACTTTGCAGCTTGATTGTCTTAGTGATCAACATTCCAATCTCTCACACTTGTGGATACTTTCTTCTCCTAGGATCATAGTACCATCCTTATCTCAG
>JAWWEU010000091.1:43007841-43029859 GCA_035583155.1 Acropternis orthonyx
GGGGCGGTGGTGTTTGTTTTTTACTTTTAGGTTTTAATTTTATGAAATAGTTTTTAAAACCATTCAACAAATGTACATCTGAGATCCTAGTTCTAAAACCCTATTGTACTAGATTGTTGTCAGGGGAGATCATAAGTAATTTCTAGTCCTCTTTTGTTTGTATGCATATAATTTCATTCAGCATATTTTCTCATTCACACTTTCTTCTAATTTACCACAGAGATTTTGAATATATCTGTGCTTACATGCAAACAGAACTGTACACTGAAAAAGGACATAACTCTTGATGGAATGTCTGAGCACTTGATTTGCAGAGAGCCTACTGACTGTCCCCTTGAGACACAACCTCCATTCCTTTACATATTTGTGAATATCTGGAACTCATTCTTTAGAAGTAGTGTTATAGTTGTAATAGAAACCAACAGAGTACTGTGGATGCAGAAAATTTTGCACTTTGTGTACTTATAACTGATTACAGAAAACTTAATAACTAGCCAAGACTTGTGTTTCACTAAACACAAGCAGACTTGTATCTTGCTAATTATAGAAAAGATTCAGTTTTATGTCATCTGACAAATTCTTGTTTAACTCTGAACACCCAAAAGCAAAAAACAAACTCTCTTTTAGGAAGCTGATCCTGTAGCTGGTCATTAGAATTTTTCATAGGAATTTATGCCTCCTGGATTATAGAAACTATAACTGATGGTGAAATCTAGGCAGCTTCTGAGATACAACTCACAAATTGGGCCTTCTATGGTTAAGATCAAGTGAGAGAGCCCTCTGTCTGTCTAAAAGCATTCAGATTACCATCACAGAGGAAGGCAAAGAAATTCGTCAGCATGGTTTCTTCTTTCCACCATTCAGTGTGATCTAACCATGTTGGCTAATGGGAAAACAGCTTAAGGACAGTTTTTAGCTGAAAGTTGTCACAGGTGCTTTTACAGCACTTCTGGTCCTCATAACTATGCAGTATAGATTTAAAAAAATTGTTTACAAGTTACATGTGGTAAGGTCAAAGTGAACTCATCTTCCACTGCTCTATCAGCTCTTTATGCACCTGACTAAAACAATTTTGTGCCAAACTAATTAAAGATTTTTGTTACATATTGCAAAGGGTTTCTCTTCTGAGAACCTATAAAATCTGGGTAATCTGTGTAAATTTCAAGTGTGATCTGTACAGCCTCTCCTTCACTCAAGTGCAGTATAGGATATTTCTTGATGTCCTATGTCATCCCCTATAAAATTATCACACTGACACAGGTGACATATAGTTAATTCAAGGGATTTAACATAAATATCCATAACTGATATTGTTATGCATGCATGCATTTACACACATGAAGATCCTATTTATAATTAATAAATTAATAATTAACACTCAGCTACTTCCAAGGACTCCTAAAAACACTTGTACAAATTTTTTAAGAAAATAGAGGAATATTGAAAAACAGCTTGGAAAGAAAGGAAGGAGAAACATTTTGTCCAGGAGCAAGAACTATATAAAATAATATCTGTGAAGGTTCTCCAATATGTCCACACTTTTGCCTCTGAAATAATCCTAAGAAAAGAACACTGTATTTTGTCTAGATAAGACAATAGCTAAGATAAATTTCCTTCCAGAGAATGGATTACAATTGATTTAAAAAATTTAGAACATCTTATTGTACTGAGCACAGAATTTGACATTTGCCTGGTAAAACTTTCCTCAAGATTAAAGATACACAATGAAAATATTATTCATGGAGTGGCAGTCTCTACTCAATTCTAAGCAACTTCCACCTGAAAAGTTGGGGCAAAATAATTAATTAATGAAGCTTTATTATATCTTGTTGCTAAGAAAGATGAATTTACATATTC
The DNA here is from genome assembly GCA_035583155.1 of Acropternis orthonyx. Taxonomy (NCBI): domain Eukaryota; kingdom Metazoa; phylum Chordata; class Aves; order Passeriformes; family Rhinocryptidae; genus Acropternis; species Acropternis orthonyx. The sequence continues at coordinate 43,009,699 of JAWWEU010000091.1, forward strand.
AAAAGGAATTTTAAGGAAATGAAAGTATCTTACTTGGATTAGCATAGAATATTAAAAACAGAGTTCTATATAATTGATGAATTACTAACTGTTTTAGTTCTGTATTTTAAAATTACATGTAAGTAAGAATATTTTCAGGGGAAAAATATACAGTATGTTGCACATGCTATTATAGCTTCTCAGTTGTTTTAGGAGCTTGAGATATTTTTGGTATCTTATTAGCTATTAAACACAAATATGCATCCTTGACTAGTCTCTTTTTATTTACCTTTGGTTTGTAAACATTGTAGGCATTACCCTGTTCATTAGAAACAAATGCTACATAAAAAATGCATAACTACAAAAAACCTATATAAATATTTACATTTTATGTGCATTTCAGTCATCTGAATTAAAAAACAAACAAACCAAAAAATCCCCCAAACTAAATTAACCGTCTGGTCCTAGCTGTCATTGATTTTAAGTTTGCACATATCCACGTAGTTTAGTTGAGATATCAGCTGTATGTTTTATTATTCATCGGCCAAAGTCTTGATCAATCAAGTAATGGCAGGTTGATTCACACAATTACATAGAAGACAGTATTTTGATATGTAGCCAATCCACTGAAACAACTTGCCAAAGAAATATATGTTAAAGGGAACCAAGAAAATTAGAAGTTACTTTGAAAAAGTGAATTAAAAAATAATCATGTCAGGTACTTATTAGTTGTCCAAGAGACAAATTACCAGAAAATATGTCCCAAAAGGAAGTGTTACTTCCAATATTTTTAACATCTTCATATGGATATTGCTTTAAGTGTTCCCTAAAACTCTGTCACAGTTTAACTCCAACTGGAAACTAAGTATTATGAAGCTGTTGTCTCACTCCCACCACCAAAATCACCCATGGTAGGGGGGAGAATGAGAAAAAAAAAAGTAAACTTCATGGGTTGAGGTAAGAGTAAAATAATTGAAACAAATCTAATAATAGCCATAAAAATAGTTATATATATATATATTATATATATATAATAATAGCATCCTGGTTATACTAAGTAGGAAAACAATTGCATGCTGGTTTGAAGATAAACCAGCAGGAGGAATGAATCCAACTCACAAACAGATTACAAGTAAGAATTACAATTTAGTGAAAAGATCACAATAAGTACAAGGGTACGGGCCAGGGGGAATGCTGTGGTGTGGAAAGTCCGTTTGACCCACAAAAACAAGTGTGTAGCACAGCACCCTGGGGCACAAACAGAATGGTGATTGTCAGCCCCTGTGCTGAGCACCACCCGGCCCTCCTAAGTACAGAGGAAAGAAGGGACCTGTCAGTGAGGATGATGGTCTCAGTCTGGTCAAGAGTAGCAGTCACAGTCCTGCTGAGGCTCTGATCCTTCTCTGGATCCCACCAGCAATCCCCAGCTCCAAAACCTCAGTTTATATATGCTTGGGCTCAGGTGGGAGTGCTCAGTACCTCCCCCAGGGTGGGGAGTTTCACAATGAGTTATTTACACTCTGACATATTTTTGGAATCCCTGATGGTCCATTAGCAGACATGACCCCTCAGCCTAGGTGTGAAGGTGCTAATGGCTCCCCTGAGGGGTGTTAACACACCTGAGTCACTGGTGTGAAGACAGGAAACCTTTCTTATCTCACAGAAGTTCCCGAATATGCAGCTTGTAGCCTGAGGAGTCAGGTGTGCCCCAGGCAGCTGCTGCAAATGATCCATTTTTAGCAGTTCATGGGGGGGTTAGGTGGAACTCTTTTCTGTGGGGCAGGCAGTCTCTTTCCTGGTTCCACGACTGAAAAGGAGAGAGGAGGTGATCCCTCTGAGGTGCAGGGTTGGTAGATGAAAGAAAAATTCCAAGATTTTAAATCCATAACAAATAGCAATAGCAGCAACAACAACAATAATGGCAGCAATGATAAAGAAAGAGAGAGAATGAGAGTAACAATATATGGGAGAAAAAAATGATTCACAATACTGCCAACAGATGCCCATCCCATCGCTCCTGGCCAGCTTCCCCCAGTTTATGTTGTGGGTATGATGTTCTGTCTTACGGAATGTCCTATTGAACAGTTTGGGTCACCTGTTTTGGTTATACTCTCTCTCAGCTTTTTGTGCAGCTCCCCACAAAGAGGACCCTATTAGACCCTTGACTTAGGGTAAGCACTGAACAGCAACTGCCAAAACACTGATGTGTTATCAACATTATTCTCATCCTAAATCTAAAAATCACAGCTGTATACCGGACACTGAGAAGAATATAAACTCAGTCCCAGATGAAACCAGGACAAACAGCAATACCAGCTTTTTATCCTCTGAATAAAAATACACTCTCCTTTTGCAAATAATCTAAAAACCTAATGTTGAGGTTAGTTTGTTGAGACAGTAGTGTAAGCTAAAGAAAATACTTAGAAACAGAGACTGATTATGTGCTAGTATAGCCGTAAAACATACTGAAATGGTTGCTCTTGTTGCTCAAAGCAACAAATGCACTAGGATTTGTACTACAACCTTTTCCATTCTACTGTGAATAATTCTAGACACAGGCTTTAAATTAACACTGAATAATAGAATTTTGCTAATATGAGGATGCTAATCATTCTGTATCTTAATTTAGAGGGAAATTCCCAGTTTAACAGCAAACCTTCCATGAGTCTCCTATAAAACAGCTTCCAGAAAATGTATTCTGTGCAATTTCCATCTGACAAAAAGAAATCTGACATTTAGCAAAGTGAAAAGCATTCCATTCTGTTTCCTAGCCTTTCAGCTCCTTCCTGATTTGACTGCAACCCAAAAAGGCAAAGACATACACCAAACTTTTTTTCTAGCTATAAGAAAGTTTTAATTAAAAACAGGAGTGCCAGGTTTGAACACAACTTCAGCAGATTAGCAGTTAAATTAGAAGGGTCTTTTCACTTAAGTTCCAGTCATATGTCACTGTGCCCTGTCGCTCAGAAAAGCGATAGGGCTTTGTTATCAGTGCTGAGCACAGGCAGCCTCCTGATGCAGAAGCAGACTAAAATAGGCTGCCAAGGTGATGAAGGCACCATGCACATGTTGCATCCTCCTGTGTAGGGAGATGCAGATGAGCTCTGCTTAAACAGACTGATCAGCTCCCAGGGCCTGGTTTCCTGACAAGTAGCATAGAAAGAAAAAAATTATCTGATGGCAAAAGTGTTCTTCCTAGTTCAGTTAAAAGAATGTAAAGGAATTTAGAAACTACAGTAGCATTTTTCATTAATAAACGATTCCTTGTAAGTTGCTTACTCCTTTTGGCAGGAGAAATCTTTGTGGGATTAGCAATTGTTGAGAGTTCTGTGCAGGCAGAAGTTACAAGATGTGAGGAATGTTCAAATCTTATACTGAGATTTTAAATGCAAGAGAGTTATATGAATGTTATTCTCAACCTCTATTAAAAATTATTATAATTAATATTGAAGACACTTTTTTATATAGTTTCACCCTGTTTTTTTCTGATAGAAAATTTATTTGGTTGCTTTTCTCCTTCTGTTGTTCCCTACTATGACTGTGTTCTTGGGCCTGCCATGGCAATCTAACTATCATCCATTTGGTACTGTATTCTGTCTAGTCTTCTCAGACACCTGTCTTAACTTTTTCAACATAGTTTTCATGTGTTCTCTGCTTGCCATGGTAAAGGGAAGACACTTGGTATCTCATTTCTATCTTCCTTGTCATCCAAAACTGAACCATACTGGGAGTAAGCATTTTACTGTTGCACAGCAATGTTATGGCAGTCATGGGTTCTCCCTCACTGGCTTTATGCCTAGCTGTAGTTTTCTTTTTTATAGAAAATAAAGTTGACATTCTATTCCCATGTGGTTTAAATCTCTTTGTGTTTTGAACAGAAGAGGTAAAGAGGACCTGGGGTTTTTTTCCTTTTTCTCTTTTGAATTTTTAGACATTTTTGAAATTAAGTAAACCAAAATATAAAATTCAGTTTAAGTGATCCAAATTTTTACCTTAAGCACTCAATTCTCATAAACTTTCCTGCTGCAACATTGTGTTAAATGAAAAACAAATTGATCCAGCAAATCTGAGATAAAAGGAGTGGAATATGAATAATTTTACCCTAGATAGCATACACAAAATTATTAGTTAATTGTAACATGCATGTTACTTCACATGACATTGCGGTTGATTTCTCATTCCTTGATGAACTGTTTGCTGTTGGGTAGCAAAACAGCTACCATGTAAAAACAGCAGTAGGTGTGAATTATATCCTGGTATGGACTGACTGTATTTCAAGAAGATAGAGATCCATGATATACCCTGGCACTGGAAGAGCTTGGAGTTTGCATCACAGTGAACTGAGTGATAGAATCACAGAACATACAGAGCTGGAAGTGACTTATCAGGATCCTTGAGTCTGACTCCTGGCCCTGCAAAGGACAGCCCCAAGAGTCATGCCATGTTCTCGACAGCATTGTCCAAATGCTTCATGAGCTCAGACAGGCTTGATGCTGAGACTACTTCCCTGGGGACCATGATCCAGTGTCTTCACTAAATGGAATGATTTCAGGATTTTTTAGAGACAGAAAATCTAGAAGTTAAATACACACATTTTCTTTCTCCTATTCTCTCTTTCTTCTAAATATATTTCATCACTCCAGCCGGACTCTCTGAAAGCAGATTCACAAAGTATACAAGTTCATTTTGTCAATGAATGCACTAAGACAGATAATGTCATTAACACTGCAAAGGATTTGAAAGTATATATGAACTAAATGAGATTGAGTCGGGCATGACAAATTTCATTGAATTAATTCTTGTTTAAACAAAGTATTTTTTTCTAGCTGAAGGTCATTGCATGCACTGTCAGTCAGTCAGAACATGCAACGTAACTATTATCAAAGAGCAGGAGGTAGTACTGCATTTCTACAAAAAGAGAAAGAACAGAGCAATGTGGGAAGAATAACAGGAAATACACATTTGCAGTGGAACAGAAGCAATTTGAATCACTGTTTGTTTGCATCCTTACTAATTAAAAAGCAGGCTATAAAAGAATCCAGAGGCTATAATTGAAAACTATTTGCTAACTTGAAGCTGGTGGAAGATGAAACACACAAAGAACAATAGCTTGCTTTTATTCGTGGTAGAGGGTTGTGGGTTTTTTTTTTTTTGTTATTTCCTTTAACTTCTAAAGGTCTTTGCTTTATGCTTAACATTTTTATATGATCAATTATGCAACATCTTAAAAGTGGAATTACAATTGAAGTACCTTCCAGCTTTGGCATGAACAATATAAAATATAAATACTTATCTTGGAAAATTTCTCATTTATCCTTCTACTTATATTAAATATAACTCATAGTTAAAGATGAATTCAGTTATTTTTCTGAAGTTTTCTAGGAATACACATAGGAAAAGTGTTAACTTTTTCCAGGAAGATTGTCACAGGGAAGGATGCAAAATGTAGTCTGCAGCAAGCCCCCAAAGAGAGTGCTGTGCTGCACATGCCTACAGGGCTTGAGAATGACCGAAGGGAAGTAGCACATGTCTTATAGTTATGTAATCTCTTATGTAATTGAGGGATATAAAAATGGGGCTTGACAATCAATAAACTGATTCACCAGCTTGCATTCAATGTGGTGGGTCTGTGCCTCGCTGTCCCTAACGGCACCCTAACAGGGACCTTAGGAGAGGAGTCGGAAACCAGGGCGGAGAGCTGCTGGGACACCTGACCAGTGACAGCCCCTGGCTGAACTCAAAGAAAACGAGGAACATTTTGAGGACTGCCTGTGCCCATCACCTCCAGAATTACAAAACTATAGGAATCAGGATTATAAAGATGTCAAAAAAAGAAGAAAATTCTGCATTCAGCAATCCAGAGGTGAGAAGCCAGGGATGGGGAGGTAATACCTGAGAGATGAAACAGAATGCTGAAGCCTTACACCAGTTGTTAATCAGGCAGAAAAAAGACTAACTGAAAAATGCCCAAAATGAAACGAGCAATAATCTTAATCTGGATTAGTTTATGCATACCTGGGCTTCCACAGGGTGGAGAATCCCGGGTAATCCCTTTGCAGAAAGACAGAAAGAAACTCCACTAGAGGGCAGGGTCTAGTGACCCCACAGTTTGCTAGTGCACAGTCAGAAAAGTGGCAAAAATGACCGCCACCGCATGGGGCAGCAGCGGGAACACACAGTGCCATGGCAGGAAAGAGAAAGGTGGTGAGTTCCGCAGAGTTTGGGATCCAGGTGGTGAAAATTGAGGAAGCCATGAACAGCTGGTGCAGAGGTGTGGGCATTCCACCAGTGCTGCCATTTACATCAAGGCAGGCCTTGGCCGCCAGGCAATGAAGAGTGGCAAAGGTGCCTACAAGCATGGGCAACCCCCCTTGGAAGTGCCACAGTGAGCAGTGAGAGCCAACGCAGCACCAAGGCTGGTCAGGGACAGCCCTGAGAAATGGGAAAGGTCAATCACCGGAGCTGTGTGGGAGGGCGGTGGTCCAGGACCCCCCTCCTATGAGCGCTGGCAGGCGTGGCACTGAGCAGCAGTAAGGGAGCCCCCCCTCACATAGACTCTGGGAAGTCAACATGGTCGAGGAACCTCGCATGGTGGGTGCAATGCAGTGGTTAAACAGGCACTCCCCCTCCTGCCTCTTGAGTGCCAGCACAGCGCAGGACACGCAGCACTGGCAGTAGTGCAAGCTGGAGCAGGCTCCGTGGGGCCAGTGGTTGGACAGCAGCAGTGGCGTACTGGGAGAACAACAGGGACTTGGCGGGGATGGCAGCGGCAGCAGCAGTCACTTTTTGCCTTTGTATGGTGGATCTCGTGGCAACCACATGGCAACACCGATCTTGGAAGCCCGCAAAACCAAAAAAGGCGTGCCAGAGACTGCACAGCAGCAGAAGAAGTTGCAGAAGCAGTTTTTTTCTGCAGATTCAACCCAAAAGTAGGAAGTGGCTAGGTAAAACCTAAAGTGCAAGCTCCTCATACAATATTCAGTTTGTGTTCTTCCAGGCATCTATACCTTTGTTTTCTGTAATAACCATTCTGCATTACTATGTTCTCATTGTTGAGTAAGCTGCAAATGTATCCCACCTATCTCTAAGATCAGCCTTTAAAGGTGTTCTGAATTTTTTCATTGTTTTAGGTTCCAGTCTCAAGACATCAAGTCCTAATAGTCTGTTTTAATGCTTAGCCTTGCTAACCAAAAGTAAGTCATGGTATAAATTGTAATAATCTTTGCTAAATTTACAGTAACCATGCTGAGCTCTCCCTTGATCCAAGACTGCCAAACAACAAGTAATACCTCTTCTTCTTTGCCATGTTAAAACAAAAAGATGGGGGAGTCTAAGTCTACCTCTGATCCATAGGAATGCTTGTGAAAGAATTATATATTTGAATTTTTAAATTGATCATGGGGAAATGATACATTTATGTTTTTAGAGGTTTTTGCTCAAGTTATGTCCTCATCAGAACAGCAAATAAAGAACAAAAGAAACATGTAGTTAAATAGTGCTAACTGAGGGATAAGAAGAAAAATGTAATTTCTCAGCTCACAGTCACAACACACCAAGAAATAAAACCTTCAAATCTGTGTGCATGAAGTGTGGGTGTGGCAACCACCTGCTTGAGTGGAAATATGTGTGCATGTGTCTGAATTCAAATGCACTTTATATCAATAACGCCTCAAAGAAAAATACAATTATGCACCAATATTACCTCAACCACACCAATGTCCCTAGATGACAGTTAAGCATAATACGCATACTGTCACATATTTCCACTTAAATAAAGTTGATTCTTTTTCCCCAGTTACATACATACCCTCAGATAATAGTCCTACACAACCTACCTATTAAAAACTCTACATTAATGAACATTACGTGGTTAGTGAAGTTACTTAACATATAGCATAAGTTAGTGCTAATAAAGGCCCTTTAGGTTTGTGCCCTGGTTTGTATAGCTAGTGAAGACAAGGTTGTTTTATGTTAAGAAAGGTTTTAGAGTTATACTGTTCTGTAACTTGTTACTATAATAAGGGGGATGTGTAAAGAAGGGGTTAACTTTTTACAGGAAGACTGTCACAAGGAGGGATGGGAAATGTAGTCTGCAACAAGCCCCCAAAGAGTGCTGGACTGCGCATGCCCACTGGACGGGCTTGAGAATGACCGATGGGGAGTAGCACATGTCCTGTGGTTGTGTAACCTCTTATGTAATTGAAGGGTATAAAGAGGGAGATTGACTGTTAATGAGCTGAATCGCCAGCTTGCATTCAATCTGGTGGGTCCATGCATCACTGTCACTATACATGGTAATTTTACAGTTTAGTAAAAGGGAATTAAGTGAGTGTCAGGGAGGAAGGCTGCAGATTTGTTTTGTTCTGGTTATTTTTCTGGCATGTATGAAAATGCACAGAGGAAGAGTCACATTGCATCTGAGGCTGGTTGGGACTTCTGAATATCGTCTAGTGCAACTTCCTGCTCAGAACAGGGATAGTTAAAACAAGTTGTTAAGGCTATGTTCTAGGCAGACTGTACAGCCTCTCTGGGCAATCTCTGCAGGTTTTTGACCTTCTTCAGAGAAAGAAAAATATTTTTCTTATGTTCAGAAGGAACTTTAAAATTTTCAGATTTTGCCCATTGCCTTGGCCACTTTGAAGTTCTAGGAGATGCTTAATAAAGCATCACTATCACATCTCTTGTGGTGCAGTCCAAGACAGGTTCCCATCATGTCTGCGAGCATGCACTGTGGTTTCAGGTTCAGTTTACTATCCACTAGGATGCCTAGGATTTGCATAATCAGCAGACGGTAAAAGTCGTCAATGTTACAGGTAACATAAATGCTTACATTTCTTGCCGGAAGAGTTTTAGTGAATCCAGAATGGTACTGCAGATATCATCATTAGACCTGAAAACAAAAAAAGCATTTCCTGTCTGTGACTGAGATACTGTCAATAAACTTCCTTTGAACCTGCATTTTCCCTAATTACATTTTCATCTTCTCTCACACAGAAGCTGATATTTTACTTCTGTACTTTATCTATCCCAGATGATTTAGTGTTTTTTTTCTCTTGGTTTTCATTTTTATGCCTTTTTTTTTAATCTTTTTTTGCTGTGTGGATTTCATTAGTAAAAAGTATGTTGGTCTACAGAATTTGGTTTTGGTTGTGTTTGGTTTGGTTATGAGGTTTTCTTGTATTTGTAAATATCTCTTCCTATTATTTAAGTAGAAAACCCATAAATAGTTAGTAGTGAAGTGACTATGGTAAAATAAAATAGTAATTATTTCTTTATCTAAATAGTAATGCAAAAACACATTATGTATCTACTGCATTCATGATTGTTCTGCAAGCTATCCAACAAAAAAAACCCCAAAGTTATATTCTTTAAACAAGACTAACCTACCTTACATTTTAGATGTCCTCTGCCAGTAATGATTTAAAAAGTGGCTACAGCCAAATGAATTTCCAAAATTACTGCAAGTGTCTCCCTGGCTAATAAAGTTAGTATTCACTAAGTCAACCTTACCTTGCTGTCAAGTGATGAACAGTTGGTCTTATGCATTCAGAAGTTTCCTGAATAAAACGTTCATACTGTTCCCAATTAGACACCCATTAATGTAACTCTGAAATAGATTTTTAGCTCTTTTGAAAGAATTGAGCATGAGGATGCATGCTCTTCTTTCTCTAGCAGATGAAATCAAGAGAGATATTTATACACATATATGTACTGCCTTTGCTTCTTTTCCTACTTTTCAAATAAATATATCTTTTTGTTATTGCTAGTGGGGTTTTTTTTTGTATACCTGTCTCAGTTTTATATACTTATTATGTTCCACACCCATAACAGATATTTTGTATTAGTTTTTATCTTTCAGTGATTTGGATTTTGGTGGGGTCTTTTTTTTATGTTTGTTTGATTTTTTTGTTTTGTTTTGTTTGTTGGTCTTTAAAGCTCTTCCATCTCTTTCAATGCAGCATGCTATGACTTAAGCAAAAGTTGTCACCTCAGAAATTCTCCAAAAACTTTTCTCCAGTATGTAATGGCTTATTCATTCAGCTTAAATTTTATTCTCTTATCAAATAAAGGACATAATTTTGCTTTTCCATAGATACAGTCTCATTGAAAGCAGCAACATGGTGACATCTTTTGCTCCCTTTCTGACAGCCATTTAAGCATGAAATGTGACCCTTTAGGAAATTTCACTAAAACAGCAGTTAATATCTGGTGGGCAACTGATTCTCAAAAATCTTCTGCTTTTGAGATATGTTGTTTCTTATGGAAGATATACTGATGAAATCTGTATAACGCACCAGACCCCCCAACCAGCACTCTCACTTCCCCCTCTTGATAAAGTAGCAGAAAAAATTTAGGCGTAAAAGTTCATGGATTGTGACAAGAATAGACAGGTCATTTCCCAATTACTTTCAAGGGCAGCACAGACTAAAAATTTTTGGGAAAGTTAAGGTAATCTATAGTCAATTTAAAAAAGAATGGGATGGTGGGAAACAACAGCAAAGCTAAAAACACCTTCCCAGTAATTCCTTTCTTCTTCCCAGCCTCAGCTTGATTTCTGACTCCTCTCCCTGCTCTCCCCTGATCAAAGGATAGGTGATGGATCTTGGAGTTAATTCATAACAGTTCCTTTCTCCTGCTCCTTTCTCCTCATGTGTTTTCCCTGCTCCAGGATTGGTCTCTCACACATGAGAATACCTGCTCCTATGTGGACTCTTTCATGCAACCCCTTGCATCCAGCACCTGGATACCTGCACCCAACACAATGTACTAAGGTTTTGTGTTTATTGACAAATGGAGTGCAAAAATTGATGCAAAAGCTTGATTTTTCTGACTTTTCATTGCTAGTGAGCACTTAGCAGCAGAAGGACAGTTATACTGCAGTGCCAAAACAGAAGGGCATACACTGTGCACAGCCCCTGGTAAGGGCTGACCCACTTGTTTGAAGACTCTCCTTTGCATGCTAATAATGACTCATATATATTCTAAGAGGTATTATTTAGGACGTGTATGTCACAAAATAACACTAGCATAAAGACATAGCAGTGTTCTTAAGGAGGGTTCTCTTTGTAGTCAGATTTAACTGATTGAAGTAAAGGGCCATAAATGTAATGCATCATAATTATCTCTTAAGTATCTATTACCTCTTGATAAGTTAGAATTCCCATGGTTACCTATTGCATATTTTCCTCCCATACTTCCTTAATGTGTGGTTTCTCAATTACACACATCAAAATCACTCCTCTGCTGCTTCTAATGGAACATGCTTTGGGACGTCTGGAGGAAAAGTATTTTTCCTTTTACATGATTCTTCTTACTTTGTGAATGACTGATTACAAACAATCTCTTTAACAGTTTATTTGAGGGTTCCTGATGGAGGTTGAAATGAAAATTCTGGCCAAGTGAGCAAAAGTTGTAATTTATTATAATTTCTCACTCATTTAAAGAAAACAAAAGGAAAAGAAAACTAAACCCCCTCATGTGGTTATGTTATATACTTTATATATTATATTTGTATAATGTATGTAAATACATATGTGTGTATATATGTATAGAGAGAGAGCATATCGTTGTACAATGTATTTATGCATATTACCTTGCATCACTATTTAAAAATAATGAAATAATTGCCAAATGAAAGTATTTAAAGCTAACCAACAAAATCTGAACATAGAATTGGTGGAAAACTTTTAATTTGATCCACAGAAATAAGAATTTAGGGGTATAGGTCTTGTCTTTTAGTTTAATATAAAATTTCAAGGAAATTACATCTACCTTCATAAAGTATATTGAGTAAGAATCTATATTTGTCTTAGGTGTTGTAATGATGTAAATAATTGGAACCTTCACATGTTCTTCCATTTTTCTGCCTTATTCTCTCTTGTCTTGCTCTTTTCAATAGTGAGGTAACCTGTAGGTTTCTTTATATATACATAGTTGTCGTGAGTCAGAATAGAAGCTTTGTAATACATTTGCTTATCACTGGACTAAGAAAAACTCTCATTGCACTTTGTGGCGTTTTTTTGTTGTTGATTGCAGAGGCGGGTGGGTTAGAGGAGTGGGTTTTGTTAGTGATTTGGGTTTTTTCTTTCTTTCTTTCTCTCTTTTTTTTTTTTTTTTTTTTGTTATTTTTAATGAGTAACTGTATAATGTGTTTGAGTTTTTCTATTATGAAATATTCTAGCTGGCAGAGAGTCCATCTATAGCTGTGGAGTAGGTCTTCATTTATGCATATGCTTATGGAAGTTCTATGAATGCAGTTTAAAAAAACTTATATTTTACATTGACAGAAATCAGAGAGGGCATTTACTTAATCATTCCAATAAAAATTTTTCCTGTGAGGAAAGAGAATATCAAAATATATTAGTAATTTTTATGCCCCTGATGTCATATAGTGAAAGTTGTTCACATTGAGTGATATTTAGGGGCTATACTCCCACATCAAGACTGTGGTGATGTATTCAGTCTGCTAAAAGTATTTCCTTTTCTTCATTGCCTCTGTCTCACACTTTTTGACTCACTGTCACAGCTTGTCTCAAACTGCTGGGAGTATTACAGTTTCTAGCAGATGCTGTGTTAGTGGTGATAGCGTATGGATTGGTTCTAGCATATATGCTACAGTTTTTACACTGTTGAACCATGTATGTATATATTTACATTAGCTTATGCCCTTTATTTGCATATGCCTGCTATTCTTTGCTTATTTATTCTTTAATCTTCAACCTGTTTTTCAGACATAATTAGATTCTTGACTTCACATACAGTATCTTCCCTAGAGTAATCTTCAGTCTCAGTAAGCACAAAAACAGTAAGAAGCAAATTGTACCCTGGGACATTCAACCATCTTTTCTACTGAAGTCATTAGCATCCCTGAGTGATAAGTCATCAAGAGAAGAATTTCACCCCAATCGTTTATGTCACAAGTCACTATCTTTTCAAGTAGAAATCACTAGAGGAGCCTATCCTGTTTTCTCTTGAAATCAGAATTCCCTCAGTTACTTTAAAAATTCAGGGTGCATAAAGAACATTCTATTGACATTTGACGAAACTTCTGGAGAGCAAAACCACCTTGTTGAAATGGAGGATTGCTCTTCTCATGAGCCCTGTAATTTTTGGGAAAGATACTCAGCTGGGCAAAGAGCTATATATATGTATCATTACCTTAGTATTGAGCTATATGCAATTCTGAATAAGACATATACTTAGAATAGTCTTTCTGCTTTGCAGTTACACAAGAGGAAACTGAGGAAACCTGAATTTGGGCTGAGTTGGGAAGGAAGTGGAAAGCTGCTCACTTTTCCTATTGTTCACAAAGGACCATTAATGGCAAAAATTAATTGTCATAATTTTCTTTCCTCTATTATCCTCAACTACTGTCCTAATGAAGAACAGAGTAGAGAGGAAATTAAAGAAAAGACAATCATGATCATTATGGGGGGATGGAAGTGAAATAAACAACACTGGTAAAACTTGAGATGCAGAAAACTAAAGATATGGATAATAATTTGGTTAACAGAAAAATTAGTAGACAAGAAACACAGCATTGCCTAGATCAGGAAGGAGATAGAAGGTCCGAGTGAAGAAAATCAGCAGTAATATGAGAAACTGATGGGATCAAAAGAATAGTGTCAATTGATTTACTCACCTAAGATGAAATCTGAGTAGAGAAGAGAAGGAAGATAGGGAAAAACTAGTAATCAGTTAGGAATAGTATTGCATCTCCCAGAATTTGAGGAGATTCTTTTTTTTTTTTTTCCCTCCCCATACATGATGCCTTTCTTCTACCAAATACTCTTCATGAATACCACAAGTCCACATTCTGTCACAGAAGTGAAAGAAATGTCAGAAGTGAAAAGGAAGGAAGAAATTACTTTGGGGAAGGGAAGGAGCATGTGTCAACCTTTTCAACTAGAGGCTAGAAGTGCAAATCTGAGAGGTGTATGGGGAGAAGAGAGAAAAAGGAGTATGAAAACCTAAAAGCAATTGATACTGTGAACTTTCAGTGAAAAAAGAAAAAGGTAAACCCAAGCAACAGGAATGTTCTTATGGAGCATACAAAACTCTTTCAAAAGCAAAATTAGAATAAAAAAGTAAATACAGAAGTTGTGTGTAAGAAAAGATCCTTTGAAAAGTTGCAAGAAAACTCATATTCTAGGAAAGAACTAAAAGGGATGATATGGTAGCATGGAATAAAAAGAAGACTGATGAGTCTTTAGAGTTTGCTTTCTCTTTCAGAGAATCTGTCTGAAACTGAATGTAGCTGTAGGTCTATATTTGTTTCAAGCAGTAAACAAAGCCAGCAAGGGAAAAGGAATTGAATTTCACAATTTAGAACAGCAGTGATGAGATATAAGGAAAGGAAGATGTAGTTTGGCCTCATATTTTGGGGCTTTTCATATGCTGCAGCAAACTTCCTCTGAACATGTCTTTAACGCTGTTTAAAATCCACTGTAATTTATTTCCAATCAGCATGTTTTCTGATTGCAATTATCTCTTTATTCTTATCTTTCACTACAAATCTTAATGGCAGTTGTGATTAGGAGTCTGTGCTTATTGATTACATTGAGATGTGCATAGCAAGTTATTTATGGGCTTAATTTAAATTAATTTTATTTGTCGGGTGGAAACAGATGTTGTGCAGTTGTGATTTCCCACTGACTGTTCAATGAAGTGTCACTTACATGAGGCTTTTTCTTTCTAGAAGCTTTCATTTAGTTTTCCTGTGTGTTTCTGATCAGGACTGCGTGAGAAAATTACTTTAATAACTAACACAAATAGATGTTACTAGATTTATGGTTCATTCTCTCCTATTGGATACGTACTGCACTTTTTTACTAAGCTCATCAGAAATTTTTCTAGCTCTCTTTACATATACTTTTTACATGCATTCGGATGCTGACTGAGCAGTAAATCACAGGAGCCTTGGATGCCACATATGTGTGCATGTGAAAATAGTGTCTTTCAGCTAATAATTTATAGGACTGAGGTACATACGAATATTCTTAAAATCATCAAGGCAACATTAAAGACCAACATCCTCTATATAGACCTCTAAAATTATCTGTACTCATATATAGATATGAAGTATTTTCTTTCTTACTAGATAGTCAGCACTTCGTTTTCTGTCCTCCTTTCTAAAGGAAAGTGAATTAATTTTGTAAATGAGAGTCAAAACAACTCAATACAATCCATGACAAAGGGCTTGCAAGGACTATAGACCTTTGCAATTGTTGGTGTCTGTATTGCTGGTATTCTTTTGACCTGCCTCTTACACCAAGTGTCTTTTTATTGTTTTTGTGAAGGATAAGACATTTAAATATCATAATGGATTAAATATACTATGGGAAATTCATAATTAACTCTGAAAACTCTGTTTTCATCTAGAATTCTAGCACTGTGACACCACTAATGCCTTACATTCTCTTTGCTATTTTGTCTTCTTTAAAACTGATGAATCTGATAAAGATACTACCTATACTGTTATATTAAAATTGCCTGTAAATAGCACAATGCTAGATTTTTTTGCCCCCCAGTGTAAATTTCTGTCTCATTAGCCACTGTAGAATTACTTCACTGTATCTTGCCATGAAGGTTCTAGAGAATAAATCTCTTTTCCATGGCACGTGGAATCTGTGCTGTATTCTGCAAAAAAGATGCTTTAGACCATGTCTTGCAGAGGGAGATGGTAGTACAAAAGTTGAATCACACATGTTGAATTTACTGTACTGAGACAGACCCTGACACATTTTTTACCTGTAAATTTCATACACTCTGTGTTGTAGCTGTTTTGGTTCCTTGCTGAATCTTATATGTCACTATATATCTTGGAAAGTCTTTAGCCAGTCTCTGTATTGTTGTGTAATGGGAAACAAGTCAGAGACTGAGGATCCTGTTGTTTTAGATGATGATAATCAGTCTCCCATATAGGAAATATGTGATCACTAATTTGAGTTGGTAATGAGTCTTGCTGTAGACACTTCAATCTCCATCAGTAAAGACTTTTTGTCTTGGTGCTACTCTTTTCAGAAAAGTCCTTTTTATTGTGTGTGGGTTTTTTTTTTTAAATACAAATGTGTTATTTCAAAACAAAAAAAAAAGAAATTAAATATTGTAAACCTCTTAAAAGGGATTGATGTGAATACATAGTTATGACTGTTATGTTTAGAATTCAAATGATCATTATACTTCCTTGAAATTTGGAAAGTTTGATTACTTTACCATAGATTGATCTTCCATAGTTTGACTTGAAAAATAATAATAATCAGAAAATATAAAAATAAGCCCACTTCATGAAGGATGCAAACAGAAAATGAGCTTTTTGCAATAGTAAAAGTAGGCTTTCCTTGTTTTTTAAGTTCAGCACCTCTTTTTTCCTTCTCTATTCCCCCAGGATACTGTGCAGAGTACTTTTTGTCTGTGGCTAGGCTTTACCTAGGCTAGGAAAAGAAAAATATAAACTTTATAGAAAAGATACTTTGTTTGTATCCCTGTTGGAGAGAGGGCAATGAAAGACAGGGGCAATTCACGATATTTACATCAAACATTAGTATGTTACAAAATGAAGATCAAAGCAGTTTGACTGCTAAAACATTCAGCTGCTCTTGGAAAGGGAGGCCATTCACTGTCAGCCTAAAAAGACTGGGTAATTATCTGAATCTGACAATATATGTTTATTTTCAACATACTACTTGCCATGCTTTCTGAATCTTTTTTCAGGACACGTAGAAGGAAATACTTAACTGTTCAGTTGCTTTTATACCCATTATTACGCTATTAGATAGCACATACACTCGTTGTAAAAACCTGTCTACCTCTGTAAAAGTCTGTCTACCTCTGTATGTATAAATATGTATTCAATAACTAGTTGTGCAGACTTTTTTTTTTTCTTAACATTGCAGGCTCTGTTGGTCTGCAAGTAAGCCAGGGAGTACAAGGGGGTTTTTTGTTTGCTTGTTTGCTTGTTTGTTTGTTGGGTTGGGTTTTTTGCTATGAGAGTTGCATTGATTATAAATATTAAATGAACCTCTATTCCTTTGTGGTGAGGGGTGGAGACATTGAGGGGAATGAGCAGGGAGTTGTTAGTTTTATTTGCACTGTAACATTCAAGATTCTGGAAAAGCATATGGCACTAATAGACTTGCCTGTGACAGGTCATATTAATTCTTTAGACTGGTCTACAAAAATGGAAAGTGACAAGTATTTAAGCTGATTCACATGTATTCATGATAGTCTGTGATTTAACCTTATTTGCCCTGGCCATCCTACAAGAGTAGATGCCAGGAACACTGAAAATTCCAGATTTAAGGAGAAGGGAATGTGTACCTCTGGGGTTTATCATGACCCGTTGTAAATCACACTGAACTTGTAGGGCCTGGAAAAGAGCAATGCTGGAGTTGAAAAAGGAAAGGTAATCAGGGTTTTAAAATTTTTAAAAGACTTAATAGATAGCAATGGTAGTTCTGAATTTTGTCAGCTGGAATTCTTTTCTTCAGATACTGAAGAGGGAAATTTTTGTGTATATTGTGTCCCATCTCCTTACCTCTGTCCATATTTCAAACACAAATGACTCCAGTCAGCCACAGAATGTGCAGTTATTGTGTTGGGAATTAAAAATAGATGTCTGAAAGCTGATCTTTTGCTTCTTACATAGTGGAATCTTGGAGGCTGTCTTAAAAGGCTTAGACAAAGCTGTGAACTGAAATTGTACTTATCTTTGTACTGCCAGAGGATTCTTAGGTGATGTGCTGCCATGTTCCCATTTATTCTAATACTGTAATTACTGTAGAATTTGGATCAACTGTAGTAATTATATGCATGTAAAGCATGCTTTAGCAGCTTTGACAATAGGACTCACTACAGAGGGTCTACCCTTCATAGCTGCCAGAAACTATACCGTTTTATAGAACTTCTAATACCAGTATCACTTCAATTACCTTGCCAAAACAGGCAAATAATTTTGTGAAAGCAATGAGTATGAAAGAAAAGGCAGAGTTCCTCAGTGTTGATGTAATACCTCCTTTAAATTAATACGCTTTTAAATTTTAATAACAATATATTTAATATTAACTCTTAGTCTTCTGTCTTTGTCAAGCAGGGTGATTTATCACAGCAAAGTGTAAATGTTTTGAACTTGAAATATGGCAGGAAAATGAGTTGCTGTCAGCCTGATTTGTTTCAATCTGCTGAAGAAATAATTTTCCATTGGTTTCTAGTCAACAGCAACGCAAACAGAAATTGATATTCAAATAACCAGTATAACAATTTTTTATTAATGTACAGTGCCCTCCTCGATATTTATTGCTGCAGTTACAACTTCTGGTTTGTATGAATCAGGTTTCATTGTAGTTTATTAGCAATCAACTATGATTATTTGGCTCTAGTGTTTACAAACTATAATTTATCATCATCTTATCTTTTATTTATGAGACAATGTCAAATGAAAGAAGCAAATTATGCACTGGTTTTGGTTGGAAGAGCTCTGCACTCTACAGTGTATTAGCTTTGCCATGAAGCGTCAGTGTTAAATGTTCTGCTCTGACTACCATGTACATCCAATCTGCCTTCATCTCACACTGGAGGAAAAAGTAGATTCTTCAGTGGAGTCTCACATTCTGGCAGCTGTGACTCCAAAACCAGTTTTAGAAAAACCCTGACCCGTTAAAGTCAATGGGAGAACTGCCATTTATATCAGAGAAGCCAAGATTTTATCCCTTCTGTTCTCTTTGTTGATACTTTGTTTGACACCTGTGCTAAGCAAATAGAAAGCAGAAGAGAAGAGATTCCTTCTGTTCATCCTTCTCTCATGGGGAATAATGTTCACTGCAAAGAAAATATTTGAATATTCTGAAATGAAACTGTTTAAATTCTCCTTCTTCCATTTTTGTAACTGTCATCCCAAAGTAAAATATTTTAAGTAAGGAAAAATGATACTAACATGTTTTCTGTAAAGTCATTGCATCTTTTACTGAAGAATAGTTATAACTACTAGGAAAGCTGGTCATTTTCCTTCTGGATATCTTAAATTACTATAATGCCAGTTACATTTAATTATCATATTCATACTATGATATGCATTTATGACATGTATTTACAAGAAAAAACAGTAGCAAAACAAATTAAACAAAATCATAAAGGGAATGAAGGAAAGCAGAGGTGAGCATATACTTTATTAATAACATATCAAAACACTTTGTACCAGTAGATTTTACCCCTGGTTATTAATGGCTCCAGTATGACATTGCTAAAGTAGATGGCAACATATTTATTGCCACGTAATAATCTCACTGTCAATCCTATAGAAGACTTCCATTTCATATTATAAATTTCCTGGATGATTCTAACAGGTTTTTCACAATTATCTTCATGGTTCACATGCTAAAAGAATATTACAAAGTCCTAAGTAAGTTCTAATAAGACAATATCCTCTAAGAATAAAATACATTTATCTATGTTAAGCCAGGTTCTTGACCTCTGAACATTTACAACACAAGATCTGCTGAAGGGAATATAATTCTGATCATGTTTTCTCTATGGTAATTTACTGAAGAATTACTGGTTAATATAGACTGGATAAGGTTAGATAAATTACCCAAATTAGTTCCTTCCCTCCAGTCCCTTCCTCCTTGAAAATCACTTTAAAACAATCTTCTTCTATTCTTAGTGCAAAAAAATCTGATCATATGTGCCAAAAATATTTTGTATATTAATATTGTAGTATTATTATTAATTATACTATTACCATGTATATGGAGCTCTGATTAAATCAGTTGTGATGGTTAAAAATTTTACACATGAAACATACCTTAAAACTAGCAGTTTAACACTATATGACATCTGAATATTGATGTATATGTTTTGATGTAATAGTTGTTTGATAGATCTCAACAGACTCACAAAATTTGTTTTAACTTCACCCATAGCATTTATTTTCAAAGACTCCTTATGTATCTTAATAGTAGTGTGATTTCACAAAAAACCCCAGCAAACAAAAAATCAAAAACAAACAAAAAACCCAACAACAACAACAGAAAAACCCCATCAAATCATGAAATGAGACAACTATAACCTATAACCCTTTTTCACACTACTGTGTTTTGTAGAACTCCTCATTCTAGGACTCATCTGAAGCATACAAGGCAAAGGAGGGAGATATGAAGTTTCTGGTGAAACATGTTATGCAGATATT
>JAWWEU010000091.1:43077336-43094330 GCA_035583155.1 Acropternis orthonyx
TTTATTTTTTTCATAGCCCTTCTGTGTATAGTGACATGGCTGATGTATTTGAGATCACAATATTAAGTGCACATATATTTTATGTATTTTAAAATTATTTAACTTTAACATTTAAATCATTACATAAGCCAAGAAAACATTGATTTTAAAACTGGTGATTTTAAAATTAAAATAGATAAAAGAGAAAAGCAAAGATGTGCATTAGTTTCCAATTTTTTTCATAAAAGCTAATAGAAATACCTTGAATTCATAAATGGTGAATTCTTTCTAGGTGGAAGAATAGCTTTACAAACACCCTCAGTTTTATATTTATTATTCTGAGGATGTCTTATCATGGAAATAAAGGCAAAGAATCACAATACTACACCATAATGCTGAAAGGTGTTTTTAGGTCCTTTCAAAGGAGCCATCTGTCTCCCCATTTGTTTAAGCTATCGCGAGGTACTGACCTCTGAAGGTCTATTAGTCTCTTCCAAAGTTAGTTCCAACCTTATCCTGATTCCAGACAAGGTATGCAAATTATTATACAGTAACTTTTTATGTTGGCAGCATTCTACTGATGTTACAAAAGTGACTGTCATCACAGCAGTAATCTAAGCTGCATCTGCAGTCAAAGATATCTACCATTTCATCTTCATTGTGAAATTCATTAGGTGCCAGACAGTCCAAAAAAAAAAAAAAGATATTTGATGAGTTCCATGATTGGGAGGATATATTACTGTGCATCAAACTGAGATTGTCACCTTCAAATAAGTAGTTGAATTTCAGTACTTTTTCAAAGTTTAGAAGGTCATATTTTTGATGGAAAATTACTATCTAGAGCATTAATAGGAATGCAGAATACATGAATCATAATGCAAGATGGTTGGTTTTTCGGTTTTGTTTTTCTTTTCCTTTTAACTTATCTTCTTCTGCCTTTATTACATGGTTGGTTTGGCTTTTACTGTTCATTTATTTGGATAATAAAAGAAAAGGTCTGAATTTGGCCTTTCATTGCTATAAAAAAATGAACTACAAAGATTAATATGTGTGAGAGGCTGGAAATGCTCAACAGAAAAAATATTACTCTTGTACTATTTTCAGTTTAGCAATTAACAGAATAAACATCCAAACTCTCAAGTTATACCAAGTACAGAGACTTGTAAATATCACTAAGAATTAACAGTGGAAACCCATTGTCAAATGTTGTGAAAGGTGTGTCTACAGTAACCTCCCAAGAGCCTCCATGTGAGAAGTGTACTGACAATAACTGATACTAATTCCAAAATATAATAGATTTGTCAGATGATTATTTATTGCCATGGTAAACTGACAGTAGCAAGCTATGTCATGTTTCAAAAATGGAAATTGAAAATAATAAGATCAATGAATTATTTTGTTGGGCTTTTTTCAATTTCCCTGGGAGAAAATTGCCAATTTATACAGCATTATTTAACAACACGAGATACAGGTCACCAAAAATTATATCTGGCAAGAAAACTGAAAAATTGTTAAGTGGTAGTTGCACTGTATTTACTATTTAGTTTGAAAAAACCTCATCAGTCAGTTACGTGCTTTTTGATATCTTTTCAAAACCAGAAATTTATTTTGGTTTTCAAAACCTTAGGCCATTCTCTTTCATATTTATGCTACTATGATTTTTAGCAGCACAATCTGAAAAAAAGTTTCACAACATATTACATGTTTAAGAGATGAAACTGACCTTAAGACAAGTGTCTCACCCCACTCTGTCTAACTGCATGGTACATGGAACTGGAGGCTTGGAGTCTGGCTGAAGGATCCTGCTGGTTTCTCAACATTTTCATTGTTTGGTGGAGTAATTCAGAAATATTTTTAAAATTCTGAAAAATAAATTTTTACATACTTAGTGATTATTTGTACAGGATGACAGCTAAGTTGTTTGAGGTGTAATTTGAACATTTGTTCTTTTTTCCATAGTGCAAATATAATGGTTCAGAGACAAATAATTCATTCTTGGGTGACCAAATATGATTTATCGTGGGCTGAATAGAGCTGTTAGTCTTTCTCTCCTCAAAATTGTTGAAATCCAAATACAGTCTTCTCTCTGTATAATTTGCCCAGTTTGCATAGTCAGTTGGTATTTTCTGCCCTACTTGATGCCTTACTGCAACTCGCTAAGTGTTTTATTTATGGGGGAGATTTTCTTGACCCTTTGTGTTTTATTTGTCTGTCAGTGACACAGGGAAGCCAAAGCCCTTATGTCTAACCAGTCTGCCAGCATCCGGTAAGGGGGACTCTTCACTGAGCAGATTCACAACATCAGGAACTGATTCAACTGCCCTTTCCACAGGGGCTGAGCCAACAGTGGACACCCCTCAGTGCATCTTTCCAGTGTGTTATCTGCTGCCAGAAACTGCTAGCACCTGTAAAGGGCTCACTCTAACAGTTTACAGAATAATACTCTTTTATTGATACAAATTGTGGCAGGTTAATAAGATTTGTGGTCCAGTTTGAAGCCATTCCCCCTTGTCCTGTCATTCTGTGCTTTTGTAAATAGTCTCTCTCCATCTTTCTTGTAGGCTTAGGTACTAGAAGACATTTGTTTCGTTCAGTGTTGTGGTCCCTTTTTTCCAAAGTTCCTTTGTTTTTACTAAAACTGGTAATGTTGGATAGAACTGTTAATGCTTGCTCTGAATAGTAATACTGTGAATATTTTACATTTTTGACTAAAGCTGTGTTGTCAAGGACATATTCCATTTTCCACCTGGAACTTTTTTTCATACTGTTTTGACATGATAAATTTCCTCAAGTACCAAACTTGTGAAAAGACGTTTTATAATTCTGAAATACTTTTAAACAATTATTATTATATATAATTTGTCATTCTTTTCATAAAACATGCAAAACGTATCTGTCATCAGGCAAATTTCTCTCATATACTTTATCTGCCCTTTTCTCCAGTATACGAAACCCTATAGTTTACAAAACATCTATCCCTACTAGGTAGAGTCTAAATTGACACATACTTAATATTAGCCAAATACTCAGTGAGATGCCTCACTGGTCAAATGAATGCATTGTTGATAATTATTCTACTATATTTAGTAATTTCCAACTTCAGACATTTCTTTCTTAATCTTCTAGTAAGTAGATCTAGTTAGCTGAAAGAGGAGAATGCATTCTCTAGATCAGTAATGTCCATGCAGGCAATGTAGTGCTTTTTGATGTCTCAACTCCCCTAATTATGGTGAAGATATATTAATATAGTAGCATAAAAATTAAACAACCATTGCAAAATTTAACTCTTATCTGTAGAACTTTATCAAGAAGTACAGTCCAGTTAATACTCTATATGCTGCCAGTTCTAAAAATCCTTGAATCAGAAATTCAGTCCCTATAACTTTAAAGCAATTAAACCAATTTAAACCTAATAAGTGGAACACAGTGATTTTTTCTTCCTAGCACTGTATTATCATACTGTTAAAGACAGTGTGTAACACTAATTCTGTCATTTATTCATTCACTTTCTAGAATTAATTTTGAAATCATATCATGTCTTTTGGTAAAAGTTATTATGTGAAATATTGAATTTCTATTTTTGATCTCATATTCCTAGCACTGATTTTATTTGGTCTCTGAAAAGTTTTGAAATGAAAGTTATTCAGAATCTGGAGGAGGATTTTTTTGGGTTTTGGGGTTTTTATGCAGGAGGTGGGGGATGGCTAGAGGGCATTTTCCTTTGGTTTTACCATTATTACCAATAAGTGACAAAAACTACTTGTGTCTACTACTTATCTTATTGTAGAAGACTCATGATACTTTCTGAAAGCTTGTTAGAGTATTTTGATATGTTAGGTGAAACCAGGTGTGATTCCTCTTGGGCAAAGCAGTTTCAAGGATGACAAATCTTATAATAAACTCATCAGAGATAGACATATCCTTTAAATACAAAACTCAGCATAGCATGTTAGTTGATAGTTTTTTGACAATACTGACTCAGGATATCCATTATCTTCTAAGTAAAAGTGTCATGATTGAACCCTGGAACACACCCATATATTTACAAGTTTATGGAATGTCTTTCTTCATGTTTACATTAGATATGCAGAAAGCTTCTTCCTTGTTTTAAAGGGAAATTAATTGAATTGAAAAAGGTTTTCTCCTTCAAAATTCAGTTCTGCATATTCTCTAAAAAGACGTGTCTTTATCACTCATACTTGGTTGTTTGCTGCCGGTATTTATACTTGGGCTTTTTCTGAAGTCTGGTGTTTCTTCAATGCTTCTCATCACTGTGGATCCTGTTCCCTTTCTGCAGCTATGTGTCTGTAACCAAAATAAGATATTACACTAGATAAGTTCCATACCTTATTCTATTTTTATTTACATTTATGCAACTCAAGTGGATGCCACAAACATTATGAGTTTGAGGCTGAATTCTATCTGCAGAGTTGGGATAGTGCTAATTAAAAATTCAGATTTGCCTGTTGGGACAAACGTGATCTAAATGCTGTCAGTAAAACTTGTCTGGAACCTTGCAAAGTCAATTTTATGCAGTCATTTATCAAGCTATTTTATAAACACGGTGTGATTAATGTACAAACATTAAGTACATATGCATACACACAGCTGGCTTATTTGGTTACCTGAAATACTTGGCACAGTACTACCTTATAACATATAGCCCTATTTATTCACCCCAGAATTCCTGAACTGGCAGATCACTTAACTAATAAGTGCCAGAAGTTCCATCTTTTTTCATCCAATGAGGCATAAAAGCCTCCCGATATATATAACCTACCTTTTTAAATTGTTCTCAGTGAAGTAAATGTTAGCTATGTAGGTGAAAGAATCACAATATTAATTAAAAATTATACACCAGTTTCAAACCAAAGCAGACCATATTTCTTTCATGTTCAGAAGTGTTACTCTCCCATACAGCTGTTACACTTCTGACATGAAATGAATTTCTAACCACTTGCTGGGAGCCTTCATGTCTCAGAGTTTTTAAGCAAACAAGAATAATATCACAAATTGTGCAAAGAGGCTTGTATGAATCTGGTTCAGATGTATATTTGTCTCAGTTAAGATTACCTGTTCTTCTCAACCATAACCTAAAGTTCAGTGGTAATCTGATCATGACTGCTTAGTGACTTCAAAATAGAGTTTGCTATGAATTTATGAGGAAAGTAGTCATATTGTTTTAGTCATAGTAACAATTCAAGTCCTTGAGACACAACCCATTTGTAAAGAGATTGAATCATTATCCTGACATTCGAAAAACATATGCTGCAATAACAGGCAAACTGGAGGAAAGATCTTACCTAAAGAAATAAAAATTATGCAGAAGAACCTTACAAAACAATGAAAAAAAAAAATCCCAACTTTGTCTTTTGTTCTCTGCAGTGGTTTGCAAGTGGGAGAAGGTTAACTTCAGTTTCTGCACTGTATAATCCTCTGGCTCACATTAGCATTTAACTGGTATTATAAATCTCAAAATATCTTCATTTTGCAGAAGAAAACAAAGGAAAATGCACTCCTTTGAATTTTTTTCTATTATCCTTCTTTCTTCCCCCCCCTCCACCAATACTATGTTTCTACCACAATTTACCCAGTTGTGTTCAGACAGAAGAAACTGAGATGCAGTTAGAAAATATTGTTTGATATTTTTCTATAGTTTTCTGAGTACTTCATGTGGAAAACTGACCATTAAAATGCTGAAATAATTTTCCCTTTTAAAGGTGTTCTGTTTCAAAGTAAAATAAGTTGTCTGCAGAGATCCAAGGCATTCATCAGTAGAGGAAATCAGTGGAATTCTTTTTTTTTTTTTTAACATTTTTATAAGGCACTTTTAACACAGACTCGCTTCTATTTATGGAAAGAGTTTACCTTTCCCCCCCTCCTCCCTCCAAATGTGCTGTGATTTTGCCTGTTATTTTATGGAATTTTTAATTACAATATTCAACTAATATTAGAGTCTTTGAAGTGGGTTCAGTAAACCTGAAATCCATTTGCCAGCAAGGAAAACAGAATGTTGGTTATTAGTTTAAAATTAAGACATGGGTTTCATATGAAATCAAATTTCTGTTTCCGCGTACATTTACTTGCTGCAAACTAGTGGCCAAACATCTGTTTTTCACTCTATACAATGCATGTACATCTTTACTGAGAAAATCTCATCCTCAAATTCATAATTCATGTGATAGCTTTACAAGACTTTCTTGACTTCATGGACATTTTGAGGTTAATCATAGATGAGCCCTGGTTGGTTGTGGATAGAAGGGTTGCTGGTCTTTCTTTGCAGCAGTATTCTTCCTCAACCAAAATAAAAATAATAATAAAAAAGAAAAAAATTCAAAGTGCTAGCTGTAACAAAGTTTGGAACTCCTTATGACAAAAAATGAGTCTAGTAGCAGTGAGTAGAAGTTGAAGGCATGCAGACACAATATGCCAGGAAATACTGGTGAAGGGTAACAGATATTACTTGTAGCAAAGGTACAAACATATCAGACCTTTATGTCTGTTTCTCCTGTCAATACCAAGCCTGAAAACCCTGTCTTTTTTATTATTGTTTTTATCTCAAAATTAATAACACTGTTCATAGAGTAGTTCTAGGAAACTAAATACTGACATTGAAAGGGAAATGTAGTCTGGACCTTCAAATCACCAAGAACCACCCCTACAAAAATTGAATATGAATTCATGCATCCTGTTGAATCAATTTCTTTTTAGTTTTAAGAATGCCCTTTCCATATCTTTTTAAGAGAATTCATAAAAAGCCTAGCTAGTGGGAATAGCCCACAGGTATATTTAAGCTAATGCATCCTAAATGAAATCTTAACCTTCAACCTTCATTTTTGAAAAACATATTCTCTAATTAGATAGTGCTCTTTTCATGCAAGTGAAAGGTGTAATGCTGATTAGGTTTATATCACTGATGGAAATTTTGCCACTGCAAGGTCAATATATGTTGACTTAAAAACTAGAAGACAAAAAGGTATAATTCAACATTTGAAATTGTTAGCTGCTTCTAGTAAGGTTGATTAAACACTAACTCATCATTTCCTGAAAACTTACAACAAATGCAAACCTGACCAAGGCTCAAGATTTGGTTTCTGTTTTATTTTTTTACATTCAGATATGCATTGTATAAATTCAGTTCACATAACATATAGGTTAACAACCATGAACCTGGACACAGTCAAATTTGATTGCAGTTTTTTCTGAGTTGATCAAGATTTTTGCCTTGAGTCTTCTGTACTAGAATGTAATTAAGGAACAAAAAGCATAATTATATTAATGACTGGTACTCCAGCCTCAAAAGGTGCTGGTTTAATCAGGAACTCTGAATGTGACTCCATGCACAAGTCCTTATCAATACATTCTAATTTCTTCCACTCCACAGACTGAGAAATAACACCTTAGTTGAAATACAGATCAGATACAGAATGAAAAACTACATGTACTATATTTGCATAGAAAACAATTAGTTCTTTTGTGAATATCAGTGTAAAAACATATGCATTTCTGGTACATAACTGAGAAGGTTGAATACTGTGATGGTGGTTTTTTAATTTTGCTTTAGAATTTGTAAATACAAGTTCTAAATGCAAGCTTGTAGAGATACAATACAAAAGAGGGTTCTTATGGAAGTCACCTCCCCTACTTAATGTAATACTAAAATCCTACAGAGTTCAATAATTAATCCCAGTAAAGTACCAAAAGTATAGATATGCTGACTAAGCCCCTGAAGAAATACTTATTAACAATATTAAAATATGTGTATAAAGCTAGTATATTGCTATTATTGTTATTATTATTGTATTTATTTATTTCAAATTTTACTTATTCTATTATTAGTATTTTTTTATATATGTGTGTGTATATATTATGAGTATATTATAGTAGACAGCTAACAAGTTACAAGACAGATGTTCAACTCATTAGTAATATTATGTTCTTCACTGTTTCTTCAGTACAAACCTAGGAACTATTATTTGCATTTAGTCTTAGACTCAGTTACATATATTTTTCCCATATGATTTCTCTTGTAATATTTTCTCTTACCACATTATAGAATCATATAATCATTTAGGTTAGAAAAGTCCCTTAAGATCAAGTCCAGCTGTTAACCTAACACTGCCAATTCCACCACTATACCATGTTCCTAAGTGCAATATTTACATGCCTTTAAAATACCTCCAGGGATGGTGACTCAAACACCTCCCTAGGCAGCCTATTCAAAAATTTGACAGTGAAGAAATTTCCCATAACATGCAATTTATTATTCTACAGTCTAACAAAACTGAAGAACATTTTGGAATTAAAGAGTGTTTCAGAGTATAGTCTAACTCTGGGATTATTAAAAAAGAGCTGTTGTTCCATTAGTTAAAAACAGTCAACTACTATACATAATATTGCTCATTTCATATCTTGGTAGGAGTAAAATTCTAAGTTGAAGTTGTTGCATTAGAGATATCATGTTGGTTCAAATAATTTAATAATTTTCAATGTGTTTTCCTAGTTAAGATATAAAGACACAAATTCTGTGATAAAATCACCGGGGTTATTCTCAACCAGTGAATCAATATTCACAGTACTTGTAAGAGGTTGTAGGGTGGCATGCTTGATAGGCAAAAAGAATGCTGTAAGACTGAGATCAAGCTTTAAGACCACAACAAATGAAAGCAATTTACTCTCCATGTTAAGGCAGTTAGGGTAAGCTAGTTCTGTTTTGTCCCAAGAAACCTCATTAAAGCATGGGAAATTTCTCTGACACACACAAATGCAAATTTCAGTTGTAGGGAAATCAAATCCTGAAGAAACTCTCTCATCAGAAGTTTTCTCTGCATGCCCTCTCTTGATACCCCTTAGCTTTAATTGAGTAAAAAATGCCTTCTAGATAGAAGTAATAGCTAATGTCATTGTATGTTTTTACATGTAACTTTCTTACTCCATTTGAACTCTGACTTCTTGCTACAACATAAATCAAGAGAGAGACCTTGTGTCATAAGGAGAATAAAGAGCAAATAAGCCAGACTTTCAAGAGACAATTTAAAATCCTTTGTTACTATAAACTACAGAATACATGATGAGAAGTAAAGCAATGTTAGCAAAAGCATAACAGTACCAGAATTTATATTTGTTTACCATATGAAACAGATAGCCTGTCCAAGAATACAAAATCTTAAAGTAATTGGAGTACTTTAGCTGGAATACTAAGAGTTACCTGAGGAAATCAGGTCACTTGAAGAAAATTAGCATAATGGCACTGAAATGTACTGAATAACTTTAATAAGGGACTTCTTTATAATTCTAGAAACTTTTAATTTAAAATATTCACAAGACTTTATATTAGATCAGCAGAAAAAAATATATTTAGTTAAATGCTTTATTTTCTTTTTATTTACGTAAGGATGTTTTATCCCATGTCTTATTAGATGACTTATTTGTGTTCTACCTTTTGGTTTTTATGTAATTTTTTGTGTCACGTGTATTTCAACAAAACATAACAATAAATTCCATCTCATGTATTTTTTTTTATTCATATAATACGGGAGAGAATTTTTACAACCTGCTACTCTTTTATCCTTGTGGACATTATTTAACTTAGGAGATAATGTCAAAAGGAACTGAACATTGTCACTGGATAATACTCTTCCACTGCAAGATGAATGTGAAGACATTTATGAAAAATAAAGGTTCATATGAAACAGAGATATCTGTTTCAAAGCAGGAAAGCATTTTCCAGTCAAAATATTCAGTGTTGGTCACAAGATGTCTGTCCGTTTAGATTGTTTTGAAAATGTGAAACAGATGACAGACACAAGTAGATTGACAGCATTCCTACTTGACATAAAAGTTCCATTTCATAGTATCTTAAGATTTTAAAAAATATTTTTTCAATACAAACAAGAGTGTAAAACAAGTATTGGAATATTTTCCTTTAAAATATTCTGGTGTATTAGTTGCATAGAAGTGCATATTTGGAGAGGTATAAAACATACAAAATCAATAGGTAGAAAATAGGAGTATTATTTAATCATATCTATATACCTATATAGATATAATAATGTATACTTTGACTTTGCCAATATATAACAAGGTGAAACTGGTGAAATTGAAATAAATATACACTATTGCAAATGGATCTATGTTGGCAGAAATCTTAACCATGCAGAAAAAAATAAGTAGCTAGTAATTCAAAAAGTTTTGAAATATTAAGGCAAAAATAGATACCCTACATGCACTTGATCTTGCATATGCATTATAAACACATTTTCCAGCACTATGGAGGCAGACTTTCACTATGTTACATAAATGTGAAATTTAATCTAATTCTCTTTGTTGCCCTAAATGACAAATAACTAGAAAACACAGTCGAAAACAAAGATAACTAGACATAATTACAGCTGCCTTCCCAGTTTCCACTCTAAGTGCTTAATAAATAAGTTTGCTTTACATGTCTTTCACTGTGTTGTGTTGACATCAGCAGTACTGAGATATACGCTAGGTATATATGTATGGTGCCACGAGGTGCATAGTCAACAGAAAGTCTCCCTGGAGAAATAGCTTTAGCAACACAACTTTAGGAAGCCAAATAAAAATTGTATGAAGTGTTTACTCTTTAAAGAAAAATTAAACATTTTAAAAATTAAAGATATTCAAGTGTATGCGATTATGGTGATAATTTTGCAGATACTCATCAAAGTTGATGCCTTACTCTTTCATTATAAGAAAAGGAATTCTATTAAAAGCAGCTAAAATAAAATATATACAAGACCTTTCTTTTGTATTGGTTACAATTAATGTTTTCATATGAGGTCTCCTCTACTGTGTGAGAAACAGACATCACTAATACATGTGAGCTGATAATCACATTACAGGTTAGTTTAATGAGATTAGTGCTTTTTTGTAATTATTATGGTAATACACTGCCTGTGACTCATACAATTTGCTTCTATTAATTAGTATGTGATTGCTTTAGTATAATTTATTTCTTCAGAAGTCTCAAGTTTATTATGCTAAGTTATATAGTTATTGTCTATATTACATAGTTTATTTCATTATGGTTTTTTGGGGTTTTTTTTTGTTTGTTTGTTTTCTGTTTGAAATTTCATCTTCAGTGTCCACAAATCTCACTTTATGTTCTTTGGTTTTGTTTCACTGACAGAATTACAGAAAGTATACAAAATAAGTAGTTACTTGTGCTCAAATCCTGAGAATCACCATTGTCTTTAAAGTGCTGCTTGGGCTATGCTGGAAACTTTCTAAGGAGCCATCATACCGTATTATTTCCACTTAGGCTGACTTTCTGCTTCCAAGGATGATGCCTCATATTAAGGGAAATGGGAAAGCTGTCATCATTTCTGCAGTTTATTGTTTAACACAGTATACCCTGGATGGAGAAAATGCCAGAGTTAGAACTTTGTAAAGTGCCACAGATTCAGAGCAATGCAAATGAACCATTTGCCTTCAATCAGCAGCCAATGTAATGTAGACACTCAGGAATGCTGCCATAAGATGGCTGTTTAGAGCCTCTGAGCTTTAAGAATGAGTTTGTGTCAAGATGGTTCAGAAAAAAAATGGTGCAGCAAGGCTTGCAGTCAACATTAGAACCCTTTGAGCAATAGCTGAATGTATGTCCCGTGAATTTGTATTTTACAGTAGATTTACTTTCTTTACTTTCTATTCTGCTCCTGTTTCCTTCTGTCCCTCAAGCAATGTGGAGGAAAGTAAGGGATATTCTGTTAAATTCCCTGCCTGTCAGGAAATCTCCTTTGAAAAAGACCAAATGTGGTAATTACAGACAAAACAGAAAAGGAAATTCATGCCTAAATCTTGAACAAGTTTTATGATTTTTAGGTAACAGGAAAAGTGCTTACAAAGTATGCTACTACTCTGTAGGGAAACGATATGTGTTTCTCACAGAAATTCAAAATTTATTATACTTTTTTTGGTGTAGAAATGTTAAAAAATAGTGATCTTACATGGTGAGAACATTAGCTTATTACTGTTCAATCAAAATAATCAAGATACAGTAAAGAGTGATATCTTGTTCTGAACTGGCAACCTACCAATTAAAATTTTCTATTACACTGTAAAGTCAGACTCAAGCTTAATCTTGCAATTTGTTATGACAGAAATCTTATACTTCACCAAATGACTGAATAAATACAACAATTTTTGTTAATTGTGTGTGAAGCACCTTAAAATACTCTCTTTGCAAGGAATAAAAAAACCCAAGACAATAAAACTCATCCCAGTTTAGGATTCTAGAAAAGGTAGATAGAAGCTTACCTTTTTATTTTGTTGAATGCCTTAATTGTAAAAGCTGCTACAGCAAATTAAACTCTGTTCTCTTCACATGCAGTGTACTCATGTTTTTTGTCACAGCAAACTTCATATAGGCAAATGAATATTCCACATAACTTAAAGTGCAGGAGTGCTATAATGGTTATCTCTTTGCAGTGCACAGTCTCAGTGCATACATAGGCTTTTATGGCTATTCTAATGTTACCTTCTTAGGTAATTTTTTGTTGTTGTTGTTGATTTCAGAGTGGAAAAAAGATTATAAAAATGTAAATCCTGAAGAGCCTTTAAAGATTAAAAATACGGCATTTACACTGATGATCTATGACACAGTTCATCATTTTTTCCACACAGAAAAGAAGTCTAGTTCTATAAAAATACAGTATTTGTCAACAGAATTAACATCAAGATCAGAATTTGTCACATTGTTGTCTAGCTCCAGAGTTCCTCAAAATCTTAGTGAAGATAGAAGAACCTAATTTAATGTTTGTCTCCTGCATATCTTCATATCTTTCCAGTTACTTGCTACATATTATAGGGGGCACATCTGTGTTAATTTTTGAACTCTGAACCTTCCTCTTATTTGTGGTCCAAATTTACCTTGTGTAATTAAGTCTACAAATCTCAGCATCTGAAGTCGGATGGGATGAATCTGAGCCTTCAGAATCGTAACTGCTTGCTCCCTTCCCCCAGCTCCCTGTTAATTTCTTTTTGCCACTTTTTCTCTCCGGATTACAACACTCTCCTAATAATGTCACCTGACATTTTCAGTGTACCATTTTCCTTTCAGCAGTTTCATAGTTTCCCAAAGCATGAAGGATTCCTAACAGACAAGAAAAGTACAGTTTTCCTCATGCAATACTTGATACTTCATAAGGAAAGCTGAATCTTAAGTTGATTATGATGATGATGAAGTCATATAATCTTAGAGGGGCTACTTTAGTCAAAAACAGAGAAAGTTAAAAGCAGTGCAGCTTCAACATTAAGGAATTTCAAAGATCTATTTCATAGTTGCCAATATCACACTAGTTTAAGCACATTTGCACCCTGTTTTGGTTCTTTCAAATCTTAGTCTCCAGCATTTCTGGCAAGCATTTCACACACTATGCAGTATTCTGCTGTGGCTTGATCTGTTTCTTCTACTAGAGTTACCCTAAATAGCAGTTACACATTTATTGCAGTTGAACCTTTTATTCTTACTTTCAATATTGCAATCATGATGAACAAGCAAATTAAAGTCTTGCTTTCCTCTATTTCATTCAGGAATGAAAATTTAAGTGACACAACATGTCAAAATGCCACAACCATGAATACTCCTGTTCTAATATCAGTCTTCAGATCCATCCTAACACACATTGTGTGAATAGAGTTATGGTTTGCATAAATACTTCCTTAATTATACATATGGATATTAATATTCAAGAACTGCTTGTTATTCCTCAAAGCCAAAATTTTTTGGCAACTGAATTTTGCACAACTATGCTGATAGTCAACTTGCACTAAATCTCACACCATTAATCATGTTATATTATACAACATTTTTATTCCCAATCTTGTCAAAGAAAAACAATCATCTAGTATTTGGTTTTTAATATGTGTGTCTGTTTACTATATATTCATCAAACCCCAGTCAGGTTGTAGTTTACACAGTATTAACCTCTTTTAATCTGTCATTTTAAAAATATTAAAAATAATATTTTCAAGTGTTATGATTTTTTGGAGTTTTTTTACTTACTTTAATTATCCCAAGATTAAGAATTCTTATGGAGTATCAGCCAAACTTTGAGTTCTTCTAGGTTTGTTTAAAAACCTTGAATTCATCTGGCTCTGCTATTTACATTTTTTAAAATTTATTTACCATTTGTATATATCATAAGCATGATTTCTCTTCAAGAAGAAATCATGGCAAGCAGACACAATTGTTACCTAAAAGATGATTTCTTACTTGGAAGCATTCTATTGAAAAAGAGGTAAAGAGTCAGCTATAATGTGAAATATTTGTGGAGTTTTTTGGATAATTGACATAAATGAAATGCTGAAATATTAAATAAGTCTGAACGAATGTTTCTGGCTTTAATAGTTCCCAAAGACTATCAGCATAACTAACCCTCACTTAGATAAAACTAGCAGCTGTCTGTGGACCTTACATATTGCCAGTTCCTTTCAGAAGCTAGATGTAACAGTGCTCGAACATTGTTCTTTGCCACATCTCGGGGGTTTGAAGTTGTATGAAGTTCCTTTTGACCAGCTTATTGGTGGGAAAACTATGAAATTTCTAATCTGCTCTGGATCTGTTTTTTGATATCTCATTAAAAATAAGATCCTGTTCCTGAATTTGTTAATTCCTATTTAATCTACTACCTCTTACTTGATTAATTTTTTAAGAGATTAATATATGGCACTAAGGATTTTTGATTTCAAACCCTTTTTTACAGCATCTTATATGCATTGTTTTTGAGGTAAATAGTTATACATATGCAAAAGGTGAAATATGCAACTAACAAAATGCATTAAAGGATAATCTCATTATTTGCAGCTTACTACAGAGCCTCTGTTACACAAAGCCAGTGTACCCAGTGGACGATGACTAGAGTGCATTGTATATGTGTGTTAATGTATAATAGGTGATTTCAAGAATGTCAGTTGCTGGAGCATTTCTCTGACAGGACATTGGAGTCACTGAACTATTGAAAAAGAAACAAACAAACAAACAAAAAAAATCCCACTGACCAGAAACTTGCTAAATTCGTGGAATGATTCAATTAATTCAATCACCATCATCTACAAAAACAAAGGGTGCAAGATCTGGGTCAGTGAGTCATCATGTTACCTTCACATGGTCATGCCTGATACTGGGCCATCTGCCTGGCAATAATCACTTGTTCTAAATTAATGAGGATATGATCAGATAATACTAAAACATGAATGTATCCCGTTCTGCCTTTAAACTATAAACTGTCCTATCAGTTTACATTATAAATTACTTATTTTTGCATTCATCTTTCTCCTCTATTATCAACTTCCAATTATTGGTCTTACAATTCTTAATTCTTTCTGATGTTATATTCGTCCACAATAGTTTTCTCAATTTCTCATTAATACCTATCATAAATTAGTTTTTTTCTTACTCTTTTCATTTTTTTACTGCCACTTATAGTGTCTTCACCATTTAATCTTCTTGTTCTCTTCCTCTGTTTATTCTACTCTTCCTTCAGTCTGTATCTTTAGTAACATTTTACTTTTTTCTCTCCTTCAAATTCTTTGCAGTATGAGAAAAAGGAAATTTTGCTAATTGTTTTCTTCTTGTCTCTTTTTAAACATTTTTATTTTATTTTACTCTAATTTTGCAATATCTCATATTCTTTCATAGTTCTTTGTGACCTCATACTTGGCCAGTCTAGCTCTGTCATTCCTTCATTAATTTCCTCTATGAGGTTATTGGCTGTGAAGTAAATCCCCTTCTTTCTTTACCAAAGTATTGTACAAAACAAAAGTTTGAAAGTAACGAGACATATGGCTATACTAGAAAATTTCTTTTATTTCAAGCTTAGACCTTGTTTTCAGCTCTTCTTTTCTCTGTGTTTGGAAACTAAGGTCTTCACAGAGCTGGCTATTTTCATTTCCATTTTGCATGACTAACAACTTTGTAGCCCCGTAATCTTTGATATGATAATAATAGCCCATTGTATTTTTAGGAACCTTGACACGTAATAGAAAACATATATCAAAGAACAGAAATAGAAGTTTTAATCCTACATAGCTGTATGAAATAAGTTTGAACTTCTATGAAGAGTGAAATTATCCAGAGCTTAAGGAAGAAGTAATTTTTCTACCAAATAGACAAGGAAAACATAATATCATATAATCTTTGAAATACTGGAAAGGACTGTGTTGCTAGCTAGCTCTTCAAAATCAATTTGAATTGAAATAATTTTATGCAAGTATACGCCACTTCAAATTTATTAAGAAATAAATGTATGCATTACTGAATTGCAAGTTTTAAAGATAAGTGAAATAAAATAATTTCTTGTGTTCATTTTTTCAAGACTATTGTTCATTTTATGTCTTATCAGCTGTCCATAGTATTTTTCTAAAATATGGCTAAATTAATTCTTTATTATGAAAAAAATGCTTTTAAAACTCATACCTGTTTGAAGTCTTTCCAGCAACAAATTACAGACCCAGAGAATCTTTATTTAATTAGAAAATGTAGAATGATGCTCTCCTTAGCACACATACCAGTAATTCAGGTGCTTAATATACTAGTTCATCCAAAATTGTATTTATATTTTCACTGAATTCTTGACCAGCAATCCACAAAGAAAATAATATTTTCATTTTCTATTTCATGTCTCCTTTGTGTGTGTAAATTAGACACATATATTCATATTGATAGAAGGTGTAGGATATGGGCATGATGTAGATGGAATAGAACAAGAGTTGGATAATGTCATGCTTCTGTCCATGATAGGGTGGGGTTTTTTGTTTGGGTTTGTGGTTTGTTTTTTTTTTTTTTTTTTTTGCAGTAGCCAATAGAAGACATGTCTAGGAGCCAGATATATCTGCCTATATAAAACTATATACCACCTCATGTCATTACTGGGGGCAGGGGAAATGGACTCTCTTCTGTGAAAAAGGGGTTCTGTCCATTCAAGAAAACATAATGAAGGGAGATGTCTGGTATTATATGTTATCAAGGGGCTTTTTCCATTTGAATAATTTTT
>JAWWEU010000091.1:43102601-43117641 GCA_035583155.1 Acropternis orthonyx
TATTTATATTTTCAGTTTTTCTTTAACGGTTCATATTTTTCTATCATGTTTGTTAGCTATGGAGAATACCATCTCAGTTTAGTTAATCCCCTTTATGTCAAGCATTATGATAAGCTTTGTGATCACCAATCTTTCTTTCTTCCTCTCCTAACTTCCTTCCTGACTCCATTTCAGCCTCCCTTCATTTCTTCTTCCTCTTCTTCTCCTTTGCTTCTTTTCAGAATGCGATCAAATAGCTTCTGCACTTCCTCAGCATGAAGTAGCAGCATTGAGATCTTCTATTAATGAAAGTTTCTATCACTTCTGTCATAAGTAAATTAGTTCACATGAGTTGGGCAGCCACAGTCACAAAGTTTTTCCTAATGTTTTGGGTTTTTTGCTAAGGGAAGTACATTTTTATTAAGGAATCTCTAAAACTAAGGTACACTATTGTCCAAAATAATACAGCAGCATGGTTAGATACATTTGTAAATCTGCTACATGGAGAGAGTCCTGCCCAATATGTACCAAAAAATTATCATTAATATTCTGCTGATAAGAGATATTTTCTTTAATTAAGATGTCTATGAGGTGTCAGAGAGAGGTTTTCTCTAGCCCTGAAGGTATTCTTCAGAGAGTCTGGTAGTCTTCTCCCATGATGAGATGCAGGTTTAGCATTTACACTTCATCAACACAGCATTTGGTGTTCAGCAAAGAATTGTCTGGCATTACATCTGGTGTTCCCTTGTCTGCTGCTTTTTGGTGTTCAAAAAAAATACACATCTGTAAAAAGAATTAGTGGTAGTTGCAGTAGCAAAATAACAGTTTAATACTCGCATAAAAATGTCTAGAGGATATTTCTAGTAATTTTACCTGCTTAATTTTAATATTTTTTCCAATTAAATCAAAGTCATAATCCTAAACTCTTTAAAAGATTCATCCATTCCTGGTTAAATTAGTGAAGAATTTGCAAACAATTTGATTGGCTGAGAATTCCTATTTTTAATGCAACACAAAAAGGCATTCTACTGTTTATGTGCCTTTTATTAATCTAGACCCAAATAAAGACTCTAGAACATAATATTGGCAATTGTCTTTGAACAGTAATCCTATTCCATCTTTGATCTCTTGACTTTTCAAGAAGGGAGAATTGTTGGGTTTTAATTTCTATGTTGGGAAAATTTAGTCACAACTAGCTTCATAATTATCATAGTTATTCAGTTCTAAAAATCTCTTAAGAAACAGTGATCATTTGAGAAATATATGTGAATTCCCCGTCTGAAATACAACTCCTCAGCCTTAGCAGAAATGGCTGAAATAATGTTGACTCTTTTTCCTTAACATACTGAGAACCCTAGATTCATGAAGCAGGATGAAGAATTGTATCCACAACAAAAATTATTACAATTTTAGGATTTAAGAGAATTTTCAAAAATAGATGTTAAAATTGTCTCAATGACAATATCTAAGGTAATTACTTGCCATTCAGAAATTTTCAGTTGCACTGAAGTTAGCAGCTAAAAGCTGTTTTGTTTTATTTACTTTAGAGTACCATTTTAATAAATGATTTGAAGAAAATTTTCGTCTTCTCTGAAGTACCTGTCTTTTGTACTTTCAAAAAGCAAAGGTTGCCTAAGATCTTAGCAGTGTTGGTGTAGAAAGTAATTAATTTTCATTCTATATATATGTCAGTTTGACTCCAATTATTTATTTTTTTTTAAATTTATATGGAAAAAAAAACCCAAGAAAAATATTCAATATTGTCCTTTTTTTCCAGAAAAAGTTGACTGTCTCCATGATATTCCATCAAAGACTTACTAAGAGAAAAAGACAAGATTTTTTTAGTGAAGGCATGGTAAGCAGTCGTGCTTGCTATGATAGCTTTCACCCTTGCAGTCAGTGGAAGAGCTGTGATAAATTATGTAAACAATTCTACTCTGTGGAAAACTTTCTTTAAATTATTTACTCATTATTCCATCTTTTCTTTTTATATGTGTTTTAATATAGAGGAAGATGCTGTCAAAGAAATACCAGCAATTTTACTGATGTGTATATAATTGGGACTGCCTGCTCTGACTGATAACAATAAATCTTTAACCAAACTTCCACACATGTGTTTCCTGTTAGACTACTGTACCAACCTTAATTCCCAGCTGGCATTTTTTTATCGCTTGATACAGCACTTTGCCTGAATTTGTTGCTTTGGTATTTACCCAGAGTCTTCAGGGGGTGAGAAAGGATTTTACATTTCAGAGGAGCTTAACCCTGATATGTTTACACCGTTATTAGAGCCAGGTGACCTACACAGAGGTCAACAACTTCTCAAAGAGAGCAAGATACCTAGTATTTTGTTTTGCCAGATCAAAATTGCTTTCTCAAAAGAGGCTCAGGAGGACACAGGAAAGGATTTTGTTTCTTTGCAAAGCAGAACTGTTTTGCTTCATTGAATCAGTTTGTTTAGCAGTGTCTTGCCTCTGTATAAGGTTCAATTCCTCTGACTCCAATAATTAATTTAAACAGTAGTCCTTTGCTATAGATGAGATCAATTTTTTAAAGTTTATTTCTTAGAGAATGAAAATTTTATATTTGATGAAGGCAAATGTTCCTCATAATGCAGTTTGTGAGCAGATTTTTCCATTGAATTAAAAAAAATATTCAGAGAAAATGTTGTGTGTATAAATGTGTTATTTCTTGTAGTATGTTTATTGTACACACAGCACAAAAATTTACTTCATTGATATGCTGGAGAGACATTCAGTGAAAACACAGCTCTTATCTTCAAGTTCCATGAGAAGGACTGGTTGCATTGCATTTGTGACCAGCTGTACTGAAGAGTAATATCTTCATTTGGGGGTGGATGAAGTAATTAAGTCATCAGTTCAAAAGTGCTGTTTTCTAGATTTGAAAGTGAAGATATTTTCCCTGAATGTTAATGTGGTTTACAGGCTCTGGGCTAGACTATAAACTGTTTTTCAGTTGCAAATCTCAGAAAAGAACAAAATGCAAAATCTGCAAATGCAATAGAGTGTTTTCAAGATAGCATCTTCACATTTTATTTCAGTTGCTGCAACCAGTTCTCAATAGGGAGGCCTTAATGGGGATTTCTAATGCTGAGTTCAGTGAAAACAAGTCTCAGATATCCTAAGTAATAAATATGTCAATAAAGCTTTAGTGAAAATAAGTATCAGCTTTCAGTATTGTACTGAATTTAATAAATGCTGTGTTAAGAGAGTGTTATTTGGCAGTAATAATACAATTTTAACATTAGTCTTGCTAAAAACTTTTGCTTTTCTCCTACTTAATATGGAGCAAACCTATTGGAAATTAAGGTAAACAAAAACTTCAAAATGAAGGGTATTTTTGGCAGTATTGTAGGTTTTAAACATAACTAAGTGTATTGGAATCAGGTGTATCCTGTTTCATCTTTAAATATTTCTTCAACAGAAGAGTTATGGCTTTTAAGGCTGGAGGAGTAATACCTTTAAGCTGGCAATACCACCACAGTGCCCAAAACATAGAAATTATATATCCATGATTGAAGTTTTAAAACAACTGGAAGACTGACTAATTTCCAAATTAAGACCAGGATTTCAAGGGTTATCTAGTGTCACATAAATAATCACATGTGGTTATTAATGTCAGACTCTCATACCTCAACTCAGTGTTAAGATTTAAATAGCTCCAGATGAACTTTGGGCAAAAAAGATGAATGCTCGAATCTGACTAAATAAGTCATCTATACTCATGATTTAAGATACTAAATCTAAGAGCCCAGAAATGAAGACCCAGTTACATCATCTGTTCTTATAACACAATCTGGTCACATTTTGATTTACAGATAATTGTTCTGCACAGTTTTTGGTTTGTTTTTTTTTTTCTTCACAGCACTTTTCTTAAAAACACAATGGAAGAACAATGATTTTTTTACCCTACAGTGTATTCCATTCTCAGCAGATGGCAAGTTCCATTCTGTCTTTAAAAATGGAAATGCAAACCAGAAAAGGAAGAGTCAAATTACTTCTGTTAAACATGGTTCTGTTTCTGGATGCTTGTAGGTTTGGGAGGTTTTTTTTAATTATATAGAAAAAATATGGACTACATTCCAAAGAACTATCAACATAAAGTAAAGGCTGCTATAGACAGATATAATATGCACTCTTGTTATTTGCATGTTGAGTTGTTTGCATCTATGATCTTTCATTCACTCCAAATGAGTATTTTTCCAAGGGTTGAGTAATTCTTCAAGTATTTGACAAACTCTGTTTCATTGTCTGAAGCTGAATAGGCAAAATGGTGCCAGCCAAATTGTGAAAATTTCTTGACTCACTCTGGATTCATGTAAGTTTCCAATTTTTTTTTAAATCTGTGACTGAATCTCTTCAACGTAGTGATAGATCTGTAGAGGAAAATGGGCTTTGTGGACACCAGCGAGGGTATGTTGATGATGGCTAGTTTCTATAAGGCGCAGAGGATCAGGCAGCAATTGTCAGTGAATGTTCCTGACAGCATATATATATATAACTGTTTCAAAATCTGTTTTTATTGCAAATACATTTATATTCATTTGTAATGAGTATTTTAGTTTCTTTCTTCAACATTTTTACCTTCTGGTAACGTATTTTTCAAAAGTAGTTTACCATTTGACTGTTTCCCCCTTAAGGGTAATATAGTTTTTCAGCATTTAATTCAACTCCTAATTTTGTACATTTACCTTCAGAAAATCAAACCAATCTGTTGATGGGCTAAAGTTTCATTACAGTAACAGACCCTGTGGGAAGGAACTCACTCTGTATTCACTGTAAGACTTTTGTTGTCTTGACTACATGAATCATTGCAGTGACTAAGAGTTCATTTCTGTCTGCTGACTTTCCTCAAAAACACATTTCCTAGGCAGCCTTTGTTTCTGCCTTCTTCTATTACAAATCTGAAGATTCAAAGAGACTATTTTTTAAAACCTTTGATGCCTATGTCGTTCTAGAATGGAAACCTATTGAGTTACACTAATGTATTGTTAATTTAGTTTTTTTTCTATCACTATGTATTTTCAAAGTTTGCAGAAGGCCAAATAATTGCATTTTCGAATATAACACTTGAATATACAACACTATTCTGTATGTGTCCTTCTATGAATCAAGGAAAAATTAAATACCTGTGATTTCTATGTGTATCTGAAACCAAATATCTTTCCAATCACATCAGAATTTTACAATGTTCGAATCTGAGAGCTTTGAAAAGTCGACATCAGGTAGCTTTGTAGCAGTAAATTGAACTGTAACTTACATTCCTTAATGCTTCAGCTAACAGAGTCAGCACTCAGAGGCAGCATTTTGTGTAGAATTGGAGGCAGATAGTCTTCTGAAGACAGAGTTTGGGTCTCAGTAATGGGGGGCAGGGTCCCCAGCAGTGTCCACAGGCAGTTCAGAGACCTATACCCAGTGTGAGCTCCCATGGGAGGGTGTAGGACCACAGCTCAGAGGTTGCAGTGACCTCTGGGACCTCTTGCTGAGACCACAGGCAGCAGTCTGCACTTGGAGGAAGCATGTACTGCAAGAACCTGAATCTCCAAGCTGCATCAAGGAAGAGGAGAAAACACCTATGCTTTTTAGACTGGGAAGTGGAGACAATTAGGCCAGTAAAGGCTGTGATCTTGTGAATTCTGGCACTAGTGTAACTATTTCTATTCCACTGCATCTGTGACTTACAGAGCAGGTTTGGGGATCCATCACAGGCAAGAACAGGGACTTCTACCCAGCAAAGACTCTGATCTGCCTGTGCCTGAGACCTCTGGATGCAGTGGCAGGATAGAGCTAAAAATTGTGGTGGGAAACTCTCTTCTGTGATGATGCAGGCTGCTAAACTGACTCACTCTGTTAGCAGGGGACATCTACTGAGAATTTTGGTCTGGAACATCTTGGGTGGGCTGACAAGGTTTATTCATCTTGACAGTTGGTCAGACTACTGGGCCACATTTCTTCTCCATATAGTCACTAGCAATAATCTGAGAGATTAGGATTTTGTAAGCAAAAAATACACATCTCCAGGGAATGAGAAGAAGGGCTTGGGTACCTGGTGACTTTTGTCTGGTCTTGCTGGTGAATGGAAGTATTTCTTGGAAGAAAAGAGATCCACCTAACAAAATAGGGAAAAGTGTCTTTATTATCAAGGTGGGCAACCTCAAAAATAATAATCTATGAACAAGAAGGATGGGAAAGAATGGTCAAAAATCCCATGAAAAAGCAGTGAATCAAGTTGGCAAACAAAACAGAGAGATGATGCAAACTGTAAGGACTTCAACAGCTGGAACTACTGCCATGGATAGAGGCAAGTTCTTTGGGAAGGACAGACTGGAAAGTAAGATGGAAGAGTTGTCCTTCTCACAGGAGCAGAGGATTTACGGAGCTCTGTCTCTGTTTGGGTGATGGGCCAGACCAAACTGGGAAATACTATGGTAAGTGCCTGCTACATACTATCTTCATGAAGAAGAACAAGCAGGTGATCCCACCTTCTTCAGACAATTTCACATTCATAGGGACTTGTCTTCATGGGAGAATTGACTCACCCCAGTGTGTACTGGAGGAACAACACAGCAGGGCACAAGTATTGCAGGAGGTTTCTGAAATGCGTTGCTAACAACTTCTTGACACAGTCAATCAAGGAACCAGGGAGGCGAGATGAACTGCTGGACCTAGCCCACAGCTGGAAGAAAGCAAAGGTTCCTCCTGTCTCCAAGAGAGCAAGCAGAAATATCTGGGAAACTACAGGCCAATCAGCCTCACTCTTGTCCAGAGAGTTCATCTTGTTGACATAGAGAGTTGCATACTTCTCCTCTGTTTAATTCTTTCCTTTGTTTAGTACAATTTTCAAAATAAAATAAATATAATTTTTATGTAATCCACATGGTTTAACCTGCAACAATTTTGAAATCATTCAGTTATTTGTACAAAAGGTATTTGAAAATTGAAAAGTACTCTTGAATCAGTTTAATATCTTGCCAAAAATAAAAACAAACCTGGAAATTTATATCTACCATAAGCCATATTATTTGTTTTCTTTCATTTTTTTGTAAATTCTTCTTGACAGTACTTAAGGAATGGTGAAATTATGTTAAGCTATTAGCTTTTCTTTTTTTTTAATATCCTTATTATTTCAAGCTTAAGTTTTCTTAACTAGTAATTTTGCTAAATATCAAGCACTAGAAGATTTTAATAACTCTCTCAGGAAATCAGAGAAAACCAGAGTACCTGTATAAGTCCATTGTGTTGACATAATTGGATCAGTTGCCCTCTGCCATCACTGTAGTGAAACATTTGTATTGACTCACAGGTCAAGTATCTATTAAAATAGC
The DNA here is from genome assembly GCA_035583155.1 of Acropternis orthonyx. NCBI lineage: Eukaryota > Metazoa > Chordata > Aves > Passeriformes > Rhinocryptidae > Acropternis > Acropternis orthonyx. The sequence goes on from JAWWEU010000091.1 coordinate 43,109,926, forward strand.
AATAAATCAATCGCCATCCTCACCCTCATCCACAGAAGTAAAGAAGCTCCAAAGTAATGACAGCTGTTCATTGACTTAGTGGGCTTTTCTCTCTCACATAATGAGACAGAATTCTTGGGTAGTTAATTAAGGCGCTGTATATTTGAACACCTTCATAAAAAGTCAGTGAATCAGTTGACACAAATCAAGGCATGAATCCAAGAAAGTGCAGGTGGGATGAAGTGCATAGAGCCTATCAAAGCTCATCACATTTGAAAGTCAAAGACATGAGTTCTTCAGTTAGAAAATTCAAAATTATGTGTGCTCCTCTTTTCCTTGACCTTATTACCTTTTTCTGTACAGCATACAAGAGCTATGTATATTGACTGCAATTTATACATAGAAGTGGAAACATGTTTTTATGTTTAGTTTACATAAACAGTTATTAACTGTATTCCACCACCTTTCTATTGCAAAAGTTCTCTGTAATTATTTTCTTTACATTTTCTCTGAGATAGTTCTCGTTGGAATTGGTAGATTTTTTCAACCCTTTTGCATTTCTTTAATAGACACCAAATGAACCTCTTGTAAGGTAGCAGGCTGTATGGGTATGTCAGTGTAATTTATCCACATGTCAGAGGAGAGGAAAAGTCCTTATAAGATGATCACTCTATTTAGTGAAGAAAAAGCCCCTGATGAGTTTATTTCCTTCGTGTTTTCAGAGTGCAGCTTTTAACTACTTATATTGTGGGCATTTCTTATGGGAAATTTAATGGGAATAAATATTTGATCTTGGTGTCTCATTCTCACTTTCCTAAAATTTCTCTGGCTATTTGAGACTACCACCTAAGTCCTTTCAGTTTTAGGATAATAACAGACTTCACGAAAAGCAGTGTTTCGATTTGGGAATCTCCCAAATCCTGTAGAGCTCTCACTCACTGAATTCTCCATTAGAATTTGCTATAAAAAATATGTGATGAAGAAAATAAAGGCAGTTCCTTTTTTGAAAGCAACTCCTAAAACGGACTGCTTCTTCTCTGTCTCACACACTAGACCATGAACTCTATCATCTGCTCATGAGGTACTATTTTGAGGCAGCTGAGAACAAACACTGTCACGATTGTGCTGTCAGATGAATATATACTAGAGGGAATTAAGCTCCTCCTAGCGTAAGGAAATTCAGTCCTCTGTTTTTATACCAGAGAATCTGGCTATTTTTTAATGACCCTAAGAATTAGGAAACTGCAGTCAAGCAATAATTTTACTCCTGTTGGATCAGATATTTTCTTCAAACAGGGGAGAATTTTTGAAGTACAAATCAAATATTTTGATTTTTTGATTTTGCATTTACTAATTAAATAAAGTACAATCCATTTATCTTAATTATAAGGTGGTATTCATTAGCCATTAAAACATTCTGTTCCTCTGTCCTTCTTTAGTCATTGTTGTGACCGCAACAACCATGGTCTGCTGTGGTGGGCCAGGTTACTTAACTCTAAAATAACATTCAGTAGTATTCAGGATTATCTTTATCTCATTCCCAGGTGGATTATGAGAGTTTTAATGTCTTAAATTCACTTCTGTTCTTTAAATGGAGTTTTGATATCTGATTTTCTCCCCCCTTTTAAAACTCAGAATAACCAGTTTCTGTACTAAAATGACTTTATTTTTGTGCTGTAGAGATTTCATAATATTTTTTGTCTAACATGAGGCATACATGCTTTGGTAACTATAGATTTTTGGAAATACATAATTGCAAACACAAACATATTTTGGTGTTTGACAGTAAATAGAATAGAATAAAGAAAATTCATAGACCTGATCTCTAGTGGGGAAAAAACCAAACTAAAACCAAATCCTACCACTCTCCCACAGATGCATCTTGAGTATATTAAGAAGTTAGAAAATTCATCATTCATACCACATAATGGAAACAATCAATTTTTTGACCCTTTTTATAGTACAGTGCCTTTTTTTTCCACATTAGCATGAGGTCATTGCAAGATCACTAAAATAAAATGAAAACAGGACAGTCTTACACTAGCTACAGATTCTCAGGCTGATCATTTTCTCTTCCTTTCCTTTAAAGTGACCTTTTGTCTTTCAGCTGCCATTTACTGAAAATGAAGGATTTAATCTATTCTTTCAAAACTTTAAGAACATACCAAATACAAACTTTGTTCCATAAAAATAATTGTATCTTTCCATTTCATATTCATTTAAATATACCGGAATTATACCATCTTTTTGCTAATTTTGGTGGAAAATATATCATAAATATAATGGAAATTGCCATAAAGATTATTTTAGTAATTCAGATATCACTGTCTCTACAAACCTTCAACAACAAGTGGTACTGAGCTTGGGGTTGGTGCTGACAATAGTCAGGGACTAGGACTAAAAAGTAATTTTCTCTGCCTCTACTAGAAAAGAATTTTTCTTATTTTCTTATAATTGATTTTATTTCAACAGATAAACAAACCTAGTTCTTCTGTCATTTCAATACAGTGACCACCTGTTTCTCATGGGTTTCCCAAGGTGTATTTTTTAGTCCATGTGTGATGCTCATAGTTTCCTTATTAATACAAATACAGTGACTGCATTTAATTTTTCACATATTCTGTTCCTTGAAAAATTTATAAAAACCAGATCCTTCTACATTGTGGGACACAGGAGCATGATAGCAAATATGGGTCCTTTGCCAGTACCCCAGAGAGAGTTAATTTTCTAAGTTATCTAGACTGGAAATTTTATTTCCATGGTTTGTTCAAATGTTGGTTTGAGGGTTTTTTGAGCACTTCTAATATGAGTTCCAAAATGCACCATACATTATAGATTCATTTTTTATTATTAGAATGCATTTATATATATATTACTCCTATTTTCAATTTTTTTAAGTAGAAACAGATGGAAGATATATTTTCCTTTTTTCTTTTTTTTTTTTTCCATTCCAAAATGTAAAAAAATATTTCACCTTAATTGAAGAGGAAGTGAGTTTGTTTTTGTTTTTGTTTTATTTGGAGTGCTGTGTTCTTCAACACTGGAAACACAAATTTCAAGCCAAAAGCTAAATAAAAACTGGGAACTCCAAATTATAAACTTCCTAATATATGAGTTCTGGTGATATGTACAAGGGCATAAACTGCACATTCAAGTGGAAACATTCTGACTGTAATTTAAGAAAACATGGGTGTTCAGCAGGAGAGATAAATAGCATATATTGCAACAGGTTCCGTGAACTGAACAATGGGGTCTCCAGAAATAAAGCATTCATGAATTTTAGATTCTATATGCAACCTAGAGTAAGTTCACAATCTATATGCAGCTTAGATTAAACATCACATTAAAACTTATGTAAAAAAAAAAAATACTCAGAAGATTTGCTACATTTTTTGTAGCCTTTTAGAAATCAAATGTCAGTTCAATTCCATTTAGGTTTCACAGATTAGAAGTAAAATTACAGCAGTTCTTGAAGGTTTGATTTCCATTCTGCTTTGATTATTACAGATACAAGATTAAAAAATAAACAAAAAACAAAGCAAAAAATCCCCAAACTACATAACATTTTATATTTCCTATGCTCAACATTACAGTTTTAAAATGTATAAATAAGAGGAATACTCTGTCATGACTCCTGTGCTGTGGTCCAGTGTGATACTTTTTTCACAGGTAGAGAAAATGCCTAGCTTCAATCTTTGTCAGATAAATCTGGAAACATACCTGAACTTTTATTAGTATCTCATGCTTTATAACTTGGTGCTAATAAACCCCTAACCTTGGGGATTGTCAACATATTATATATTAAGAAAATCCCTTCATATATAAAAACTATTATTGTTGAATTATGTTAACACAGATATCTTGAATTATTCATTTAAAAAACATGACCATTTTTTGAATAAATGTCATCAAATTTTGTCAACTTCTTGTTTATGGCATGTATAGGAAACAATGAATATGAAGAAAAATGTTGCCTGGTTATTTTCTGTTTCCCTTTCCTGCATACTGCAATTTATTTCTCAATTAAAAAATAGGGCAAGAAGGAAGTGTTTTTTGCAATGTGAATGAAATAAAGTATCAGTTCAACTAGAGAACTGATGGTGCAGTTTGCTAATAAGACGCACAAAGACCGCTTAAAAGTGTTGCTGCTGTGAAGTACATTTATGAATCAACATGCCAGCTGGTTCCAAGCCATGTGGTTCAGGACACCAGAACATGTCCCAGTCTTGCCATAAAAGATTTTTTGCTTGGCCCCATTTTTTTCTGGAGAGGTTTTGCAACAGTTAGTACACCTGCTTGGTGTATTAATTGGCTGGTCTTTTTAACCAGCATAACAATTAACTTCAGCAATTGGCCAAATTCTAGCTGGACTAATGACAGCCTAGATAAATTACCTTTCTTGCTTTGATAAGGCATAATTTTCTTTAATTCTTTGTCCTAAATTTTGTGTTAATGCCAATATAAAATATATTTTTATTGTCACTATTTGTCACTTTTTTCCCCAAGGTTCTGTGGAAAATAAATTGTTCTTGTTAAACACAATTTGAAATAAAAAAGTAATAACAATTAACAGAATGTAAAATGCAATATACCTAATATAAAAACTATTATAGCACACTTTTCGTTGCCACTGTTAAAAAGAAGCTGGCATTACTTACTGTCCTATTATTTCTGTATGACAGTACTTATCAGTATTGTAGGTCTAATTCTTGTGAGTCCTCCATCTGGTCACCTACACTGTTTTTGTCTTATACTATTGCAATGGTTCTGGTGTAGTGCCAGCATTTTCAGTCTTTATATTTGAAGATCACCCCGTAATATATAAAAAAGGTTGATTATTCTGCAGTCTTACTGAAGATGCAGCTGTGCCATGATTGTTCCTGCAGAACAGTTTTCAGAAGCACCAAAATTATGAATAATAAGGAGAGGAGCCCAAATAAATACCTGAGTGTGTTTTGACTAAATGGTAAATTTTGATATTTTTTTGCTGTATCCACTACTGCATTATGAGTATTTGCCCAAGCACTGTAAATCCCATTTCAAACCAAAAGAATTAGGGCATATAAAACTGCTCAACATTCTGAAATTACACTTTCAAGTTTGGAAGGTGGTCCTTCTCCAGCTGAGATATATAAGTTAATCATCATTCAGGTTAATAAATTTGTGTGTCTCTGAAAACACATGTAAAATTGTAGTCCCCTGTTTTTGACCAGAAATTGAATAGCACTCTGAGAGTCAAAAAATTCCACAACTATCTATGCTGCTCTTCAACTCTTTTGGAAAGGTTACGCATGTGCTTTAGTGTTACTTTTCATATAAAGGGCCAAGAAAAAAGTTAGCCAGAATATCAATTCTTTTATATGCAAACGAAATATGTGGGCCTATGGTTTGCTATGAAATTTTAGATGCTTCATGATAAAGTGTATGTTCAAAAGTATGCAATGCGTAATAAGGAAGAAAGAGATCTGACGTACTTATTATTATCTACCAATTAAAATTGAGTAGTGCCTTTGCAATTGGCTTTACATTTTGTGCACTGTGTTTAATAAGTCTTTACTTAAATAATAGCATTACATTCGCTTTACTTTGGAATCTGTGGTTATATAACATGTTCATAAAACACGGTAGTGGACAAATTCTGTCAGAAACTGGTTTTAAAAAGAGTTGATATATTACATAGAGTGAAATTACTCTTCTGCTCCCTACTTAATCCTAATTACCCTCCATTTATAAACCACATAACTTTTGAATCCAAGAAAATTAAATTTATAATGACTTCAATTTCTTTTACACCATATAGTATGTTTATTTCTACTTAATAATATATATAATTAGACTTCTTATTAAATCCCTATTTTCCTCACTTTCAGGTAAACAGAAGCTAATATTTCTCTAAATGTATTAGACTTAACATTTTTATGGAAAGGTGGCTTAATTGCAATGACAGTGATTTTTACGAGATATACAATGACTTTCCTTGAAGCAACCACAAGCAAATTAAAGGCCATCTCTGTAGTATCTTGCCTTAGAAAGTTCATCATGTAATTGTGCTTCTGTTCTAAAAGACAATTAGGCTGTGCCATGTCCACATATGGTAGATTAGTTTCCTACTTATTTTTAAAATTTTTAATTCTTTTACTCTAATGTTTAAAATCAAAATAAATTTTTCAGTGAAAGTTCTAGTTATTCGCACCAAACATCCAAGAGTCAGGTCATGCTAATGAAGGTAATGAAACCTGGCTGGTGTAAAAGTCCTTCACTTTCCACAGAAAATAGGTTTGTCTGCCATTCCTCCAGACAGACTAAAGAAATTCTGTTTTCTTATGAGACTTGTGCCATAAGAGGTCACCAATCTCTACTACATCCAGCAAAGACTATAACTCTGAGTTGTTACTCTGCTATACAGTCACTCATGTATCTGAGTACCCTGTGGTACTCACTTCTCAGGTAGCTCAAGGAACTTTCCAGGTGAGCCCCTCAGTATCCCTTAAAGATAATATATGCAAAAGGATCCACTGCACTTCAGTCACTCATGGAAGACGAGCAATAATGTAGGTTTTTCATAAAAATTTTCACTCAAAATTTCAGCTGTGAGCAGCATCTATCCACAATTCAAACCAGAATTTATATAGGGCTAGCAAGCATTATATGAAAAACTTTATGTTGACAAGGACAGGGTGAAGAGAATGTGCCCATTCTGCTTTTTCTGAGTTGTATATATGATGCATACATATTTCAAATTGGTTTTAGAACTTATTCATTGAATTTTTCATTTGTTTTCCTACGCAAGAGCCAGTTTTATAGTCCATACTACTGAAAAGTAATACACAGTCTTTTGTTATTTTCTATTTCATATATGTTGGTAATTGGACAAAGTACAAGTGGGTGCTTGATATAACTTATTGCAATGCATAATGGAGATGTCAAATTTTCTTAGTCACTAGGTTTCTGTCTTTCTGTGGAATGTTGGCTTTTATAAATTATAATTTCACATTGACTCCCATTAAGAGACACCAACAGTATTTTACTGTTCAGAAAGTGAAGGAAATTAAGAAAAAATAGCAGCATTTTATTTCTCCAATTGTGCACATTTCGGGTATCTATTCATCTATGCAAACATGTTTTCAAATTAGTGTCACAATATGACAGCAAGACCATTTTTCACTTTTTGATATTTTGCTCTTTGAGATATATAAGTGCATCAGCTGTTGTTTCAGCTGTGTTCCAGTACCTGGCCATATGTGCACTACATGCTTGTTTTGTGGGAAATAAACCTCTACTGAAGGTAAGTTCAGCTTGCTATTGCAAAACCATATGTAAGTGCAGTCTGAAATTATATTAAAACATTGCATTGCAGTAACAGAGGATGAGTGCAGAGGAAATTTTCAATAGAAGGAGCAACAGCTTTCAGTAACAACCAGTTCAGGCTAGATGGGCATCAGCTATTATTTACTCAAATTCTAGTTAAATGTAAATAAAAACATAAAAGTAGAAAGCCTGACCATTAGAATGCTAACTCTAGCTTATAAGGAGGATTTTTTTTTTGAGAGTCTTAAATCATATCGTGTATTATCAAACTGTAATTTTTCATTCCATATCTCCTATCTATTTTCCTATTGCAAGCTTTTTAAAAGGCTTTTCTTCACAAATTTGAGTTGACCAGATTTTGGGTCACTGATTATTATAAATGTAACTGACAACCTCATTTCTTCTTTTTGGCAGTATGTGTAGCTCAGT
>JAWWEU010000091.1:43141333-43158593 GCA_035583155.1 Acropternis orthonyx
TTCAATATCACATGTATAGCACTATATAAAAGTAATGATTCTAAAAGATGAGCAAAGCTAAACATTTTTGCAAAATTACTATGGATGTTATTTTATCTTTATTTCATAGCTTTCATAATACAAATTGGTAGATGAATTCTATTTTTACTTTGACCAGTTTGATTTCTATTTTTTAAGATAACATTTACTTTTAGATAGATTTTGTGAAAGTATGTTAAAGCAGTCAGAAAAATGTCTAATTTTGCCACTGTATCCCAAAACACTCAGTTGTTCTTAATATCAAAAGTATCCATAAGTTTTCCATGGGAAATTCTTTAAAAAATTATGAAATTAACAGGGCTTTTATGTTAAGTTTACCTTTGGCCCAAAGAAATTAAGAAATTTGCATTGGCCAAAATATAATTTATTTTTGTTTTGTAATTGATGTAAATTGAGACAATAAAACAGTTAGAGAAGATTTTAATGATGCATACAGAAAATGTAATAATTTATATTGCATGCTGAAATACTTCATTTTTTCTTATTCACTAAAACAAACAAAGAATGAAGTTATGTGTTTGAAACAGAGCTTATTTCTTCTCTGGTTTTGGTACCAATTCTTCCTATATTTTCCCTCCTCCACTATGAAGTGATTTGTCAACTAAACCACAAAAAGAAGTCTATTACTGGACATACTTTTCATCTCAGTCTTTTGTTGCATCTTAGTTTACATAAGAACACCAGAAATACCATACTCAAGCAGAATTATACTCTGTCCAGCAATAAGTTTTCCTCTGCTAGTGGCAATAGTAGTTTACTCCACCTATTCATAGTATCATAGAATATAACAGTTTATGTTAGAAGGCCCTCTGAAGATCATCTGTCACAGACAGGGGCACCCACTAGATTATGTTGCTCTAAGGCCCATCTAGCCTGACCTGGAACACTGCCAGTCATAGGGCACAGCTTCTCTGGGCAACCCATTCCAGTTCCTCACCATCCTCACAGTAAAGACTTTCTTTATGCCCACTCTAAACTTACCTTCTTTCAGTTTAAAACTGTTACCTCTTGCACTGTCACTACAGGCCTTGGTAAAAAGTCTTTCTCCATCTTTCTCATAAGTCCCTTCTATATGATAATAGGCAAAAAAATGTTTCCTCTGAGCCTTATTTTCTCCAGGCTGAACAATCCCAACTCTAACAGCTTTTTTCCATAGGAGAGTTATTCTAGCCCTGTGAACAATTTTGTGTCCCTCTGAACCTGCCATGAACTAGATGAAGCACTTTGTCCTTGGCCTGTTGAACTTCACGAACTTCTCACAGGCCCACTTACCAAGGTCCTTCTGGAGAGTACTCCTTCACTCTAGCAAATCAATTGCACCACTAGCTTGGTGTCATCCTCAAAGTTGCTTGGGCTGTACTCAGTCCTACTGTCTATGTCATCTACGAAGATATTAAATAGCACTGGAACCCAGATGGAACATTGAGAAACAACTTTAATTTCTGGTTTCCACTAGAACATTGACGTGTTGACTGCAACTTTTTGGAAGCACCATTCCAACCAGTCTCTTATCAATCTAACAGTCCTTCTGTCAAACCAATATGTCTCCAATTTTAGAAACAGAAAATTGTATGGGACCCTGCCAAAAGGTTTACAGAAGTCTATGTAGATTACATCAGTTCCTCTTCCCTTGTTCACTGATGTAGTTACTCCATTGCAGATGCTTACCATATCAGTCAAGTGTGATTTACCATTGTGAGGCATGCCGGCACTCTATAATTATTGCGCTATCTTCCCTATGTTTTGACATTCTTCCAAGAGAATCTGCTCCGTCATCTTACCAGGACTGGTGGTATGGTTGTCTGGTCAGTACTTCTTAGGGTCCTCCTCTTTACCCTTCTTAAAAATGGATGTGATGTTTCCCTTTCTCCAGTCCCCTGGGGATTTCATCTGAACACCACTGCTTTTCAAATATCACAGAGAGCAGCTCAAAAACTCAGTGTGTTAGTTCCCTCATGACTCTGTAATGTATCTCATCCTGGGTGGCATTCCTTGCCTACTTCCTCAGAAACTACAGTCACAGAATTAAGGATATTAGAGGGCATATCCCTGCCTACTCTCTTTAGTATTCATTTACCATTTTGCCTTCAACTTGTTGCATCATTTTGTAAATCTGCTGATATTATTTACCTCATCATCCTTCTGTGGAAACAAATTCCTGATGTTCACTACTGTTTTTATAATAATCTGTTTTAAACTGATCTCTTCCCCTTTCAAACTGATATCCCCCTTCTCTTGCCCTCTTATAAGTGAATAACAGTGCTCTCTTTATCTTATGCTTCACTTTCTTGGCTCAGATCATACCCAGTCTCTGTGTTCACAGTGCAACCTTTTTAGTCTCGCTTCTTTAAGTCCTATTCTCTCTTTCATTTTAATGCTCTGTAAGTTTTCTAATTCTACTTTACCTTCATGGAAATGCAAAGAAGACAGTCCCATAAAATATTCACAATAAGAACATAAAAAGACTTTACATAACATCAAAATTACAGCCTCTATCCTGTTCATTACACCTTCTGATTGTGATAAGCATTTTCTTGGCTTTTTAGAATGTTGCTATGCAGAAAATACAGATTTCAGAGCTGTCAGTGATAATTCCAAGATATACCTACTGAGTTACAACTGTCATTCCAAAATCAGCATCCTGAAAGTACAGTTTTGACCATTTTTTTGCTAAAGACTTTACAAGGATCTACACTGAAATCTGCCACTCTTTTGCTTTCTTACTCAATGTTGTGAAGAAGTCTTTGAGAACTTTTCACAAGCACTAAGGTATTCAGCAGCAATCAGGCATTTGGCTACCCAAAACAGCTCAGTCCTAATGGCCAAAACCTTACAAGTCACTGAAAGACATTGAGCAAAAACTATTCCCTCTACAAAATCACTGGCATTCTCCAGAATGGTACTGTTCTCCAGTCTGACCAGTGGTCGCTAAATCTTCCAGTTTCTGTTTTATCCCTTAATTGCTTTCAGTCTATAAAAGGGAGACAAAACAATTTAGTTTCTCTAAAAATACTCTCCTGACAACAAAAATCAAGGGGTTTAAAAATCCAAGTGCATTGTGATCACTGGATTTCCTTTATCAACATGTCCGTTAACAACCTTTCAGCACTTTTTCCAGTCACTGCAGCAGCCATTCCCTTATAGAAATTATGCTGACTCTTAATCAGCAGTCTGCATTCACCCATTAAATGAGTGACCTTTTTCTTTTCTGAAGACCCTTTCATGAGCCAAAGTTAGAGTTGCTTGTCTGTCTCTAGTTCTCAGGTGCTCTCTAGAGCCCTTCTCGCAGGTGCAAGTGACTTCAACTTGTATCTAGTGTCCTGTGACAATGTGGCTTTTGCCACAAGTGGTATGCACACACCTCAGGGAGTAACTTGACAATTTCATGTTTGAGTTCCTTCTACTTTCTTAAGTGAATGCCATCCTATCCCATAATTCAATTCCGCTATCTGGTCTAATACATCTATAATTTTCCTCTCAAAGAGGCAAATAGAGAAATCTTTCCAAAGTTTTGACAAGTGAAGACTGAGAGAAAGAATGCCCTGAGTTTCTTTCCTATTATATCATCAATCTCTAATACCCCTTTTGCGCAGTCTTCAGCAAGTAGTGCTACTGATTTTCTAGATGGTCAGCTTCTGCTCTGTATTTAATATTTTGCTATCATCTTACCCTCTCAGCTTCCACACCTTCCTTCTTCCCATGCTTAGTTTTACTCACAAAGGGATTGAGGATGGGGGTGCAGGGAGTTCATCACACATAATCCTTGCTGCCCCTCCTTTCTCACACTTCTCCAGCTCTAATGGGGAGGTCTCTCCCACAAGAGACAGTCCTTCATGAATTCCTCCAGTGTTATTCCTTCCCACAGGCTGCAGTTCTCCAAAAAGTGCTCCTGCATGGGTCTCTTAGACTGAGTACTGACTTTGAGGAATAAACTGCTCCAGCATGGGTTCACCATGGGGCCACAGATCCTGCCAGAAAATCTGTTTCAGTGCAGATTGCAGGCTCACAGACTTCTTATATGAGATTATTTGACTGGATAATTTTGTTGTATTTCTGAGATGTTTGCATCTGGATTATCAGCAATCTTTTAATGTGGCTATACTCCTGAAAATAAAACATTTTCTATTTTGAGAAGAATAGGATATTTTCTGTCAGCAGTATATTTAAGTATATTCTTACACTGTTCTAATTTCTGTTTTTCTTCAGTCTTTATTTCCTCTTGCAGCGGCAATTTAGGTCAACAATTATTATTGGTGTTAGTAATACTAATATACAGATACACATGCTCTTTAAATCTACTGTTTCAATTAAGAGTCTGGACAACCTTGACTGTCCTGAAGCCTTTGCAAAATATGGAACAAATATCATCTAAAAGTTTGTATTTAAAAAGAAGGGGGGTTGTTGAGAAAGACTAAAGGGAAAACATAGCTGCATTTTTAAAATAATTCTATGTTCCTTCCATCCCATTAATTCCTTAAATTATTTTTCCATTCACTTTTCCCATGACACATTCATCACTTTCAAAAAGCTAGAGTCCAAATGAACCAGATGTGCTGAACGTGCAAATAACTGAAAAATAGGTTTCCCTGGAAACCAGATTAAAGCCTTCAAAACAGCTCCACCTCCTGCTCAGCTTGCCTTTCCCTTTTAGCAGTTCAGTAATAGCAAATCAAGACACTCATACCCAGATTGTGCCTTCCACTTACATGAGCAGGGGGTAACCAATTCAGGCAGGATTCCGAAAGGAGAGACTTCTATGTCAGTATTTTTCACAGTTTTATTCTCTGTAAATCTGTAACTCTTCTGTAATAGCAGCACATGGAAAGGGTAGGATGGGCATTTTTGCAGATGGTATCAGACAACAGCTGCCTTTCACATTGTCCCTCAGCAATCCCATGGTTAACTGTGTAGAATATCTACTAGAAGACCACTCCAATTAGCACTCATTTATATGGAATCCCTTCCCCGGAACTTTGCATTGCTTTTGCAAGGCATTTTGAAATTCAGATGGGAACTAAATGACTAACCAGAAAATTCACCTACCATCATCTGCTAGCTCTTCTCCCACATATTGTGTACCCTTCTGCAGATGCCAAAAGCATAGCAATGTAGGCAAGCCTCTTCCCTTGACGGTATCCTACCTCTTGCCATGGTTCTCAGTAGTTCATGTGATTGAGTTGCCTTGTCCTTGCAAAATAAAACTTCTAGTACAGTACCTCTGGTATAATTACATTGCTGGAACACTTTAGCATAGCCTTGACACTTTGTGTTTCTTCATGGAGTACCAGTGTGAAAGGAATAATACAGACACAGCGGATTCTCAACATTAAGCAGCTCTGTAATCAGGAACTCTTTCTCTTAATATAATGATCTTTTCTGACCTTGCAAATCTTTCATTTTACAAACTGAGAGCAATGCAGTGTAACTAGAGAAATGTTGCTGTAACAATAAAATTCAGAGGAAATTTTCATCACTCTATGAAGCAATCATGACTTACCCTGAGAATGAGGAGACCCTTTGATGCATTGCTCCTGTTTTCATTCCTCATCTGATCAGGGAGAGGTGGAATAAATCACAGTGCCTCCACCGAGACTAGAATAAATTTCTGAGGGGAGAGCTGAGTGAAGAACTCTTATTAAAAATTGTTAACTGAAATGAACGCAAGACAACAAACAACAGAAGTATCTTGCCCTGTTAATGAAATGCCGCTATCTGGATTAGTCTGCATTTGCAGTATTTCTAATTAGTTTTCATTTTATTAACATGCTAATGTTAATATGATACATTAGTTTCAGTCATGCAGGCATAAAGCCAATTTTTAGGAAACTGGACTTCTAGAGAACAAAAGTAGGGAATCAATGAATAAGTAATTTACAAAACTACTCAGCCTATGCCAGGGAGACAGAGTTTATAATCCCCTTTTTTTTTAGTATGCCACTATAATTAACAACGTGTGTGTGACTGGCATTAGCAGTGATCTCCTCTGGAAGCTGGGACCTAGTTTTTATTCTGTTCCTCTTTCTGGTAGAAGCAAATATTTTACCTGACTTTTTTTTCAGTAGAGGTCCTCCCTTTGAATAATAACACAACAGAGTTGTGTCTAACACAGCATGGGATGAATGAAACACAGAGACCCCACTCCTCCTGTTCCTTAGGGGGGGGGGCAAAAAAAAAAAAAAAAAAAAAAAAAAAAAACCACAAACCCACGTAATTTCTGGTGAATAAGTTCTGGTTCATCAGAATGTAAAGCACCTTTTTTAATCAACAGTAGTAGCATTGCTTGGACTTAAGGAACATTCTTATAGATTCATAAATATTCCAAGGGGATAGATTAATCTTTTGTGAACCATACAGCTCTGATGAACCTGCTGCTTAACATGCTAAAGTGCCAAATTCATCTTCTCCTTGTACAAAAGAATTTCCTATAATAGAGACTCTGCAATAGCAATAAGGCATCTCTGTGGAGAATGTTTATAATGAAGTGTTTGGATTTTGAACTAGACATTTTGTCATGTATGACACAGCTTCCTAAGCATATGAGTTGTATGGCAATATCCAATATCTTCCTTTCAACTATATAGCTTAATTATTACTTGGGACATTCCATCTACATTTGTCTAAGGATAGATAAGAAATGCACTTATTAAACTTTGTACTCTTCATGACCTTTATTGTGGTTCATATCATCTGTCAGTATACGCAAAAATCAGGCAGATGGCCCACCACATATATTAAGGCAGATAGGCAGGTAGATCACTAGATGGGTAGACAGAATTCAGTACAGGTAGAGAAAGTGAGTTGTGGTTATCAGAACTTTTACAGAGAATTTGGTACCTTATATGAGAGCATAAACCCAGAACTTGTCCTGATAGCCCAGAGTTCTGAGGACTCGACAGCCTCATGGAGTTGCTCATAGTGCTCAGCCAATCCTGCATCCCAGCACAGAGCAGACCTGATCCTTCATGTCCCAAATGATCTAGCAGGCTCAAATGACTCATTCTTTGTCTGAATGTTACTAATATGAAATGGTACCTTTATTCTGGTCCTGTACCCTGACTGCAGCTACCCTGTAATATAATCCGTATTTTTACAGACATAGTTTATTCTGCGGGTTAGCAATCTGTGAGACTCTATAGGTTTACAAGTTGCAGTGCACTTGTGTGTAGCTTTCTAAATGTGGTTTGAAAGTGAGTAGCCTTTTCACGTCATGACCTCTACTATCTCATACCATTTTCTGTACACTGGTGATGGCCATAGTTGGCCAAAATGCTATTCACCTGCAAGGTTTTACTAGTAAATTATCCATGAAGGATGCAGACATAAATTTCAATATTATTCTATGAAATAAACTGTACATGCAGGCTTAAAATAAAATCCTCCCAGTGTTTCTAGTTTTGTAGGTGTTTGAGAACATGGCATTTTTCTTTTCTTCTTTCCTTCCTTTCTTCCCTTCCTTCTAACTTTAGCAAGTCATCATGATTTTCTTTAGAAATTAAGAGTTTTGGTCTCTTATCTACTTGCCTTTGGCAGCACAGCCTCAAATTGTGTATTCCATGAATATTTAATGTGACGTTTACATGGAATACTAAGGAATAGAGAGCAGATGTATATAAATGTCATCAGCAAAAAAAAGACTGATTATAGTAAAAACCTAAAAAGTGCTGAGTATTAGCAGAAGGTCCATGTGAAATACATGTACTATGGAAAAGTTAGCTTGCTTTCTACTTAACAATACTGATAACACTGTGTATCTACTCAAATTTCCAGTATGAGAGTTGAAATAACTGTCTCTATATATCAATTTATAAGCAGATCCAATCATTGCATGCTCTTAAGGTGTTGACACAGCTTTACTGGGGAAAGGGGAAGATCATATTTTGATACTGTCTTTCACAAGTCCATCTGGGCAAAACGACCAGCACATAGGTGGGCAAAACGTCCAGCACATAGGTGGACAAACACATCATGTGGTAGGTGAGCAATTGACTCACAGGTGGAACACAGAGGGTAATACTGAGCCAAGTAATATAAGACTGGTGACCTGTCACTAGTGGGGTTCCACAGGGCTTCATCTTGGGCCCTGTGCTCTTCAACATCTTCATGAATTACTTGGACACAGGACTGGAAGGGATACTGAGCAAGTTTGCAGAGGACACAAAACTGGGAGGAGCTGTTGGCTCCCTGGAAGGCAGGAAGGTCCTGCAGAGAGACCTCAACAAATCAGAGGACTGGGCAATCACCAATTATATGAAGTTCAACAAGGAAAAGTGCCAGATTCTGCACATGGGATGAGGCAACCCTGAATGTACATACAGACTGGGGAATGAGATGCTGGAAAGCAGTGCCATGGAGAGGGCCCAGGGGATGCTGGTGGATGGCCAGTTGAATGTGAGTCAGCAGTACCCTGGCAACCAGGAGGGCCAACCCTGTCCCGGGGGACATCAGGCACAGCATCGTCAGCCGGGCGAGGGAGGGGATTGTCTCACTCTGCTCTGCTCTGGGTTGGCCTCACCTTGGATATTGTGGGCCGTTTGAGGCACTGCAATTTGGGAAAGATATTAAGTTGTTAGAGAGTGTCCAAAGGAGGGCAAAAAAGATGGTGAAGGGCCTTGAGGGGAATCCATATGAGGAACACCTGAGGGCACTTGGTGTGTTCAGCCTGGAGAAGAGAAGACTGAGGGGAGACCTCATTACAGTTACAACTTCTTTGTGAGGGGAAGAGGAGGGGCATGTCCTGATCTCTTTTCTGTGGTGACCAGTTGTTATGATCAGGTTCTTCAAAATTTTTAGAGAGATACCTCTGTCCAAATTAAGATGGAAACATAACCATATGTCAAGGTCATAACAAGGATTTTTACTTAACAGTAAATGTGAGGTAGAGAGAAATATGAAAAAATAGGGAAAAGAGAGAAAGGGGGAGAGAAAGAGTGAGAGAAGGATAGACTAAATAGGAAATACATCATTACTCCATAGATTTCTATGAAATCCCATTGATGTTGTTTTCGTGCCTTCTTGGTGATCAGTCCCAGTCTTGTCAAAGTGATGGTTGAAGTCTGGATCAGTCAAGGGAAGCACAGGGTGGTGTAACACACTGAGTCTCAAGCCACACACTGCCCAGACAGTTCTTTTTATGTAAGATTCCAAGAGATTTTGGTCACTTGAACTTTTGCAAAGCCTTTGGTCCATTGACACCTTGAAGAGAAGGGAACAAGCTGCAAGAAGACTTATTTTAATTTAGTGAGAAAATATGTGTTTTGACAGAAGGTTTTTGCAAGGACTAACAACCAGCCAAGGAGAAACATTACACTAAATCACCCAGCAAACACCAATACTACACATTAGTGAAATACCACTCATCAGTTTTAAGTTATCCATAAGAGAAAAAAAAAAAAAACAAAACAACAAAGGAAGAAAAGAGAGATTAAGTGAAGAAAGAACTAAAGAGAGAAAGGGAGGAGAGAAAAATAGTTACTCCCAAGAGATCACATAGTGGCAGTTCCTAGGAGAGAAGACAGGACAAGGTGGAGACCCTAAGCCCCTATATTTATATGGTTTGGCTACCATGGCCACCCCTCCCAGGTGGGACATCTCATTCACTGACCACTCACTCACTGCTCTCCTAGCCAAAGTCAGGGGTGCTAGAGCAAATCAGAGGCTCCAGGGCATGTGATGTGGGCAGGCTATTAGGTGAGCCTTAATTGATGGGCAGCTCAGACACGTGCTTCTCATGCCACGTGTGCTCCAGGTCACCATGTTGACTTCAGACCATGCTTCCTGAGCCATAAGACTGCTGGCCTGACCTCCCTACCACACACAGACAAAATGGTTGATCCAATACAATAATTAAGCAATCTAGTGAGATACAAACCCAGTCTCTCACATGTGGTGAGGGAGAAAGCCCGCAGTGGTGAAGGAAATCCTGTGTGGTGAAGGAAGAAGTCCATGAAGTCCAGGGAGGTAAGGAAAGTCCTGTGCAGTGAGGGAAGAAAACTAAATGTTGAGTGAAGTCTGTGTGGCCTTTTATTGACCTTAGGCCAGATGGGAATGCCCCTGATACCTCCCCTGGAGCAGAGAGTTCTACACTGGATGTTATGACACTGGATCATGGGACATTTCAGGAGTCTTTGGCACCTCCTAAGGTGTTACAGCTGCCTGTTATGTCAGCGAAGTTGAGTCCATTGGTGACCCATTATGGCTCATGAACAGAGACAAATATCTTCAGGCTATATGTAAATTGTCATGATTTTTCCCCTGAGGGGAATTTTCTGGGATATTTTCTATAAGAAGAAAGAAACACTGCCCTGCCTAGTAAGATTTGCCTCTCTCCTTACCTTGTTCATCACTCAACTGGTGGCCTGAGGTGGCAGGTGAGCACACAGTCAGCACTTGGGTGGTTACTTACACATTGTCAACTTGATTGTCTGCTCCTGGGAAAATTGGCTTATCTCAAGTTCCCATCATAGTTCAAATTAGTAGGCATATTTGGAGAGGGGCAGGCTTCAGTGAGCAGTTTCTTCTTTGCACAGTTTGCTACAGTGGACAAAAGTCCTTTGGTGATTGTAACAATGTTTAAGAAATAAACCATTTCAGTGTCTCACATCAATGACAGGACCTGAGGGAATGGCCTGAAATTGTGTCAGGGAAGGTTTAGTTTAGATATTAGAAAAAGGTTCTTCACCCAGAGGATGGTTGGGTACTGAAACAGGCTCCCTAGGGAAGTGATCACAGCACTAAACCTGACAGGGTTCAAGAAGCGTTTGAATGATACTCTCAGGCACATGTTGTGACTCTTTGGGTTGTTCTGCGCAGGGCTAAGGGTTGGACTTGATGATCCTTTTGGGTTCCTTCCAATTCAACATATTCTGTGATTCTGTGAATAGTTTCCTTAGATAGCATAGAACCTGAATAGTTCCTTTCTTATGTTGTACCCATTAATCAACCTTCTTCCACAAAGAAAAAAAAAACCCTGTATAAATCATTTTACTTCTAAAATAGAGCAAAGATTTTACAGAACTCTGATACAGTAGAAAATGTAAAAGATCATTCACAAACTGAGAGACTTTTTGACTTTGTAGAAACAAGAATTTCTTTTGACAATTATATATAATCAGCAAAGAATATTTCAAGATCTGATTCAGTTTTGTGGCATTCACAGCTGGTAGGAAGAGAGGATAGCTTTAATCACATTCACCATACCTTTAAAGAGGCAAACAATTCTAAACTGGAAGGAGAGACTGTAAAGAACTTGTAGTTTCTGCAGAATCTTAAAATCTGTGTCTTCCATTCCCACTGGAAATGGTGTCTTTAACATGTTGAAGTTGTAAACAGAAAAAAATTACATCTTCAAAAAACACTACAGGAAAGACCTAGGGAACTGTAAGTCAACCTCACCTCAATCCACAGAAGTATCATGGAACAAGTCACCTTGGATTTGTTCAGCTTTAAGAAAAGAAAGTGCAGCTGTCTACTTCCCTAATGAAGGGATAGAGAGGGGCTGGAGACCAACTATTCTCAGAGATGTGCAAAGAGAAGAGAAGAAGCAGCAGACACAGGTTGGAATATAGGAAATTTTAGTAATTTTCTTTTTTATAATCAAACACTTGGAAAGATTAATCAAATATTGAAAGAGATTGATCGCAGATTTTGTGAAATTTTGACCTCTGTAGATATTCAAATCTTGACTTAAAAAGTAACCTGATGTTCAGTACCTCCTTCTAATTTTCAGCAGAGGTCTCTTCCTGTATCATTCATTCTATAATTTGCATATGATATTGGAAAGTTAAGATCTGGAAGGTTATCTGCATCTTTCTTCTGTAGAATACAATATAAACCTTCTGAAACATGATTTATGAGATTTAAAAAACTGTTTACCTTGTTGAAAATATTAAACCATTAGGACTGAGTTGCTCTAATACAAAACACAATTTCTTTTACTAGCCATAATAGTAAATAAAAAGTGATTTGAGAACATGGAAAAAACACCTAACTAGCCCTAATGTTCCCTTGCTAAATTTTTTATATATTGCTGAAAAAGAGAATGATGAATTGTTGAAAATTTAGTGGAACAAGATGGAATTGCAAACAATAATACTGAGCAAAGTAATGCAATGAAGTGCTTTCCACATTTATCACTGCTGTGTTCCCAGACTCGCACACCAAGTCATTTTGGCTCAATAGTTTACTTTATTGCTAGAGACTTCATTGATCATAATTCTCACTGTACTAACCTAGCACTCAATGTTTTGTCCTACTGTCATGTGTTGTCTTACTGCATAGATCCAGAATTGTTAAGGGTCATGCTGCAAAACATTGTGGTGGTAGTCACAGTCTCTGAAAGACTGACTTCCCACTGTAGTCCCTGGCAATGTTGGATGACTTGCTGGTAGTTTGGAGAAGCTTCTAGCACCACTTACTGTTCATTACTGTCCTGCCAGCCCAGCACTACACATGTTATAGGGCTGTGGCTGGATGAGAAAATCGAATGAGGAGGCATTAGCAGGGAGGAAGGCACATAAGGGACTATAGTATTTGCTCACATGCAATTATGGCATGTGCAGTAGTACCTAGTTTGAGAAACCTGAATTACAGTCCAGAGATAATGTGCTTTGTGACACTGGGGCAGAGGCATCTTCGAGCCTATCTCCAGAAATTGTCAAAAACCACTATCTTATCCTTCTAAAAGGCATACAACACTATTCATCTTACTATTTTCAGTTTTCTAAATGTTTATCTTTTCTTTGCACATGCACTGTCTTCTACACTTCTATCTTTTCCTGGACCTTTCTCACACCACTTTCTAGTTCTGTATGTGGGTGCTACTGTAATCATTAAAGTGTGGCACTATATCTCTTTTCCTGAACCTGAAACAGACTCCTTCATGGACAAATATCTACTGTGCTCCAAAGCCTTTTGGCAGCTACTTACTTTTGCCATTTCTACACCCCCAAATTTCTGAAAACCTCAAACACCTTTCACCAAATGTCTTATCTGGAAAGGGTATTTGAAACCTCAAAAGATGCTTGTCTATTAGACTGATTTTGAGAAAGACTTTTTCCAGGCATTTATTTAACTGGTTAAATGAGAATCTTTTAGAAGAAAACCTTATTCAGTACAGTCAGTGCAGGAGCATCAGATTTGTAAAGCAACACTGAGTATTTTTAGAATATTAAAAAATGGAGAGCAAAAAAGGGGAAGGATAGTCTTTGAAATATTGTGTAACTTATCTTGTTTAGAGAGTTTTTTTAAGGTCAGGAATATTACCACCAAAGCCTTGGAATATTTAGAAAAGAGAAAATAATTTCTTTCTGTATGATAAAAGCTCATCAATTTGAAAAATATAGATGAAGAATATAAAAAATATTTCTTATTTTTGAGAGAGTAAGATTCTGAATTCCTTGACACAAATGTCAATTAGAAATAATTGCAGAGAGGTCAGCACATCCCATATTCATCAAGAAATAGTCACACAGATACACTGTTTGTAAAGGAATGCACTGGTTTATGCAATATGATATTTTGGTTCACAAAAATCATAGCACTACAAAACTTAAGCATTGGCGAATAGGTATTTGAAGAAGCATTAAGCTTAATATTTATAGAATATATTCAAATTGAAGAACCCTTTGCTTTTTCTTCAAATTTTGTCTGTTTTCACAGTAAACATCATATACTGTTTTCAGATATTGCACATATATATTCTTCTAATTTTTACTACTGTTTTAATGGTTCACATAGTTCTGAAATATCCTATATATACCTAGATAACTACTTTCTTTGACATCAAGATTTCTTCATGATTTCCACTCACTTAGAACTTCAGAAATTTTTCTGAGCTTTATATACTTATCAACATCTACATGAGTAGATGCATTTCATCTGCATGCATGTCTGAAGCAGTAGGAAAAGAAGTGAAAGTTTTCACATAACTAAGAAGGAAAATATGGGGATTGTTTTAATGATTTGTTTTCAACATTGGTCTTGGTACAAATGCAATGAGATCCAGACCATATATATTTCAAAGTGAAGTTACAAAATGTGGCCCTTTGGATCTAATTCCTTTACTTTAGATGGCTTGATTCAGTTACAAAGAGTATGACAACATCTTCTTTAATGGACAACAACCTTTCCCTGAAATTGCTTTAACAATCATAAGAAAAAGTTTCCTTGTGATTGTTTCCAAGCCACTGTACTAAAACAAATTCAGCCTGTTCTAATTGGTTGACATCAGGCAGCGGTGAAAATGCAATTTGTTGTGAAATTTGGTTTTTTTTATTTTGCTGTTAGAAGCCCAGTGTTCAGCTCTTTCACAGCTCTCCATTGGACCTTATCAAAGAACATGCTGGCTGGAGGGCATCAGCAACACTGATCACTCAAAGGGAAACAGAACAGCTGTGTTCCTGACAGCTGGAGCAAGCATGATGTCCATCAGCAAATAACAGAAATATCTAAAACTGTTCTCCTTAGCAGGGTGCCCCCAAATCCAGTTATGTTGTAAATGAGAGTTCTCAGCCACTGCCAATACCAACCATTGTTTTTTTCAGTAGATTATAAACATTTCTTTTTATATCTATGTATTTCTTTGTCATGCTGTCATTAATCATCCATAAAGTAGTTTTAGGTAAAAATTATAAGATTAGATGTTTCAGAGAAGCTCAAGTCTTAAGAATCCTCCTGTGTAGGTGTACGACAGAAGTTCATACTGCAAGCACACAGAAAATTCATACAAGAAATACATTTTCAGATCATACTTTGAAGCTTAAAAAGAACTGCTAATGAGGTGTATGACCTGCTCCTGAATCATCTGTGCATCACTTTTTTTCATCCTGCTACTGGTATCTGCACTTGAAATACTTCATCTTTATTGTTATCAATTTACAAAATTAAAAATACATCTGATTTTTATGTCCAGGAGTCAAGACTGCATTAACCCAACACTGCTTATCTGACAAAGCTACCCATATCACAGAATCTTATTTTGGGCTGTTCAGTAGATACCCCCTGCAGAGAGACAAAATGAAGTTTAAAAAAAAAAAAAAAGAAAGAAAGAAAGAAAGAAAGAAAGGAAAAGGAGAAAAGTGCATATTTGATGTTTTAGATACTGATCAGTGTCACACTTTCTGTTTATAATTAGAATCCACTTTAATGGCTTTCCATAACATTCATTTCTTATGTGAAAGTGACTTGTTGGCTGGTTAACCTGTTGTTCTATTAAAGCAGATATTAAAGAATCTGAGAGTTCATTTAGCTTTGCTTTTGTTTCTTGTTTTTACATTTCTGAGTTCTAAAAAATCTGTAACCCATTCTCTAAGGAACTAGCATTATCTGAGGTGGATTATACCATTAGAAATGTAGCTTCAACAAAATAAGTACAAACTGTGAAGTTTAAAACATCTTTATGTCATTGCCTTATGGTCAAAAAACTACAAACATGTTGGTCACTGTCCTCTTCTCTCCGGATAGATGTTGTTTGAGAATAAACAAGTATTATATTTGGTACATTAAGTTTTGAACTGGACTGTGTATTTCTATATATATATATATGAGTAAAAAAGATAGACCTCACAAGCTGTGTTCAGACTCCCAGCTTTCCAGTGTGCCCTTCACATGTTCTTTCCATGGTTTAGAATCCCTGTTTTCAATTTCCCAAAGCAGAGATGTAAATAGTTCTTCAAATATGTTCTCCCCCATCCAAAAGAAAAAAAAAAATCTTAAATTATAACTATGTCTTACCAGCTTCTCAATAACTACATATCCCTATGTATATCTTGTGTGACTGTACTTTTGCAAAAAGCAAGATGCTGAAATGCTGAGACTAAGATTTTGCCCACAGAAAAAAAAATAGCAATGCATCAATGAATATGTCTTCCTTCAGTTACTAAATTTGAATTTGCAATCAAGGTATTAAAGAAGTGACAATTAAACAATTAGTATTGAAAAATCTAAAGAAGGCAAAAAAACCCACCCAAAACCTGAGTCAAATGCTGTGATTCTGCCATTACCTTAGTCTAATATGTGTCTGTAGTAGTGTGATAATGAAAAAGTTCATGAGAACGTCATCCAGACTGCTGATTTGCTGCACAGAGCAATGAATTAAGGTCTAAGTATCTATACTAACCTGTCTGAACTTCTAATTTTTACAGTTTTGTGTTTGTTATGCGAAGTAAAAATTATGACACATGCAGGGAAAATCTAAACATCAATTCTATACCATACAGACAACTCCTCTTTATGCTGGTGTCATGTATACCTCCATGTGTGCTAAGAACATCTCTTTCCTATATAAGGACAGACCCTAGTCTTTAACATCTTACCAAGCTGGGCAAGAGAAGTTCTGCAGATCTGTATGTGGACTGCCAACTACTGACAGCAGTTCTATGTGAGACTCATAGAGCAGGATTTTTAGGAAAAAAAGTGAAGGGTGGAGGTTACAGGAATCAGAAGAATATAGGACTTTATGGTTTCCAGACTTTTTTTTTTTTTACTTCCAAGAGATACAAAATACTGTCTGGTACAGATGTCTCCCTAAAATTGTCTAATTTGCCTCTTGATGCAGTGCTGCACTGTGCTGGCCCTAGCTCAGGGCTATGACTAAATGTAGTAATCTAGCTTTTACAGCTGCAGTACTATAGACGACAGTGACGGAGGATGCCTTAATTAACTGTGTTTACCTATGTACAAGACATGAAAACAAAAATTGATTGAAACTCCTTTGAAAACCACAAGACTACCTGCTCCTAGCTGCTCTTCATCAGCTAAAAGAGGTTTTCTGTAGAATTCAAGATTTCTATTTAAATGAGTTATTTATAATCTCAGTAATTCTAATTTACAGTAAGCAAAACATCAGATTAGTAATGTGTTAAATATGAGTTATTAAATTCCCATTAGACTAAATTACCACCCTTAGAGATATAGAAAACTACTCCAAATTAATTTGCGTCTTTCAATAACTATGTATTTCATCTATTTGTAAATGCATTTGTAATCTTAAGATTTGTGTTACAGCACTTTTCTTGGTCTTTACAATAAAATGAAGACCATTAGGTCAGATTGTGTGTAATATCCTCTTGGGTGAATCTTTGTTACAAAAGAAAATAAGAAATGATGGTGACTTTTCTGTAGACAAATTCACCTGTTTTTAAAGCTAAAAGGGTTTTCTGCTGGCTGCTGATGCTAATTTAACAAATGTTCAAGCTAGAAACACTGACAAGTGAATGCCAATATT
>JAWWEU010000091.1:43158603-43177020 GCA_035583155.1 Acropternis orthonyx
TAAGAGTCTTTTCCATGCAGGAATGAGATGCAATTAATTTTGAGGTTTCTTTGGCTGAGGTCTAGTATGAAATAACCTTTACACTTCACCTATGTCTATCTAGACATTACTGGACCAGGAAATAGTCTAGCACCCTCCAGGAATGTTTTTCTAATGATGTCCCCATTATTTGTTTTTATTGCAGCTTGCCTAGAAAAAAAACAGTGCTACCAGACTTTTTAAAAAGCTTATTTTTCAAATTCTTAGCACTTTGAAGAAAATACACAACATTTTTTTTCTTTCTGCCCATTTTAAATATCAATGAGTGAGCTGAAAAGCCTATTGTAGTAAATACTGCCATTTCTTCAACTTGAATGGACTTGACTTCCTTTTAGGAGGTTATGAAGCTACTTCCCTTGAAGTTCTTTGTAGAAGCAAGAACCTCTGGGATGATGACAGAGTGTTTCCTTCTTTAAAGAGAGTGGTCTGAGATCTGGTGTATAACTTCAAAAAGCAATATGTGTTGTTTAGTAACTGCTGTCCAACATTAAAAGATATAGGGAGATAAGACACACTAGAGATTAATATTCACAGGAAACATTAAAGCAGAGTAGCTACACTGTCACTAAAAAGAGGAATTATGAATTAACTTACTGCTGGCTGAATATTCACGTTTAAATATATATATGTGTTCATGTGTGCAAAAAATTATATGCAGTAATATAATAGCACCTTATTTAGACAGGTCATCGTCCACTGAATAGTTCTTTAATTATAGTAAAATTTATATTTACAGAGCTATTACTGTAAGTTGTTGGTGACATCTATTGAGATATGTTTTTCCATTTAAAGCACACATTTTAAAATCCTTCCATGCAATGTGTGGTGTACTTTTTATAGTACCTAATTTTTAATATGTATCTATGTGCCATTGATACATCCAAAGCAAAACACATAAGTCAAAAATTTGCTTCTATTTGTTAGCAACGTCATGCAAACAATTAATATCTGACAAGGTTTTGGGGCTTTTTTGTTGGTGGGGGTTTTGTTTTGGTTTTTTTTGTTTGTTTGTTTGTTTGGGGTTTTTTTGTTTTTTTTTTTGCTTAAAGAAAGTAAAGACGGTATATTTGTTTAGTTATATTTTATTCTTATCTCTCAACAAGTGCTTTAATTGTATTTAAGATGTCGTGGTGGACAAGAGGAAGACTAGCATTAAAATATAACCCTCTGTAGTTTGAATAATCTAAAAGAATGAAGTGTTAAATTGTCTAAACTATCTAATTACATTGTTTTATTTCAAGAATCTAAGAAATACATGAATATTAATCTCTAAATGGTATTAGTTTTCTATAGATTATCACCATTATTTTGTAGAACACTAATTAAATTTGAAAGCCTTCTAAGAAGACCTTTGCTGAAGATAATTCACAAGCTAAAACTGGTGAAGAAAAAAAGGCACTGAAAAATCTGCCAGTTGCCTAATGCCATTAGTCTCTGTACTCTACTTATCAGTGTATTAAACCTCAGCATATAGTTTGCTCCATTTTCATGGTCTTAAACACATGTAAATTTCATAATTAATATGGTCTTTGGGCTACACTTAGGAAATATTAACTTGTAGGTTTTGCTTAATCAGCCTCTTTGTCTAACATTTGCGGTAAAGGACACCATTTCCAAGGCAGTTTTACTCTTAGCTTGCCTTTTGGTTTGTAAGTGACAGGTTACACCGCCACCTTCCCATCTGTGCTTGACTTTCTACTCTCAGAACAAATACTTTTGCTTCTTCTTACGTAGTTTTTAATGTACATAGAACTTGACTATATTCCTTTATGAAGCTTAAATATAACCTTGTTCCAAACCCTGTGTCTAGTGGGACACCTCCCACTAGATCAGATTGCTTAAAGCTCTGAAAGAATTTCTTTCTAATATCTAAAGTAAATGTGCCATCTTTAAAGCCATTCGCCATTACTATATGCCCTCTTAAAATGTCCCTCTATGACCTTTCATACAGGTCCCTTTATGTACCTGAAGGCTGTTATAAGGCCTCTTCTGAGTCTTTTCTTTGGCTGAAAAACCCAAATGCTCTCAGTTCTGTCTTCATCAGAGAGGTGTTTCTACCCTGTGACCTTCATGACTCTCCTCTGGACTTGCTAGTTAAGAAATGAATTTTACTTTTGGGTCCAGTCTAATTCATTTCAAAAGGAAAACTATTTTAGACACAGCCACCATGCTCTTTATAAAGTCATTCCTAGCCCCTATCTTTCCTGGTCATGTTTGTTTTCTGCTGTTTGCCTGTTTTCTGCAATAAGCAAGACTCCATCTTTCATTTACTACTATATGCATGGCAGCATGATGGGAAGGCATATTTCCTCACAACAATGCTTCATTGCTGACAGTACCCTGCATTTTCCATCCCTTTCTCTAACAAATTGCTACTATTTCCAGAATTTTTAACTTTCCAAATATCTGAAATCTGTTTGCATATAGTATAAAAGCTAGGGTACATGGCACTCCATATTGAAAAATAGGGTGCTATTGAACTGTAGCACTTTTTAATCGCTGTATAATCTGCTTAGCTACCATGTATGAATGAGATAAATTGAGGGCTGAACTTCTTTCCAGTCTGCAAAACCATAACAATTTATCTCTTGCAGAGATACAAGTACTAAAAATGAAAAATGACCAGATACACAAATCTGGGTTCTCTACTTGTATAGTACATGCCTGTTGCTGCCTGGAGGAGTTTGCATCCCAGTGGAGAACAGAGTCGGAAGGTTTCTGTGAAGAGACCCCTCCTCTGTTTTCAGTGTCACCATTCCACAAAAAGACTTATTCACACAGTACTTTATGAAATGACAACTACACAGAAACAGTACATAAACTTGGAGGTACCAATATTGTTTCAGGAAGTGCTGTTTTCAGGTTTTGGGGGGAGGGGGTGGGGGGGTGGGGCATGTTTGGTTTTTTTTTGTTTATTTGTTTTTGATGCAGCCACAGTGAGCAAAGGAAACCCATAGGTACCCTATAGAGTAAAATTTAAAGTACAAGTTAGGGCTTTTTTTTTCCCTTTAACACTGTCAGTCATAATCAAAAATTAACAAACCTCTTTTGACATATGAATACATTCATTACTATTTAAATTGACTTAAAGTCTGAACAAAACAGAATTTAAATATTAGATCTAAATCTATGTCTTGAAAACCCATGTTCAGTGTTGTCTTGGAGTATGCATCTTTTACATTGCAGAAACCTCTGTGAAACTGTGTTGATGGGCCTGATTTTCTATTTAGCCACTCCATATGCTACCAGTTATAAAAAGGCTACCAAAAAATACAGCAGCAGACTCAAGAAGAATTAGGTTGTGATTTGCAAAGACATTAAAACAAAAGGTTGAGAGATGTTACAGAGAAGGCATTGGAGTTAAGAAGTAAATCAACTGGAGCACTGGTTGTCTGAAAAGTCATTGAGAGACACCAAACTCTGTTAGGATTGTGCCCAAAACCCTAATGTTATTTGATGCCATCTTATGTCTTTGTCAGGGGCAGGAGAAGAGGGTACTCCTTCATTTCTGTGAAGGAGGTGTATCCCTTTCTGTTTCCCTTTTCTGGGAAAAAGTTGCTGTGGTTAGGTTGTGTTGGGCTCTGCAGTTAGCATTTTTGCATGTGAATCATTCTCTCCTCATGTATACTTCTGTTATTAATATTTGCTGTTATTGGTCATTTTCTTATCTCATTGCTATTTCCAGTAAATTGTTCTTATCTCAACCCATGAGCCTCACTTTTTTGTGCCTTCAGTTCTCAGGTCCATCCCCCAGAGAAGGAGAGGGAAGGGGAGAGGGGGGTTAGGGAGAGAGCAAGCAGTGTCTGGTTTGGAATAGTCTTGGGGGGTGGGCACTAAACTGGAGAGTGCCATTCTTAAACTATGACAGGACTATACCTACACACAGATACTGGATTTTGTTCCTGCGTTTGGGTGTTTGAAATTTACTTACAGAAATCTCAGTGTTAGAATGTTTTTGTTCCCTCCCTGATTTAACATCTAAGCATTTTATCTGCGAAGGTGCTTGACTTCTGTGCTTTGACTGTGCCTAACATATCAGCATACCAAAAATCACATTAGGTATTTATCTGCTTGTTTAAGTACGTAAATACCTTTTGTAACTACGACCTCAGGAACCCGCACGACTGTTAAGCTGTGACTGTGTGCTAATACTACTCCCAAATCATGTGAAAGAGAGGATATATCAATACTAATCCTAGAAATTCCTACAGGAATGTTAAAAGCCTTGAGTCAGGTTATTAAATGCATGTACAGTAACTGCTCACTGCTCCTGGCTCTCATTTGGGAAAACCTCTTTTCTTTATCTTTGTCACTCAGCAGCTGGGACCTCACAGCCTTGAAAATGTCCTCACATTTTGAAAAAACAGTCAACCGTGTTGTGTCTTAAAAGACTGAATACTGGCATTGTACATGTTTAATCAGATTTTATACACATCTGGTCTCTGCAATACAGCCTCTCTGAGGAAAGTATGCATTCTGCCACTTCCTATTGATAAGGAGATAAATAGAAACAGGACAAATCCACTGGATATCTGAGCTCAAGCACTAGGCTAAAGAAAAAATAAATCCCTGCAGCATTAAATTGCTAGATTTTTTTCTATTGATAATACAATCTCAACTAGAAATCTCATAAGCAAATATTGCTGTTTTCAGTTAGATTATTATTGGACATGTTCCCTGGGAAAAAAAAAAAATCACATATTTGAGGCTGTAAAAATGTTCTCCTATTTTAACAATTGAAGTTTCAACTTCAGTTGAAAAAATTTGACTATTTTTTGGTCTCTGACCCCTTCAGATCTTAGTGTAATTCAGGCTAGAAGAGACTCAGAAGGTCCCTAGTCCAACCACTTACCCAGAGAAGAGTCAGTTCTCGGCTCAGGCCAGAATGCTCAGAATTTCTCCCAGCTGAGCATGAAACTCTCCAAAGTCAGAGACAAACCAATCCCCCTGAGCCTCTGTCCCATTGCTTGGGCTAAAACCTGCTCCTTATCTCCAGTGTGAGGGTCTTGTGCATCACTGCCTTTCACCCTCCTGGTGTAAACCACTGTGAAAAGCCCATCTGTTCCTCCTCCATCGCCTCCCATTGATGCTGGGGATGCTGTTGGATGTCCCAAAGTTGCCCCTTCTCCCAGTAGAATCACCCCCAGCGCTGCAGCCTCTCCTTGCAGCGGCCCACCTTGGTGGCTTCTGCCGATTTAATTCCAGTTTGTGTTTTTCTTGTATTGGAAGCCCAAAAATGAACACTGTATCTAGATGTGGTACAGCAAGATCTAATAAAGGGTGATTCATCAGTGCTATACCCCACCTCACACCACCTTGGGTGTTGCTATCCCTGCTGTCTGTGGAGCAGCTGACTCCTGCTCAGCTCACTCTCCAGCAAGGCCCAAGGCCATCTTCACAGAACTTCTCCTCGGCTCTTTAGAGCCATTGCTGCAGGACTTTGGTTTTAGAGCTTGGCCTCTGTCTTAGCCGAATTTCACTTGCAGTCCCTTTGTTCCATCTATACAGGTCCACAGAAGGCAGCTTGGCCCTCAAATATGTCAACAGTTTCCCTCTTTCTGTCATCAGCAAACCTAATGAAAGTGCTCTGCATTTTCTCTTCCAGGTCACATAGAGAGATGTTTAATAGGACAAGTCCTGAGGTAGATCTTGCACTACACCACTTACTGACAGCCTCCAGGCAGAGTACATCCCAGTTAACTGTGGCCCTGTAAGTCCTACCATCCAACTGGTTGTTTACAGGTTGTACTCACATCCAGATTCTGAACTTCTAAGTTGTATCCAAGAACATTTCTACAGTCAAGGCAAATGCCATCTGTGTCCACAGATCCAGACATTTTATGACCAGTGGCAGTCAGGTGAAAAAGCCATGTTCACTGCTTTCAATCTTCTTTCTAAGTCCTGAAATCTGGTCCTAGGACACTCCATTATTTCCCTTGGCAACAAAGTAGTCAACCTGCCTGCAGTTTCTGTATTTGTTCCTTTTGAACTCCATACAGAATGTATATAACATTTACATATATTTTTTTCTATTTACATATACATATGATTTCTCTAGATGGGTTGGAGGTCCTCCTCCAGTCTCCTTGAGCTTTCAGAGATGACGGAGAATGGCATTGCCGAAGACATCACCTCAGCTGCAGCTTAACAGATCAAATGGACCGATGAAATTTTCTCAAGTAATCCCCAACTCAACTTCATCTGCTGCTAGCTGTTCCCCACTTTGAACACTTCCAATTAAGCATGAAGGTCTGTGAGACTCTGCTGGTGAAGACTGAGCAGAAGAGGGAAAGAGGGCACAAAGCACCTGAGCCTCAACTCTGTCTCCTGCCATTAAATCACCCTTCCATTCAGCATTTCTTTGTTCAGTCCTTTTCTGCAACTGTAGAAGTTCTTATTGGTCTTGATGTTACTTGATTTCTGGACTTTGGTAATCCTAGCATCCTGCCTTCCTGTAAGCATGGTGTGTCTAAACTCCTTTCTAGCCTATCCCTGCTTCCATTCCTGTATGCTGTCTCTTTGCGTTGGAGCTTTATCTCAAGTTCCCTGCTCAGCCAAGCTAGCTTCCAGTCTGTCTGTTCATCTACTCATCAGAGTACCATGATGGACTGTTCTCACGGTTGATGGTGCCTGCTCTTAAAGGTCTCCAAGGCTTTCCTAAGAAACTTTATTTTTCAGTGCAGTCTACCACAGATGCCCATCTACTGAATCTGCCGAAATCTTTGGTAATAAGCCAAATAAGCCAAAATCTGCTTATCTTAAGCCCTGTACTCCACTACTCTTTTTAAATTTGGTTCCTGATCTTGAACTCTTTAATAATATGATCACTACAGTTAAGATACCACTGATTGTCATATGTCCAGCCTTTTCCCTCCTGTGAGAGAACAGCACATCCAACTGTTCATCACCCCTTAGTGGATGTATTCAATATTTGTTCACAAGATTATGCCTAATGCCCTTCAGAAATTCTAACTGTGTCCTGTTATCGGCCCTTTTACCAGAGGTCAGGAAACGTAAAGCATTTGTGACACAGTTATTTCTAGAAGGCTTTGCCCACATTGCCAACCTGATATGTGGACGGTAGTACACTCCTGCCACTGTGGAGTATGAAAAACCTATCCTCCAGACCTGAATCATAAACTCTTACTGAGCTTCTTGTTTGTTCCACAGATGAGTTGCACACATCTGAACTGTCACGTTAAACCATGGGCAACTCCCACCCTTGCCTTCATCTCCTCCCTTTCCTGAAGACCTGGTATTCCCTATTGTTCATTATGCCTGTTCAAGCTAACCCACTACACCTGCCATTGCAAGTTGGCCATTATTTTCTGGCTGCACATACATTTCAAGAATCTCCTACTTTGTGTTCCAGACTGAGAACGTCTGTGTATGTGCATTTGAGGTAGATGTTCCTTTGGCCTATCTCCTCGATTCTGAGGTCTCCCTTGTTCTCACTACCCTGCACTCTTCACCATCCAACCCCTCTACTCTTTTAAGCTTTTGACTTTGAGACTTAAGCTCCCTCGTCTCAGCAGTCTAAATTTTTCACCATATTGCCTAATATTAGGTAACAGTGCACTTGTCCCATTTTAATAGGTGGATCCTACCTCACCTCTGCAGTCCTTGATCCGCATAAAAGGTCCCAACATCATTCCCCGGGGCACATCCCCATTGCTGTTTAACATGGACTTGCTGTGTCTGAAGGTCCACAGGTCCTTCTTCACACTTCCAGTGGAATAACTTCATGGTTCAAGTACTAAGGCATCTGCCAAAGAAAAATGCTCACCTTGATTTGTTGCTTATTAACAGAGAGGGTCTCGTGAGTGATGTCGTGATTGGTGGTCGTCTTGGCCACAGGGACCATGAAGAATTCAAATTTAAAATCTCTGTTGGCAAGAGGAAAAGTGTCATCAAACAACAACTAAGGAGATAAGGACATAAGGGGAGCAGACTTCAGGCTGCTCAGGGAACAAGTGAGTTAGGTTCCCTGGGAAAATACTTTTGAAGGTGCTTGGATCCATCAGTCCCAGTCCCTATTTAAGCACCACCTCCTAAAGTCACATGACCAGACATTTCCAAAATATTAGAAATCAAGCAGGTAAGGCAGAAGGCAGGCTTGGCTGAGTAGGAATCTTCTTTTGTAAATAAGGCAAAAAAAGAAAGATGTGGAAGTGGAAGCAAGGTCAGGTGAGGAATACAGAGATGCTGCTTGCCACTGTAGGGAGTATGACCAAACCTCACTTGCAGCTGAGGCTGGCCACAACTTGAGGGGGACAATAAAAAGTGACATTTAAAAATACATTAATGGCAAAAAGCATTGCAGAAATAACATTACCAATTACAGAGTGAGGATGGTCACCTCACAAACAGGGACAGAGACAAAACTGATGTTTAAGGCTCTGTTTACCTCTGATTTGAACACTGATGATGGACCAAGGGGATCGCAGTGCCTAGATCTGGAGGACGACGGCTGTGAGAATTATAGTCTTCCAGTTGATCTGGAAGTTTGTGAGGTCTCTGCTCCTCCAAATGGAATGCTATGGGGCCTGATAGGATTCATCTGCGAATACTCAAAGAGCTTGTTGATGTTTCCATGAGGTTTCTCTTGATGATTTTTGAATGCTTTGAGGAATCTGGAGGTCTCTAAGTTGACTGGCAGCTGGCAAACTTTGTCCCAGTATTCAAGAAGGCCAAGAAGGAGGACCACGAAAACTACAGGCCTGTTGATAGGAGAAATAGAAACTTTACTCACAGTATCCCCTAATGCCCAAATAAGGAACAAAATAATCTTAGAGAAGTTCTAGAGAATTAGATAAATGATGTAACTCAAACAAACCCTATGTAAATTAAACTCTGTGTACCCAAATAATATAAAGAACAAACACTGCAGTTTTTGGTGGTGAAACACTCTGACACTGTGCCTGCTCAACAAAACGAGGTCAAGACAATGAAGAAGACCCAGAATGACCAAAAGAGGACTTCCAATAAGTGTGTGACTATATAAAGCAAAATAATGAATATGTATTAAGTAAGTGACACTACATAATGAATAAGTAAACATAATGAATATGTAATAAAAAACCCCTGTTCATCTGTCATTTGGCATGTTCGGTTAGAGGACCTATCCTCAGAAGGTCCAGCATGCTGAATAAAGAATGCCCTGTTTAATACTTACAAATTGGTGTTAAAGAGGTTTATTTCTGCTTCTTTCTGGTATAACTGTCAGTCTCACTTCAGTGTCTGGTGAAGTTCTGGAGAAGACTGTTCTGGGAAGTATTGAAAAACACCTGAAAGACAATGCAATCATTGGTCAGAGCCAGCACGGTTTTGTGAGAAGAAAGTCCTGCTTAATAAACCTGATTTTCTTTTATGACAAGGTAAACCCACCTAGCTGATCAAGGGAAGCCAGTCCATGTAATGTTGAGTTTTGGTAAAGCTTTCTATTCTGTCTTTCACAGTATCTTTCTGGAAAAAAAATGTCCAGCCCAGAGCTGGATAAACACATCATGTGTTGGGTGAGCAATTGGCTCATGGGTCGAGCACAGAGGGTAATAGTGAATGGGGTGACATCAGACTGGTGACCTGTCACTAGTGGGGTCACCAGTGCTCTTCAACATCTTCCCAAATGACTTGGACACAGGACTGGAAGGGATACTAAGGAATTTTAGAGAGAAGCTGTTCAATGTCTCAAAATCAGAGTCCTTGCAGAGAGCCCTTGACAAATCAGAGGGCTGGGCAATCACCAACCATATGAAGTTTGGCAAGGGAAAGTGCTGAATTCTGCTATCCTGGATGTTCGTACAGACTTGGGAATGAGATGCTGGAAAGCAGTGACATAGAAAGGGCCCTGGAGGTGCTGGTGGATGGCAAGTTGAATATGAGTCAGCAGTGCCCTGGCAGCCAGGAGGGCTAACCCTGTCCTAGGGGGCATCAGGCACAGCATTGCCAGCCGGGCAAGGGAGGGGATTGTCCTGCTCTGCTCTGCATTGGGGCGGCCTCACCTTGAGTCCTGTGTGCAGCTGTGGGCAACAGAACATAAGAATATAAAACTGTTGGAGAGTATCCAAAAGAGGGCTATGAAAATGGTGACATGTCTAGAGGGAAACCCTTATGAAGAACAGCAGAGGTTCTGCCTGAAGGAGACTGAGGGGAGACTTCATCATAGCCTACAGTGTCCTCATGAGGGGAAGTGGAGGGGCAGACACTGATTCTCTTCTTTCTGGTGGTCATTGATAGGACTCAAGGGAAAGGCATGAAGTTGTGTTGGGGAAGGTTTAAGATGTATATCAGGACAAGTGGCTGGACATTCAAACAGGCTCCCCAGGGGAATTCTCACTGCTCTTAGAGTTCAAGGAGTGTTTAGACAAATCTTTGAGGTACATGATGTGATTCTTGGAACTGTCCTGTGCAGGGCCAGGAGTTGGACCTTGATTATCATTGTGGGTCCCTTTCAAGTCAGGATATTTTATGATTCTATTCATAGGTCTCTACCTGGAATGAGCCACAAGCCATCTGGTTCCTCCCTTGTCAAGAGCTAAACCTAAATCACAGTTTTATGGAGAGGAGCAGACAGGAGTTCTCAGAAATGAGTGCTAGATCTTGCCCAGATCGGAACTCTCCCAATGACCCTTTTCAGGCAGCCTGAGGTGCCTAGAGAAATTCCTAGGCTATCCCAGAAACAGACCCCCCAGAAACTGATGAACAAGCTCTTCTCTCTGCCTACTGAGTAATTTGGATGTTACTTTTAAGTAATTTTGAACCACCATCAATGCAGCCATGCTGTTCCTAGGTTCTGGGGACTGACGTACATGGCAGCTGGAAAGAAAATCAGAACATTCAGAGTATCCGTTACTACTGTGTGAAAAGGAAAATTAGATGCAATTCTATCGTGCATTGCCTAGTTGAGTCAGCTGCACATTGCTATACAATCATGTGGAATAGAAACATTTTATTTTCTTCCTTTTTAAATACCAGAAGCAAAAATAACCAGAGATCTCCTCACTTCCTGTTCATGCAGGGCAGATCTTGAAGCAGGACACACAGAATGAAGAAGCTGTGATTTTCTTTCCCGTCCATTTTTTTTCCTGAGAGTAGATATGCAGATAAAGGAAAGAAAAGTATTTTGTCTTGGGTCACACCCAAATTTAAGAGAGATTTAGCTGAATGAAATTTTATTTGAGACAAGTGTTATAGAACTTTCATAGAGAGAACTTACACAGATTGCTGCAAAGCTCCCAAAAAAGCTATCATGGGACTAATCAGAGCACTAGGAGAATACAAGTTGGAAAGAATTTATTTTGAGCTCTTTTCATTTAGATAGAGACCACAAGGCCATAACTCATCCCTGTAATGTGATTTGGACTGAGGTTGAAAAAGCTTTCCAGCCACAGAGAGTATCTTCTTTTCACTCATTTTCCTTCTCCTTCCTTGGTGGAAAATTGATGCCATTGAACACAGCACAGAAAAAGCATGTTGGTCCATGTTTTACATTCACTCTGAAATCTTACTGGGTATGCTGTGTAGAGACGCTATTTTTCAGTGAGAATGTACACCAGAGTTCCTCTTAGTATATTATGATTGGATACAATCTCTATGTGTGTTAGAGAAATGTGTCGAAAGGCAGACTTAAAGCACTTCTGACCACAGGGGTAGGAAACCTTAATGTTTTATGAATGGAGTGATAAAACAGTGTCTTTGTATTTCTGAAATTAAATTCACTTGAAAAACCCTGTAGTGGTGGTATCATCTGGAATAATTACAATAATGCCTTCACTATAAAATTAACCTCTTTTAAAGCATTGTGTTAGTGATTGTGGGTCCTCTCAATGGAGATTAAATTGTCACACATAGAGCTGAGTGAAAATATGGACTCATAGTAGCAAAAGTTGCAGATTCAATCAGAAAATCACTGCTAAAAGTGCTTCAAACTCCCTGTGTCAAGAAAGAAACTCCCCATTAGCATAATTATGAATTTTGGTTTAAGAACTGAAACTTGCAGACAGATAATGAACAATATAAAATGGGGACCGGTGATGTTTCAGAGTGGTGTAGAATTTAAATAAAACATCAAGTATCAGATTCTACAGTTGCTCTGCTGACTTTTTCACACAAATCTGCACAACTATTGGTGATCACAGTGAGATGCTGGCTAAAAATCTTTGAAATTCAACACCTACTCTTGGATAACACTTCATTTGCACAGTTCTGTCTGTAACAGTTATACATCAGTTTTGAAAGATATTTAGCATTAGTCTTACTTACCTAGATTTTTAAAAAAAATTAATTTCACATGGAATTACAGTAAGTATTACTAATTTTCACTGACATGATAAATAGTTCTTGTATTTGTTACTATCTCCAAAGCTTTTCAGGTTTAGGAAAAGACTTTTTATTTTTCTGAGGACTGTTTTTATAGACCTCTAGAGACAATGCTCCTGAATGAAAATTTTCATCTGTAAAAACTGACAAAAATATGACTTCAAAAATGTTGCTATTTTGTATTTTAAGTTACTTTCTTTTTCAGGTTCTATAAGAAGAAGTAGAAATTGTGCAATTTCTCAATAAGTATGTTATTTATTTACTATGGACTTGTTATTACTGGGCACTATAAATTAGTGTTTATATCAGGACTAATTTTGATGTTATGCAGAAAGTAATTTCTTTGCATGTCTGGTCAGTCCAGGTGCCTAGCTTCAGTAGGCAAAATAATTTAACCTCTATGTTTCATTATTTTTTGTTATAGGAATGAATCATAATTGAAGAAAATATAAGCTTCTTCAGACTCATTTTGGTATGGGTTCATGACTTACTATCTTCTTGTTCTAATCCTTGTTGTCCAGTGTGGTTTTCTACATAAGGTGTGGTCTTCTCTTGGCTCAAAAAAAGTTGTTTTGTTCCACTCAAAATCTGTCAGGTGTAAATTTTACTTTCTCCTGACAGATCCCTAAAGTCAAATGCCCTCATGTTCATTAGGATAGGAAAATCCTAGGAGTGTGGCTGAGTTTGGGTGCTATGAGTCTGCAGAAGAGCTGTCTTGCAGCTGTCAAGGGCAGCACTGGTGGAAGAGGAAGATTAAAGGATGTGTGTATCAGGCAGGCAGGGTAGGCAGGTCATCCTCAAAGGAAGTGTTCTGCCCAGAGCTACTTGAAGAAAGACAGCATTGCTGATACAGGACTCTTACTTGTACACAATTGGAAAAGGTAGAGGATTTCTTCTTTAAAAAACATGTATGGCCTAACTACTAGAAAGGGCAAAACCAAGAGTTTTGTCCTTTCTAAAGCTACTTTTTCTGGATTTTCAGCGTCCTATGTAAAGTATGTTGTTATTTCTGACCTGTGGGTTGAAAAAAAGTGAATCTTCTTGCCTTTCATCTACTGACTTATAGACACCTTCAAAACAAAAAATCCAACATCTGCTCCACCCCCACCCCACACCCGGCTTTTCATCTCCTATCTCTATCTGTCTGTTCCTAGTAGACTCAAAATGTGACAAGAACAAGTAGAATCAGGACATCATAAGAAGGAAGATTATTCAAATTTTGTCAAGATATTACTTTTCACAAAACTTTTAACTCCTAATCAGACTCCACTTTCAAGGTTCCCTACTTAATAAAAGGAAGGTTTGAACACTAATCTGTTAGTAATGAAAGCCAGCTACCCAATTAATTCTTTACTGTCTGTACTTGTTCTTCCCTGCCTTCTATCAGACTCGATGCATGTACTACTGCACTAGCCCTGTTTAGACGAGTGCATAATTTATCTGGAATATTAACTTTCCCTTGAAATCTAGACTTCAAATGACATCCTAATCATTTTCCTATGTTTCCTTTCATAGTGTGTGTTATTTTTTGGGGGGTACCTTTTCTAACCTTGTTGAGAATACTGCACATAAGTGTTATCTACTATTGAAAGAAAAAGCCACATATTATAGACTCTTTGGTTTTTAATCTACAGTAATTTGAAATAGGAAGAAGGCAAAGCAATATTTGAGGCTATAAATTCTTTTTTATTTACATCTCACTAAAGTTTCCTCCCTAGAATGCTGTGGTTGTGTCATATGCCTTTAAATATGCAGGCAAAACAGATGAATTGAAAATTCTGTTGACAGGTAAATGTGAATCATCTTTTTTCATTCAAAGGAAAATAATCAAGCTCTTTTCAAATAATATAAAATGTAAAATGATTGCCTTTTGGGGAGGAGGCAGGCTTATCAGCATATCTTCTATAGAAAATAATTTCCATTTTGTAGCTGGAAGAACATATGCTGCAGCTTATCTTGTCACTTGACTGCAGTTTTTGATATTTATTAACAGTTGATTTCCTGTAGATGTTGTTTTTTCCTGTTTCTCTTCTCTCTTCTCACCAATCAATTATTTTCCCAAAAATGACATCTACCCTTCTCTTTTATTCTCATTTCCTTAAAGAAGATTATTTTATTACTGGTTTCCAGGAAGCATTTGTAATGAGTGGTACAGTCTTGGTTCTATACATGATTTATAACAGTCTGTATTTGAGGCTCCACTTCCTCCCTCACCCAGCTTTCCTTTGGTCATTTTTATCAAAGCCAGTGAGACTGGAATTGTGTAGTCATTGTGGTAAAGTACAGAAATGATGAATTATGTCTTCAAGAGAAAACTCATTAGAGAATTACATGGAGCAATAACAATGCTGACTAAAAGATGCACAATTGTGTACAGCATCTTCAAGGAGCGTGCTATAAAACTAGAGACTTCCTGCACATTATCTTGATGTACCTAGGAGCACTAATGTTCCACATCTATGACTGACAAAATTAAGAGTCCTGTAAACTACTGCTCCACAGTTAGGCTTTCAAGGATTATAAAAAAATCATCTTTCCTCCCTTCTTTCTTCAGATATATATGCTTGCAATTTCCATGGTCTCATATCTTTCACTCCTCTATTTTAGGCTTTGATGTATGTTGAGTTTGCACTGTTCTTTTTTACTGTGACTGATGTTGGAAGAATTGGAAAATGTGGTTCATAATGTACCTCCTTCTTTTTTAGGATAATAAGACACGTTAGAATAGGTATCTTCTTTGATCACAGATTTATAAAACATAGTAAAGCCTTGGCCCACTACTTAAAATGCCATTCTCTGCACAGAAAATACAAGAAAATTTTGTTCCTGCAGGTAGCACTAGATCTCAGATCACTTGCTGTCCTAAGAACTGATTATATGAAATATTCTTGCTTTACTATGTTACTATTACATCTTCAAGCTAATATTCTAAAGTTATCAAAGATTGTTCTTCTCAAAATCCTGCTTGTACTAGTCTAACTGTGAAACGAGTCTGTGAGAAAAGTGAATGAACCTCAGATGAAAAGTATTTGTTCTTGTACATTTATAAAAAGTCATTACAAACATGTAAATTATACCTGTATTGTGTCACACACCCATGTGACAATAGGTAGAAAAATGATTACGTGATACTATTCCTGTAGAAACAAACAAGTGTAAGAAAAAAATAATCCTGACATGGTAGTTTGGAAAACTAAAACTGAATCTTGGACACTCATGAATTGTCTGGAAACAGAAATATTCCAGCTGAGCTAAGATGGAAGAGTCCTGTGAAGGTAAATGTTCATAGATCAGTGGGGGAAGCATGAGGAAAACATTTCTTCATCAGTGTCAGTAACACGGGGATGATGCAGAACAGAAATACAGTCAGGTTTCCAGCCTTTTAACCCTACTCATTGCAAACATCACACAAACAGATTCACTTATATGAGTGTA
Organism: Acropternis orthonyx; assembly: GCA_035583155.1. Taxonomy (NCBI): domain Eukaryota; kingdom Metazoa; phylum Chordata; class Aves; order Passeriformes; family Rhinocryptidae; genus Acropternis; species Acropternis orthonyx. The sequence goes on from JAWWEU010000091.1 coordinate 43,174,396, forward strand.
CCTTTAGCACAGGTACCTATAGAAGACTCCCAACTGAAACCTTGATTTTCCTGTTAAAGAAACACACATTTACCTGTGCCTTCCAGATGGTTAACTAATAATTTGCACTAGACTCCCTGAGCCTGTCTGACAGGTGCAGAACTAGGGGAAGGAAGAAAGTAAATAGTGTAGCAGGCTGAATGGCTGTAGTAAATAAGATATCAGCATAAGTCTTATTAGTACAAAGCTAAGAGACAGATGAAGTCTTATGTTTGTTAATAATAGTTTCAAATGCTTAAGTCTAATAAAGAAAAAACTAGGAATGTTTGGAGTGCATAATGCTAGCTGCTCACTAGTTATAATAGTAGCCAGGCTGAAATTAACTGCATGATGGATCATATAAATTAAACATGCAGTAATTCACTTCTTTGGTCTTATGAACTGCAAAAATTCAGTTTTCTAATTAAGATTTTGGTCTTAAATTATGCATCATAAATATTTAGTAGTTTATAAATATTTTCTTTAATCATTTAATTGCTAATCTATTATTGCAACAGATTGTACATTGACTTACTACAATTTGAATTTCCAAAATAGCTACTGCAAGAACTTTCAAAACAAATTAGTAATTGTGAGCATCTTTTCGCCTGAAGATATTTTAAGGAGGACCTATATCAAAATTAGGGTAGTCTATACAATTCTGATGCAAGCTGTTGCTGCATTTTTCTAAAAGCACGGGAAAATTATTACATATTTAGTGCTATCAGCTTACTCATATTTTTATGTTTGTAAACTGTTTTCTGTCTTCAGTGTTAGTGTTTAGTATTTCATTAACAATTACTGGCATGCTTAGAAACCCAATGAACCTGATCCCACTACATTCTGTATTTAAAAAAGTTAGAATGCTAGGTAAACAAAAATTTATTAGTGTCATAGGAAAAATAGTGTAAAAATAGAGTGCAAACTCTGATATAAAAAAACCCCCAACCATCTGTTTTAGATGAGTTTTTATTGGAGACTATCAAATTGGTGACTCTGCTTACAGTCATTTAATATGTTTCAATTGTAATGTCTCCTGAAGTGGTTGTTTGTTTAGAGATTAAAAAAAAGCACTCTGTGTTAACAGAAAAGTAACAGTCTTGTTGAACAAAATATTGGAGAAGTAGTCAAAAAAAATGGTCTTCACTTGCATTAGCTGGAAAACAAGAATGGGGAAAAGAGGTTATAAAGACAAAATATCTGAACAAATGGGGCAAAAAAGCTAACGACAATTTTTTATATGTTGCAAAGAAAAGAATTATATTTTATGAGCACTTTCTCTTGAAGCACAGGAGGTCCTACACTTAGTACTTTTAACATCCTCTAACTATAAAAGATTGGATAAAGAATTAAGCATTAAAGATGTTTTTGTTGAAGTGACAAAAACTGTAAAATTCAGCTTTCTTAGGTTTTAATTTAGTCTGCATCATCTGATTCCCTAGAAACATAACATATCTTGTGATTTATATTTCTAGTAAATAAAAATTTTAATATTTCATAGGCTTTTTCTCACTAGCTGTATATAATTACTTAATTGCTGTACAGAATATGAAGAACAAATCAACCTTTTCTTTTGGCTGGTTATGCACTGGAAAAATCTCTATGCTCTGTAGCATTTCAGTTTTCTGAAACCACAACTGTTGTGTTGACTCTTGGCAGAAAATGAGGAACTGCAATAATCTATCCCAGAAAACACTCGTGCTCTTTTCTGTTTTATTCCATTACCCCATGTGGTCTGAGCCGTTTATTGGCATGGGACTACTTGGCAATAAGCACTTCCATGAATGTATCTTCCCTTCTCTCTGATTTTAAGGATTCATGTGCCATTTTGTGACATCAGCAGAAATACAATTTTGCAAAACATTTCCTTTAAACAAACATTTGTGTAACTGCATGAATGGGTTTTCTTCAGTATAAGAGGACTATAGACAGCCAGTCAAGGAAAGCCCTAGAAGGTGTGAATCTAATCCTCCTTAGAGAGTGGACTGTGTCAAACCCATTTTTTTACAAAATCCTTGTGCCATTTTGCTTCTATGTTGCTGTGGGCATTATCAGCTGCTTCACAAGGAAAAGTTGAGACTACAGATATGTATGGGAAGGCACTCTCTCTAAGGAGAGTCTTTTACTCTGAATATAAGTCTCTAGTGTCTTTCTTTACCTAGGGAAGAGGTGGTGTTTTAAATCTAACATTCTTGTCATTACATTTCTATTGGTTGTCTTGCATATCTTCCATTCCACCTAACCTGTCTTAATTTTTTAAATGTCAGAAATTTTATTCTTTTAAATGTTCTTCTCTCTTCATATACAAAATAAAAGTACTTGGATTTACTTTCTTCTTTCTGCTCTAAGCACACGTTTCCTTACTGCAAAGACAAAATTAAAAATAAAAATAAAAATAAACCAGAGATGAACAGACATCTTGCAAATTAGGGTCAACTGAAAGCAATGAGATCTAAAGAGTTAAATCTTTCCAGAGAAGCAGTAGATGCCTATAGACATTAAGGCTGACTGAATTAGTAGCTGTTTTGGGGAAATTTATTAGCCTTGGGCAGTAGTCTCAACTACTTTTTTTTACTTTTTTTTTGGGGGGGGGGGGGGGGTGGGGTG
>JAWWEU010000091.1:43186333-43204431 GCA_035583155.1 Acropternis orthonyx
TGCAAAGAAAACTAGTGGCTAATTTTAGTAAAACTTCTTCATGTAGTAACTAAATTGTTCTGTCTACACACAGAAACATTTCATATACATACCCTGTATACTATAGCACATCCTGAACAGATTTTTCTCTTGAGACTTACAGTCTGATTAAAAAAGTGGTTAAAAGTTTATGTTTCAGTTTCTGCTTTAATGAAGCTAATGTTTTGCTTTGGCAAGGAGAAAGTGGTATTTTAATAAATGGCTGTAATTGCTCTGGCTACTATTAGTTGGTAGAACAGTGGCAGAGTATTCTTTAATTTATCATCGTACTGCAAGCAGTCACTATGAAGATCCTATTGTTACTGGTAAAAAGAAACTTTGAAGCAGAAAAACCTGCTGCTCTGCATCATGACCATTGACCAGCTCTCTGGATACACCTAGGTACACCTGACTAAAGCTTTCATTGGAAAATGGATTGCTTCAAGTAACTCAGAAGGCCTAATATATAGTCTACCTCATTTATTTTTCAAAGATAGTGGAGCCAGTCATCCTAGCAAAGTGGCAACATTTTTCTCTTTGCACACAGGGACAAAAAAACTTCTTAGCTGGCTCTGCTGGTACTGGACTGAGTATAATCAGGCAGTTTTTCCTTTATGCAGAGAGCAGAGATGGGAAACCCTGTGGCCCAGCTTATTTTACCCATCCTGTTTTCTGATGATCTTTTCCCTCCAAAACTTATTGGCTCCCTGAAGAGGAAGATACATCTATTACTTTAAAGCTGGAGTAGCTTGAAAGAACAGGAGAAATGGGACAGAGACAAGCATACCACAGAAAAAAGATATTTAAACAGTATTACAGTTATCATACATCATAATTGTGAATATTATAAGTTGACTGGGAACATGCTTTCTATTTAGTTCTAAGCAATGGTATTATAATTATATATAATTAAATGTCAACATTCATATTTATAGTTTATATTATATTAATATCATATGTTATATTGATATTATATCTCATAAAAGCCATCATTATAATTATTTTTACTTTAAGAAAAACTTCTCTTTAGTTCCTATTTTCATCAGAATCCTGAACAATAGGAAACCAGAATATCTCACTCTATACACAATAATTGTGCTCAGCTTTCACACCGTTATCTCTGCTCAGCAGAATTCTCCTTTAAATATTGACTCATAAAAATGTGGAATTCCATTTACTGTGCCTTATCAACTTCTTAGACATGTGAGGTATATGATTAAATGAATTTAACTGTTTTGGTTTGTGTTGTTTGTTTGGTTTTGGGTTTGAATTTTTTTTTTCATTTTTCTTTTTAATAGGGAATCCAAATCTTATTTTGAGTTCTTTCATTAGAACTGCAGTAATCTGCAGGGAAAGATTTTCAGGACATATACGCTATTAGTGTTGCACTTCTATCTTCAGCTTAAGCTCTGATGACACCTCTCATTTTCTCCTGGGGGCAGAAAAGCAGAAGGAATTACAAACCATAACTGGCTGACATTATAATTGGAATTCAATAAACAATTCATTTGGCAATACATAGACAGGAATAGACTCTGGCTCACTCTTAACTGTGCTGATACTTTGTCACACTAATCAGACTTGCTTTTTAGAAATGAAGACTAGCTCACAGTATAAATCCAAGAACACAGTTCTGTCAAATATGATACTACTGTTACCAGAGACTGTTCAATATACAAACATGCTCTAAAACAGTCTTTTACTCCTGTTGAATTCTGACACTAGTCCATCAAATCAGAGATTTTACTGTATACATATTTCTGAATATATTTTGTTAAAATTATGACTGTATGGCTAGGCTCCTGTGAAGAGCTTGGAGAAAATAGTGCTATGTTGCAGCTGGCTCAACAGCTGCTGTACGTGTTTATCTCAAGAGCCTATATTTTCAAGTACATATTTTCAATGATGTATTTTAATAAATCATTCTCTCACTAGTTTTAATACCTTATTAAAGGTATTAAAATACATTAGCACTTTCAGATCTATTATCATGTAGTGTTTTTCAAAAAATATGGAGAATACTTGAAATGTGAAATAGTGATCTTACTACAGATGTCCTTAGACATTCATCCTGTGGCACACTCAATTCTACAAGGAAAATAAAATGAGACAGATGGTTTCCACTGCTGAACTAGAAGCTGAATCTTCTAGGTACTTTTTTCAACGAATTTTACATTTTGATATCTTTCTACTATGTTTTTGCCTTTAAAAAACCTTCTGTCCTGTTAACAGTGAAACATCTAAGTCAAATGCTTTCATCTGCACTTTGAACAAATTTAAGAAATGTAAATCACAGTGGAAATAACAGACAAGAAATATAATTAGTTGTATTCTCTCTCTTGTAAAGAAAATTAAAACTGTGGATTAAAGCAATCACTATTAAGTGATATGATTTCTTATTGTTAAGAAAATATTTAATTCCAGCAAAAGTCTTCTACTTCTTGGTTTCATTTTCATAAGTATTTTGAAAATATACAAGGGTACAAATAAGGCATAGCTTCCAGGAGTTTGGTTTCCTAATAAGTCACATAATTTTATTTCTTCTTATCATGGCATTAATAAAACTAACACTGACTTATGAAACAAGATAACACAATAGTTATTGAATAGGCAATTAATACAATAGTTATTGAATGTGGAGTTAACAACTATCATTTACCAATGATAAAAAAAATTTTGGGTTTCCATGTAGAAAACATGACCTCTGAGAATAAATAACCCCTTGGTGGGGAAAACAGACATTGCTAGATAGCACCAAAAAACCAAAAAACAAAAACAAAAACAAACAAACAAACAACAACAAAAAAAAAACCACACAAAACACCCAAGCCAAACCAAAACAACAAAAACAAAACAAAAAAACCCTGTAGAAAGATCACAAAGAGATTTTGCTTACAGATACTTTGGTCAATTTGATTTCCTTATAGAGGTTTTGAGAATCAATAATTATTTTCCTAGAGAGAGTACCATAGATTTCTGCTTTGTCTACATTTTTTCAAGAGCTTTAGAAACACAATTTCAGTTACAACTTTTTTTCCTAGACTATTTTTTGATTGGCATCCTTTGTATAAACCAGGATAAAGAACAGATAATTTCTGTATATCTTTTAAGACTTGATTAGGCAATGCTCATAAATTATAGTTCTGAGAATGTCAGCAATGATCTCTAGACAAATAGTAAAACAAAATTAAAATGTTCTAGCATTTTTTCTAAATAAAACACAAGGGTGTTTAGATGAACTGAGAATATAAGGAAGATAACTTGACCAGGAGAGCAGGAGAAGAGAAAGAATGTTTGCCTACAACAAACAACAAAAGAAGGGAAGATAATACTTATATTTCCACAATCAGAAAAACTCATGGGACTTTTTCCTCTCTTTTATGCACAAACATGTCTTGTCAGGCACATGGGGTTCCCGTAAAAATCAGAAAAATTTCTCAGGTAATATCTGACCATTAGACAGAAATGATTGCACTAATGTTATTACAGTCAATATTACACCAAGTGACCTATTCTTACACAATGAAACAAAATATATCAAAATATTTGTATTGGAATTTGACAGTGTTTTGGAGGAGGAAACCTAGAAGGACTTGGGTATATTTTAATTTTATTAAAATAAAAAGAGGAAAACACAATAAAATACTACATGTGAAATGCCTGACACCTTTTTTCCTTCAGATTTTGTTTCTAAACTTGAAAGCATAAGAAATCTTGAAGGAGATTTTGTATGATATTTCAAAATTGAAATAATTTCAGTAATTATTTTATTTTTTTCATTTATGCTCACGTGTACAATTATGCATCAATCACAAATAGTGTGCTTGTGTACCCCAAAAGTATTTCCACTTCAAATAGATTGCTACAAGTTTTTCAGAATTATAGAAAAGGGTAATAAAAAGTAGTCGTTGATACTTTCTACAACTTTTGAAGCTTAAATCTTGTTAACTGAATGCCTATGGCTGCCTAACTTGAAAATCTGCGCCTGGAATATTCCTAAACTCTTTCTGAAAGAGAATTTACTCTTGTGTTATTAATCCTTGCAGTCCTGGTGTCACACTATTCCCAACCTGCATTTCAATGTTGAAGACCTTTGACAGTGTGCATGGCTGGATCTCTTATGTTTTTGAGAAAATTTTGTGTCCTCTGGACACAAAGCTATATGTAAAGTACACAACTAATTAAAACAAAACAAAAGAACAAAAGCCCCACAAGCTAATGCTGTTCTTTCTACAGTTGCATACACTCAAGCCCTACTGTCAAGCTGCAAAACTGCCAATCTGATGAATGTCCATCACTGCAGATGGGTTAAACTCTGATCAAAGCTATATCTAGTGAAAGATACATGTCCTAGTTATGCATAAAATCCCAAGTTTTTATTTGTATTTCTCTGTATTTATATATACAGAAAATAATACATGCAATACATACACTTCTGTGGATGATTTCGCAATAGCAAGGCATGCTAACTCTACTGTAATTACTAAGGATGCCTTCATCATTTTAATATAAAGAACCTTAAACTATGCTATCTGTAGTTCAGTATAGTTCTTTTTCAGAATTTTTTTCTTTAAAATAAATATAGTAATAAAATTTTATGATATTCTAATGGGCATATAATAGTAGAGTGCACAAGCTGAATATCATTCATGGTGACCTTACCAAAATGAGTTTCCTTCCTGTGACTTCTTCCTTGTTCTTTCTCTCTTCCCTTTAAACTAACAACATAATGATACCACCATCATGGAAAATGAGACTGTAACACATGCCTGTCCAAAGGCTGTGTCATTCATTAGTAAGGCGCATAAAAATGCCAGAGAGTCTGTTCATCTGAATAAAATTTTATTTTGGGGTGACAGAACTTGTCTTGCACTGCCTAAACCGAGCTCTGGCTTCTAGTAATGTTTTTGATCACAAATATCACTCACATAGTGTTTTTATCCTGAAGGACCACAACATGATTTTACATAAAGTATCATCTACACATTAAATACAACAGCTATTTTAACATCACAGTCACACATTTTTGCAAAGAAAGCAGAAAGTATAGCAATTACAATAAAAGAATTTCCTTTCTTTTTTTAAACAAAAATATATTTATGTCCTTTTAATGATTCTTACAAAATGGCAAGGATATCAGATTTTTACCTACCTGAAAAAGTTCAGGTCAGTGAAACAGCCTCTACCATCATTGGAGAAACACTGATCAGTATTGATTGGAATATAGGTGTAGGATATTCAGTGAAGAGGTGAAGTGCTTATGAAATTAATGACATTTTGTATATTCTAATCTCCAGAAACCCTAATGGAAATAATAAAAGTATCATTCTAGATACTGTTTCGTTCTCTTTAGAATGGTCCAGCTGAGTAACCTTTACCTGAACTCTCACTTTTGGCCAACATAAATTAACAAGTAATGTTTTACCAGTTGCTAACATATCTTTGAAGCTCTCATAAGATGAATAATGGCTTATTATGAGACATTAACCTGTCACAGCATTAAGGGTAATTCACTGTTTAGATCTTAGATGTTAAAGCAAAAAAAACCCCATGCTGAATTCATGAAAATATGAGTATTCTGAATCCACTCTGTGATATCCTGGTTTAAAAAATTGTAGATCGTTGTAATTTAATAGTATCATGGTATAAGAAAGACAGAAAGTACACACATTGGAAGCATTACACAGGGAGTAAACCTGCTGTTGTTTATAGATGGTTGTTTTACATGCAGAAAAGAATAAAATCTGTCATACAGTCCTTTGAAAGACAAGAAGTTAGCATGCACGAACCTCTTGCATTTCTTCTTATTCATTCATGGTCCGAGATTTCTGTTTTATACACTGTGCTTTCCTTATCAGCTTCTGTCTAAAAACAGATGAGGAAATACTGATCGTAAATCTCGAAAGCCTGAAACATAAAATCTGTTGAAGCATAAAATTTAAATTAATTTGGAAATTCACAAATGTTAACACATGAAAGGGATCACAGCAATATTCACACCTTTTTTTTTCTTCTTTTTTTCTTTACTCAATACCATGATGTTGAAACGAAAACATGGTCAAATTTGAAGAAATGCTTGAAGGCATTGTTTGCCACACAAGAAGGTCTGCATTTCTGGATAGCTTGGGCTGCCAGGAGCTGAGCAAAGTGAGACTGAAAATGACATGTGGAAATTCTTCCTCATCAATATGAAACAGTTTGTTATTGCACAGGCCAGAAGTCCCACTTAACCTTTACATGAACTTACTGGACACAGATTCCATTAGAAATTTAGTAAGTTTTGCTTACAATATTCTCTCACATTACTTGGGGACAAAAAGTAAAAACAATAAAAGGAAGCATGTTTTGGAGGGGACTGGAAAGAGAGACACCCTGGCTCTGCATGCTCCAGAAAGTGCCCTATTTAGATATTTCGTTTATTTTCATGTATTGTTTACCTATTGGCAGCATGTTTTCTTTACAGTGAAGAAATTAAAATTGAGATCTGTTATAGTGTGAGAATATTAAAATATCTTAAATAATATACATTAGGAAAGGAATTCTCCATTTTTTATGGAACATTAAAAGGACAAAGGTTTATGAAGGAAATCGTTGAGAATAAAAAGAATCTTGGGCATTAAAGGAAAAGGGATTTATTTTGTTTGTTTTCCAAATATTGTTCTGTCTTAAACATAGAAAATATGTATTTTGTGCTAAAAAAATTTCCTATTATTATTAAAAAAATTAGTTAACTAAGATATGGCACTGATTACATAAATACAGATTTTTTTTATTCACATAAAGCTTCACAAAAGTGCAAATCATGACAACAATGACCTTTCTTTGAATTCATTGCAGGACATTTATTCCTATAAAGACAAAATCTTGCATAGCTCCAAACCATTCCTGTAGAAACAATGCTGACAACTGACTAGTTCTCAGTATTAAAGGAGACAGTATACTCCATAGCTTTAAAAACAAAACAGCATTGTTTTAATAAGAATCCCCTTTAATTTATAATACTCTATTGTTTATAGAGCAGGCTCTTTCATTGAAAAGAGATTCTAATATCTCTTTCTAGCAAAAACAGTAAAATATGACACTGTATTTATGTGTTTCAGTCATCAGTTTCTTGGTAATGTAGAATATAACAAATATGAGAACCTTTCATGAAAGAGCCCTCTGATCTGTTCAGCAGGGCTCAGTAACTTATGAAAGATGTGAAAATATTACCTATGTGCCTACACAACATTCTTCTGCTGTGAAAACTGTCTGGTTGTCTTTCCTTGTCACTAGTGAAAAGACAGATTGATGCCCACTAATACTTGCAGCATTTTAGGGAGCAAGTAAGGGATGTTTTTTCTACAGGAATATATTTTATCCAAAATGTCATTAATATTTTTCCATAAAAATATATTTAAATATATTAATTTTCTAATAAAATAATTACAATTACTTATCAAATCTAACCGACTCCAAGACCTAATTTCTTTTCATTGCATTGCAATGAGTCTGTGGGTGACAGCATAAAAATTTATTCAGTTTGCATGAGTACATGATTTTATGTGTTGAAAACATTCTTTTTTATACTTTAAGAAACATGTCAGTCAGTGCAGTCTATTCCACTAGATAATACTATGTTTATAAACAGCCTCATGTGGCTGGATACATAAAACAGCCATGTGTGAGCGTGTGCACTTGCACATATATTCTTCCTCTACTTACAATATAATGAAAACCTGTAACTCAAATGTGTTCATAAAAAGTGGTTAGAGGATGGAAAAGTATCCTTATCAGCTGGAAAAAATAGCTGTGACTTGACTGACAACTGTACATACCATGCAAAAAGAAGAAGTAATTTTTGTAATGTTTTTGCTTTAAGATAGGATATTGATGAGAGCTAATAAATTTTTTGGTGTAACAAGATATTTTGTAAACCACTAATGAACCAGCAACCTCACCACAGTTTAAAGGCTTTAAAAGTAATGGCACATTTTTTTACAAGTGATTTTGGAAAGTCATAGTTAGTTGCAATTTCTGAAATATAATTTGCTTTGAACTGTATCTTTTCAGCATTATTGATGTATATATATATAAAATATCCATCCCTTTCAGTTTAGTGCTCACCAATGTTGATGTTGACAGCACTCCTTTCCTTCTCGGCAACTGTATTTTTAAAGTGATAGATTTCACTAACAGTGTTATTATAACTACAAAATTATATGAAAAATTTTAAAATTTGATGAAATTATTTTCTTATCTTGCTTAATGACAATGTTGCCTATGTAGTGTGCCAAATTACCATCAAGGGATATTTTAAATTATATTAATAAATCTTAAGATTCTTTTCGGATATCACTTAATGCCTTCCAGTTGACATAACAAATGAACCATTTCAGATTTCATTGAAAGCTCTTTAGTATATGTCACCAGTCTATTTTGGAAGTCTTTCAAAATACAACTAATGGCAGTAAATCATTGTGAGACACCATTTATACAATTCTAAAGTATTATGAGATGTTTTGTAAATCATTGTAGATTGCATACCAACTTGTGGTTTTGTCACATAACAGAAGCAACAGAAATAAAAATCTGTCTTAGTAAAACATTCCCTTTTCCATCATATTACTTTGTTTAAGAGTTTTCTGTGTTGACATATTATGAGTCTGCAATGAGGAGAAGTGCTAGTTTCAAAATTAATTTTTTTTCAAAATTGATATGCAATGCAGTGATATCAGAGCCCTCATAGAAAAACTGACTGTGCTGTTGTTCCCTATAGAACAATGCTGGCAGTCTTAAAATATAGAATAGCTGTGCTAAAACATGGGAAACATTTTTCTATATTAGGTAGCTAGTGAAAGTTGTTAAAAAGCATTTGTAATAAATGCAATATCAAAATTGCTGTGATTTATATTTTTTCATCTGTACAACATATTGCAAAATAGGCTGAGAAATATTTTTTCACCTTGACATTTTTTTAAGCTAGATAATTTCATGTAACAACTTTCCATTGGATTCTGAGTATGACTTGCCACTATTCAGTGCAAAAGATATGAAGTATATATGCAAAGATACACTAAAAATATTACAAAATGCAATCTTCTTATTTGTGCTATGCCTGAAAAAGAAAAATACCAATAAAGTATAATAAATAACAAACCTAGGATTACCACTCAAGTTATGATACTTGACATTCACTAATATTACTCACCTTAAAAAAAAAAAATCTTTTCTCTGTCTATTTTTATTTCATCATCTGCCCACAATTGAATATCCATGTTTGTCTTCTCTTGAACTGAAAATCTGATTCAAAGGTCAAAACTGACTGAATCTTATTCATATCTCTTCACTGATGGCAGTGCTAATAAAGAACAAATTGTAAATATTTTTTCTGAAAACCATATAGGTGTCTCAGGAACCAGATCTTCTTCCAGACTCCAAAGAATCTCTTTCAGATAGAGAAACACTCATACTGAAAGCCATTAGCAGAAATGTAATAGTATACAGTACAAGTTAACAGATGTATGTATACAACCAGTTCCTGATCAGAGAAGCCTGAGTGGGTAGCAGTACTGTAGTCTGCATTTGATCCTCAAACAATCACAGAACACAAATGGCAGGCACAATACTATGTGTGTTGGAGAAGTTTCCTTGCACTGCTCTACTAGTGCATTCCATTTCTGACCTGCAAAGCCTTGTTTTTCTGGTCCTAGGACTGTCATGAGCACAGATTATCAATCATGCAAAAACATATTCTGATTTTATCATGTAGACAAAGATTCTCTGGAGATTAAATTAAGAACTAATCTCACTGCATGTGTGACCTAGTACAAATGTCAACAAAAATTACTAGTGGAGAAAAACTGGAGCGCTGAACCACCATGACATCTACTTTTATGCTGTCTGGGGTTGTGCTTTTAATTACATTTTCTCTTTTGTTACTCTTTGTTAGCAAAATCAGGGGAGCCATGTCTGCCAGTGCTTTTGACAGGACATATCAGAGGTAAGAATGAGTGCAGCAAAGGGAAAAAGGCTCACTATTTTTGCTCTATGCCACAGAGAGCCTCTTAGAAAAGAGGTCTTCCAGGTTACTTTATCATCATAGACACCTTGCTAGCCTCTATGAATGGAATATTTTCTGACATCTCTGACTTTGGGGAAAAAAAAAATGTATTGAATTCAACTTCCATCAGAAGTGTTTCATTAGGCTAGGAGAAGAGTAATATGTTTGTTCCCTAGATGATACATCACATTCTTTCCTAGAGAAGACATTTTTACTGTAAAAAACTACTAAGAGAAGGGTAGTCATCAGTCCAACAGCTTTTAAGTACTTTCTGGTAGTGTAGTTATGAGGGAGCAGGGAAGACATACGCAAATGACCTTGCATTAGAAGATCCATCAAATTTCTGTGAAAAAATAGAAACATATTAATGCTGTAAGGAAAGCAGTGTTATCGTTCCAATAAGTTGTTTAATAACGAAAAATCTTTGTTATCAGGTTAATTTAAACAAACATTTCTTTTGGCATAGACCATGTACATACATTTTGCTTTAATTTGTTAGGTATATCTGCTGTCTGCTTTTGCTTATAATGTTTAGTGTAGCTGTTGTCTCTGAAAATCGCTTCTCCCATCTTTTTGTCCATTCTGTCTCTGTTATGATTTCTTCTGTGATTTCTTTCTGGTTTTCTGAAGTTAGCTACCCTTAGGCAGTGGTCATTTGTTAAAAACAAACAAACAAAACAAAACAAACAAACAACACACACACAAAACCACCATACACACACAAAAAAACCCAAACCAAACCCAAAAGAAATAGGAAGCACCACCTTATTCCTTCTTTAATAAAGACAAATAATCTGAATTCTTAAAAGCAATCTGACTTTTTCAGCTTTTTCTACTGTCTTGGAGATAAACTGTTGAAGTAGTTATTTGGGAAATAGGGGTTTTCCCATGATTCTTTCTTTTAGCTCACCTGAATTCACAAAGTCTTTCACTCATGCCATAGGTAAGTGAAAGACCAGTGAATATAATATTACAGTGACTATAGAATAAAATAGTAGATTTTTTTATGTTACTGGAAGAAACTAAAAGATTTGAACTAAAGATTGGAAGAACTACAATAAACTGGAAATTTGGTTTCAAATTTAACACAGTTTAAATTCATAAATCATCTTGTGCACAATTGAAGAGACACTGTTAAAATTCACTATTAGTTTGGAATTAATTGTGAATATGAGTCAAGACAGAAAACAGACATAAGCAATGTAATTGTACAAAAAAGCAACAAAATTAAATTTTGTCCTGAGAAAATGAGTTCTCTAAAGACATTGGCTGTCTATGTAGAAAATACGGGGAAATATTTATGTTGAAGGAAAACACAGAGCATATCACTGAAAATATTGTCGAAAGCATGGCAGAACTAATTATTAGAAACACACTTCCTAAGATTTCTATCTAGAGGAGGAAGAAGTATCATGGTTTTACCTAATCTGTGGGTTTCATGGACAACTACAAGGGTGACATTCCCAGGAATAGGGTCTACTCTTTTTGTGGCTTTTTGCTAAGCACATTTCATTCATTAAGGCAGTTAAAACGAAACACAATCTTTGTCCCCTGGTATGTTTACTTAGCTCAGCAAAGTTTGCGCAAGCTGCAGAACATTATTGCATGAGAAGTTAAATCACTCTTGCTCTTTTGATTCATATTAATAAACTAGTTTTTCTTTGGAGCCCATAAAGCACATGGAAAATTTCAGAATGTGTCAAGATACATGGTTTGAGAATATTACCTATGCCATGTTAATTTTAAGAGGATATGATAAATGAAGTTGAATTAGTTAGACATAACTGAGAATACCACATTTTAAGATCTCAGTCTTCATTTTTCTGTTAACTCTAATGGATTAACTGTCCTGAATGTTTATTATCTTCTGCCTCAAGTCAAATTCAAAACAAACTACTTTTAAACAAATAAACAAAGAGGACATCTTCTTAAAGCAAGTCTAAGAAAAAAAGTTCAATTTTTCAATGGGTATAAAATGTTTAAACATGCAACAATTTCTTTGAAAATTTTTGGCACCTCTGAGGTTTGGAATAGAAACTTGGTGTGTTTCTTTTCCAGGAAGATATGAAGGAATTGTAACTGATTTTTCTGCTTCTTCAATTTTACTGATCTCCTTCAGCTTCTGAAAATCTACATTTTCCACTTGTTTTGCAGAATCAAAGATATTTGCTAACAAAATTTCTGTGTGCATTGTCTGAATTGAATATGCTTCAGGTTGTTGACGCAGGTCCAAAATCCAAAGTGCTTACATGCTCCTCCGTTTGGCTCAGTCTCAGACAATTAGTAGTTCTAAGAAAATTATTTTCTGCTTATCCATCAGCAAGGACAGACTCAGAGGAAGCTCCGTTGACTGGAAGTGTCAGCATAGTCTCCCCAGTAATTAATGTCCAGTCTTCAACTCTGATCCTACAACGTTTCCTCATAAACTTTAACTCATAAAGCCCACAAGCTTGCTGCTATTCACTGCAACTCTGGATGCAACAGTCCAGCCAGCTCCTTATCCATCTCATAACCCATCCACCAAATGCATATGTCTACAAATTAATGGCAAGAATGTTAAGGGGGCTAGATAATACAAGACTCTCCTGGAGTACCTCATCCAGCTCTGGGGTTCCAGTACAGAAAGGACATTGACCTGTTCAAGAGAGTCCAGAGGAGGGTCCCAAGATGATTTGAGGGATGGAGCGCCTCTTCTATGAGGAAAGGCTGAGAGAATAGGGACTGTACAGCCTGGAAAAGAGAAGGCTTTGGAGTGACCTAACTAAATTAGATATTATGAAGAAATTCTTTACTCCAAGGGTGGTGGGGCAGAGGTTGCCCACAGAAGTTGTGGTTGCCCCATCCCTGAAAGTGTTCAAGGCCAGGTTGGATGGGGCTTTGAGCAACCTGCTCTAGTGAAAGATTCCCTGCCCATGGGAGAGATGTTGAAACTAGATGATCTTTAATGACCCTTGGAAACCAAGCTATTCTATGATTCTATGTTGTTTGTTTCACTTGTCTTGTTCACTGATGCAGTCAGTCCATCACAGAAGAGAATTAGATTAGTCAGGCATGATTTGCTATTGGTGAAGCTATTGGCTGTCTCTAGTAACCTTCATATCTTCCGTATGTTTCAATATGCTTTCTAGAAGTCTAACTCCATGATCCTGCCAGGCATGGAGATGAGGCTGACTAATCATTAATACCTAGGCTCCTCCTTTTTACCATTTTTAAAAATGGATGCAATATTGCCTTTTCTCCAGTCACTGAGCACTTCACCCAACAGATTGGACTTCTGAAATGATTTGATTTACATCAAATATGAAATGAAATGAATATGATTTACAGTGGCTTAGCAACTGCATCTGACAGTTCCACCAGGAACCTTGGATGCATCTTATTGGACCTTATGGACGCAGGTTGCTCAGTCATTTCAAAACTGATCTCCTCTTATGGTGGAAGGGACTTCACTCTACTACTCCTTGCCTTGAGTTTCAGAGGCTTGAGAGAGGTGGCAAGGGTGATTACTAGAGACAATGACTGAGGCAAAAAACCCTTATGAGAAACTCAACCTAATCCATGATGGTTCTCGCTATTTCCCTCTATTTTTCAGGGAGGATTTGGTTGTGTACATTTTCATTAATCTTCCTTTTCTGATAAACAAACCTCTTGAAACCCTCCTGGTTAATCTTCACATCCCCTGCTAAATTCATTCTGACTGTGCCATACCTTTCCTGATCCCATCTCTATAAATCCATGCAGCATCCCTTACATTCTTCCTAGGATACATGTCCCTGGTTTCAATGTCTGTGCATTTCCTTATGTTTCAGTTTGACTAGGAAGTTCTTACCATGCCATTCTGATTTTCTGCACTGCTTGCCTGCTTGCTCACTCAATCAAGGACTTTTGTGCTCTAAGAAAAAATCCTTAATGAACTTCCAGGTCTGTTGTGCTTCTTTATCCCTGAGGACTGTTTCTCCATGGTCCTGTAGTGTAATTTCCTAAATTCAGTCTCCTAAAATTCACTTTCGTAAAATTCAAGGTCTTGCCTTTAGTCTTACCTGGCCCATATCTTTCGAGACTGTGAGTTACATCTGGTGATCACTACAGGCTAGGCTGCTGCTAATCTTGACACCTCTAATTTTTGTGTCCAGGTTGATAAACTTCTCTGGTTGGACTATCTATCTCCTGAATTAAGAAACTATCCTCAACGGACTCCAAGAACACGCTGCACTACTTACACCTTTCTGTGCCACTTTTCCAGCAGTTGTCATAATAACTGAGGGTTCCCAGCAGCATTGGAGACTGCATATGTGGTATTTCGTGTAGTTGAATTAAGAATGATGCATCAAGGTGTTCCTGTTGAGCTCACAGTCTGTAGTAAACACCAACTGTGAGGTTTCCTTTGTTGTCTTGGCCCTTAATTTTTACCCATAAGATCTCAACCCATTTATCAGTGTTTTTCAAACACAGCTCTCTGCAGTCATTCCATTCTTTTATATAAAGGGCAAGTCTCTTCACAATTCTTTCCTTGCCTTTCTCTTCTAAGAAGTCTATAGTAGTGTTTCAGCCATGTGATTCATCCCACCAGGTTTCAGTGATAGAGTTTTGATCATAGCTTTCTAGTGACACAGTGGTTTCCAGCTCCTCCTTCTTGTCACCCATGATATGTGCATTAGTATAAAAGCGCTTCAGTGTCCTATCAACCTTTTTAGAGGAACAAGCCCTAATTTCTCTGAGGCATTTTACAAGTGTAAACTTCTTGGTCCCTAAGATATTAGTAGCTCCTAAACACTTTATTACTAAAAACCCAATCCTGTTCACTCACTAAATTCAGTTTAAAGTTCTTCTTGTAAATCTGGCAAACTTGTCAGTGAAGACTGTCTATTTCCACTTGGTCAGATGAATCCCATCAGCTCCCAGCAGTCTCATTTTCTCAAAGGTAAATCCATGATCAAAGAAGAAAAAACTTTAAGTATGGTACCAATCAGTTGGCAAGGCAAACGTGCTCAATTTGTTTCTTCCTTCTTGAACTCCTTCCTCTTACTAGAATACTACCTGTGCTCCTGATCTTCTTAATTTTGCTCCAAGGAATCATACATTTTTTGATAGTTCTAAGTTGATCACGGTTATCATTACACCCTACATGGAATAGTGAAAACTGTAGGAATCCCCAGATCTGACAGCATGTCAGTGACATCACTAATGCAAGTTCCTGACAGACATCTAATATCTCTAGAGAAATTGTCTGGACAGCAAATGAGTTCTTTAGTGCCTCTCAGTAAGGAATTTCCAAATACTATAATAACTTCTAAGCTTTTATGGTGGCACCAGTTCTTATGTGAGTGTGTGGATGCAACAAATTTGCATTGTCTTCTTTTCCTGGATCTTGTCTGTTATTCACATGGTCTTCATTCTCCAAATGCATGTGTTCTATCTTATGCAAGGGCACTTAAGGCAGAAGGCTCTTCTTTCTGCCCCAAGCAGAGACAAGGGTCCAGTCTCCTTCATCTTGATTCAGTCACCTTGAGGTTGAATTCAGGTTTACCTTTCTCCTGCACAGCCATAAGGCAGGGCTGTTGCTCAGTCTAGGACAGTACATAAAACTGTGTATTGATCTCCTGATCACATAGTAAATTGATGGAAAATATTTTGGTATTTTATATATAGTTTTCTGACTGTAGATATTACCATTTAAAAAACCTAGTTTTCCCTATTTTTTCTCATTACAATGTTACTTTAATCAAATATAAAATAATTAATCTGAAAGGCAAAGCACTTGCAACAGTGGTGCCATTGTCTCTTTCTGCAATATAAGCATTGACTTCTTGCCACAGTCAATTACTTACAATACAACACTAGATGAAGTAGTGAAATCTGAAAATATGCCTCCAGGCGTCAAAACACCAGGGGATTAATACTAATGTTTCATTTACATGCAAGAAAGGAAATGTTGTGTTGCTCAGCTTCACAGAGAAGCAGAGAAAGAGAGGGAAAGAAATCTGTTTTCCTTGCATACATTAGAAAAAAGAAAATAATTTTTCAAAACTGAAAATATTACCCACAGCAGTTTGCATCCATGCCAAAAAATACTCCCACATGAAATTCAGGTCTCTGGTTAAATACCAGGGGCCTTAAAATGTTTTTTTGGGGTGGGGAGAAAACACCCTCTCCCCCTTCCTAGCTCTTTTCTCTTCTGTATTTTTTCTATATGAGTAGTATCCTTTATCTCTCTTCCCAGGCTTTGTAAAACATACTGTAATGTCACCATTCACAATATACTCCTTTTAATCCCTCATGCAACAGAAGAAAAATGAGCACGATAAGAGGAATGCTTTATTTTAGGGAGTTTTAAATAGGTTAAAACACAGAAAATCTCTTTTGTCCCATGTCTATAAAAACTCTTCACTAGCATATTCCTGAAAGGACTAGAAAGCAGACTGTTTGAATTTTTTTAGCTAATGCTCTTTAGCAATGCCTTCTTTTGATACGACAGTCAGATTATCATCTCTAAAACAACATTACAATAATTCTGTGTTCTCATTTTAGCTGTTAGATCCAGAAAATGCATAGCCAATCATATTTTTCAGCCTTTAGTACGATTTGAGTCTGTGGTTTTATTCTGCCCAAAGACCACCAACAGACAGAGAGAATGTCGAGTTCCACTTCTTTGGAAAATGGTAGTAAGTTAAACTCAGAATGTCTATCTCAATTTCTGATTTTATTCTTTTTTGTTTCAGTCAGTAAAAATAATAATAAAAATTACTCATAAGGAATAAACATGATTACTATAATCTCAGTTATCAGGCAGATCAAGGTCTAAATCATGAGGCTTTTAGAGGCCTTTTAAAGGATGTTCTCAAGCATTTTCTGAAGTTTTTTTAATTCTTGTGTATTCACTGTTGCTTATGCTACCCTCTCAAAAGCTTGTAAAAAAGTATCCCCCACCTCATCCAAGTCTGCCAATTTTAGGCTTTTCTATTTGGCAAGCATTAATCTTTCTTTGGTTTTTTTTTGAATAGTCCTAAAATTGACACTGCTGGTTTATTTGACAACAATGTACATTTCTATTTCCTGGTACACAGAGAGCCTTATTATACTAAAACCCTTGTGATCAACAGCTTGACATTTGCAGAGTTGGCTCCATGAATCAAAGGATGTCTTTTGCTTGTTTGTCAACTGCAGCATGGAAAAGCAAAAAGAGGGAGCACACCATATTTTTTGTGTGGTCCATAAAAACCAAATAACTTTCCCAAATATTTTTGTCTTGAATTGCTTTAAAATAGTATAGCTAGAAAAGTAATTGATGGAAATAATTTCCTGTGTTAAATGCAATTAATTTGTTACAGTTCAAGTTTATTATTTTAGGCTACACATCCACAACAACAAAATATTTACTAGACAACTGTAAAATTGTTCCTTCAACAAGGAAACTAATAAATGATTTGCTACTTGAATATTTTTTCTAATGGTAAGCTAAGATGAAAACAAGTATCTAAGGAGGGTGGCAGCAGTCCTGATTTTCAAGTATCATCTTTTTTCCCTGAGGGGGAAAAAATGTAGAATTTAAATTCTGCAATACATAAAGAGCTAATCTTACATTTGGTTAAGTACAAAGAAAAAGCACTGAGGCGTTCAAAATCAAACATTTCAGTAATTAAACTAGAGAATCAGGGCTCTGTTTCCTTTCTGATATTGTTTAGTTTTTATTAATACAGGGAGGATTTAGCACATCATGAAGATTAACTTTATATGAGAAACTGATGAAAAATCAATGGGTTTGGTGGGTTTAAAAATATCTTATAGTTAGTCTGTAATAAAACATCAAACAGATTTTAACAGTGCATAATAGAAAAGTGCACTTTTAAACTAAGCTGGGATTTTCAAAATTATCTGAATCAGTTATGTCCAAAAAAGCCAATTTTCTTTATAAATTAAATTTCCTATTTTCACAGTCATTTACCATACACTTTCAGTAGAAAGGTCATTCTTTATTTCTGCCACAAGTTCTGCAAAGATATATGATACCTCAAAGCTTAAACATTTCATTTTTAAAGAT
>JAWWEU010000091.1:43220699-43240072 GCA_035583155.1 Acropternis orthonyx
AATCGTTACCAAGATTCCTGTTTGAACAGATTTTTTTCTGGATATTGTTATTTCAGTGTATTTTTTCTATGAATTCATCCTGTATTTTGAGTCAGATGAAGAAAACTTGAAGGAAGAGAACTGTATTTGTTAGGGCTTTCGGGTGGCAAGAGTGCTATTTGTCTCATCCTGAATGTCTGAATTCCTGTAGATGTACATGTTTGAACTGATTAAAAATATTCTTTGTTGTAAAGAAGACTTTTATTCACAAATTTAAATAAAACTGTTGACTTATTTACATGAGATCATTAAAGGAATATATGAAAACTAACTCAAAAAGTTTTCTAAATAAATGGAAAAGACACAAAATTAGTCTAGAGTGGACAGGTTAAAGATGTAGCTTGCTGCAGTCATTAAGATATTCAGTGTTTCATATGGTTTCACTCACAGCATAGTCTGGAAGTAGAGAGACATATTTGGAGTAGGTTTGACATTTTGCTTTGGTTTCATGTATTCAATCTTCATTTTCTTAACTTCCTCACCTTTTATACCACTGGGAAAGCACAAATTTAGTAACTGGTCTTTTATTCCATATTTCTCATTTTAGTATAGAGGGTGGTAACAAAACCATCTGACCTAGAAGCATTTTTCTCTCACACTTTGGCTTTTTTTCTGGTCAGCTATCTAGTTGTCTGGTCTTCTGATTTGCTTAATCCCTCACAATATATTTCTGAACTTTTCTGAAAGTACTTGGTCTTAAGCTTATCTGGTCTCAAGCTTTTTCTGTCATTAAAATCTGGTCATCTTAAAAGAAAGGAATCTGGACTAACAGAAAAATGAATTAACTTTCATCTTGTTTTCCTCTGTCGCAAAAAGCATGGGTTTTTTTTCATTCCCCTGGGAAAATGGAGATGTTTTTGCTTTCCGATGGTGGTAGAAATGAGTAAAAAAAGCAATTAGAACTGACTATAGTTATTTCTTTACACAGAGTTTTCAGGTTTAGAGTTTCTAAAACACATATTCATGAGGCTAAGCTCTCTAGGCAAGTATTTATATTTTCTAAGTCTTGTTCACCTTTCAGAAATCTGGGGCAAGTTTTTGGAAATTTGGGGGTTACCCTATTCACTACAATAGAATTAAACTTGTTCCACGAGAAACTGGAAGAAAACAAAAAAGAATTTTCCCAGATAGGCATGTCTCTGATTACCAGAACTAGAACAAATTCAGCCCTCTTAGGAGAGAAAAAAGCTTAAAGGAGAAACAGTGTAAAACAGTTCTTATATCTTCACCTTCCCTCCTCTGTTAGGGTATATACTTGGTTGCTGCCTTGTAATATTTCGTCTTATTTTTCTTATTATTCAATTTTGACAACTTTTAAAGTCAGCTTTAGGAACACTACTTCACTCCATTTTCAGAGGCAGGGAAGTGCCTACTAGGTCAGAAAAGCTCAAGTTCTCCAGAGTTGTTCTTGAAGGAAAGAAAAGACAGTAACAGTCAGCCATTATGTCATTTTCGTGCAACTGCTTCTAGTTAGTGGCTTCTATCTACTTTTTTGCAAAATCTCTTATAAAGGGTTCTTGATTAATTACATGAATGGAGGAGGGGTCACAACTGTGCCTTGTATCCACTTAGCCTTTTTCTAGGAGTTAGCAGCAAATGACAATTTGACTCCTACACATTCTTTTCATGACAAGCAGCATAATGCAGTGGGGTGTATTGATTCTGTGTTAAGTACAATTTTGCTATTACCTTTTGGTCTGAAGGATACAGTATATGAACACTAGTTTCTACAGAAAGCAGTACTAACCAGAAGTGACAACCTTCTGCTGGCCTGTGCCAACACAAATTGTGCACTTTCATAGAGCTGTGGAAATGAATGCATATCACTGTTGCAACAACACATGTTACCAAGGGTAAATTTCCAAGGCACCTGTCTGAACCCAGTGTTTCTTCATGCCCCTTGCTTTTTTCTCATGAATTCTAGTGCCAAAATTCAGTTGTA
Organism: Acropternis orthonyx; assembly: GCA_035583155.1. Classification (NCBI taxonomy): domain Eukaryota; kingdom Metazoa; phylum Chordata; class Aves; order Passeriformes; family Rhinocryptidae; genus Acropternis; species Acropternis orthonyx. The sequence goes on from JAWWEU010000091.1 coordinate 43,222,681, forward strand.
GTCATATATGGGAGCAGATGGTCAAACCCACTTCTGTGTCCAAGTAGGCTGGTGGGCATAGTTATCTGATGTGTTTAGAGATATGGTGGCAAGCCAAGCATCTCTCTTTACTCACCACCTAGGGATACACTCTCAAGTAAAGAGATCCCCCTCTGAGCAGAGTAGTTGCCAGATTTCAAAACATTTGCAGAATGTTTGCAGAATTGTATTTATCCCTAGAAATAATACTGTTTAATAGCCACATTTTCATAGCTACTTTTTTAAGTGAATTCCTAAACAGATGCTAAGGGTAAAAATGCAAGCTTCACATCAGCATCATACTGTATTTTGAATATTTACAAGTTTTCTTAAGAAGAAGCACTGCGACCCATGTTCCATGACATAATTGGACATCTATTTGCTAGGCCAGCTGACTCAATTAATTCTAGACGTTGTTCCTGGTAGGGAAGAGGAAACTACTGTTGGTGATTTCCTGATGAACTTATGCAAGTAGATATTCCCAATTTCTATCTAAAACAAGGCCAAAACAAAATTTGATTTTCTAAAACATGGTTCATTATTTTTTGCAGTGCTTTTCACAGTCAGAAATGCTACTATATCCAGACCTAATTAATTAAGACCAGTGTATTTAATGTCAGCTTGGCCATTCAATGAGATGCTTACCTATTTCTATCCATACAAATGGTGCATCACAAAATTCTGAACCTTGCTTTCATTACCCAACATGCAATTCTAGTAAAACTGCTGCTGTTGTTCAAAGCTGGACACTCTTATTGTGGAAAACATAGCTCAGTACTACAGAAATAAATCTTGATATGCAAATATCACTCTGCAAATGCTCCCTGAAAATATGTTACCTTTGAGGAAATGGTGGTTCCAACTAAACAGATTTGGTGTTGTTCAGAAGGAATTTAGCTACAAATAAGTTTCTTAAAACTTTGTAATCAAATCTGATTATGAGTATTATCAGACAGCTTAATACTGAAATGTTTTCTTTTAAAAATTAGCTTTACCTTAGACTGTTTGTCTAAGGTAAGATCAAGCCACAGCTGGAAGTGATATAATCAATTAAATGGATTTAAGCTACTGTTTAGAGGTTCATTCACAATACATGGAAAAAATATTACAATTATATTTAGAATTAGTCAAAAAATTTTGATTAACATTAGAAGTCAGGTAAGTATACCCACCCCCTTGCAGAACATCAAGGAACTATTGAAGGAAGCACTAGTAAGAAGGCTGATGACTTAGCACAGGACAATCTCTAGATCCATGCTACTTGTAGTGATACCCTTATAATATAGAGCAGTGAAAAACATCTTTAGTTACGAAAGAAGCAGCTGCTTATGAAAGCTACTTTCTAAGTGCAGTTATTTTGAAGCAAAAATCAACACGAATGTGCAAGAGCTCACTTTGACTTTCAGCCCAACTGCACTGCATGTGACAAAACTATTTGGAAAAGAGTATGGTACAGTCTTCAGCAGCAAGTCACATGCATTGCTTTCCTTGGTGGTCTACCAGAGTAAAGTTTGTAAAGTTCCAGAGCAAAATCAAAATTTCTCTTTTTCATATTTTCATGGATTTGATTGCTTATCTTTTTTTGTTAGCTAAAACACCACTAGCATTTAATATTCTTATTATCTGCCATAGCATTTGGCTCATATGAGAGTGGTCAGAATCACTTCTAGCTAGTTAACTGTTTGAAATGGTATTTTATCTCTGACTGTATTAATTACCTAACTATATTTAACTATGTAATTATTATTATCTTCAGATTTGGAATATGATTAAATATAAATAAGTGTCTGTGTTCTTAGTGACTCTTGGTAATTTAGGAGTTCACCAGTATTACCACCACACAACATGAAGAAGTTATTTAAGCCTTATGTGAACTGAAATGTGAACTTAACTGAATGTGAACTTAACTATAAGCTACCTCATTAGATAAATATGAATCACTTCCATGCATTCTACAGAAGAAATATGCATATCCAAGCAAGATTCAGATCAGGTTTTGCTGTAAAATTTTGGTGCTGAGACCTGTACAGCTACTGAGGCACCATTAAGTGGAAAAACATCTACAAATTTCCGAGAAATGCTCATACATTTTCACAAATATGTAAATGTGAGAACAAGGAATTCATTACATCACAAAATTTGTTATAAGAGTGGTTTTTTGGGAGAACAAAGAAAACTAAGTTCCAGGTTAAAGACCTTATTCGAGTCTCTGGCTCAGAGTGTGAAACAGTTGTGCTAAAACATATTGGTTGAGGCTTCATTCAGTGTTACCAGCTACATGCAACACAAGTAGTCTTGCAAAATATGCTTCCTACAACAACTAAACCTAGCCCTGTGATAAAGTCTTTCTACACTTGTTTAAAGATACATTAACTATTTTTCACGCAGCTGGGAGTTGTATTTTAGTCAACAGTTCTAGCCAAGAGCCCACATCACGGGTAGCACAAATAGGTGCATTTGTAGAATTATTAAAGATAGGTAATTATGGCTCGTTGTGTCTGCATCATTTTGCTTACAGACTGAAAGCCAGAATATTTTATATAACAGCATAAGAGTTTTATTTCTGCATTGCTATTGATTTCTTCTTGTAGTAAAAGCTCTCATATGCAAAAGCCATGGGACAGAGTATAATCAAGGTATCACATGTATATGGTATTTCTAATAGAATTTCTCAAGGAAAAGCAGGTAAGGAAAATGGAAGGTAAGTTGTTTGTTATCAGAAAATGAAGAATTTGCTGTTTTATTTGCTTAGCTGCTTTTTTTTCTTTCAGTTACAATAGTAAGAGGAAAATTCATTTGACTCCCCAGAAGGGATAATGTATTTTTAACATATATTTTATATAATCATTTAGATTTTAAAAGACCTCTAAGATCATTAATTCCAGTTGTTAACCCAGTACCACTAAGTCCACCACTAAGCCACGTCCCTAAGTGTCACATCTACACATCTTTTAAATATTTCATGGGATGGTGACTCAATCACTTCCCCGGGCAGCCTGTTCCAGTGATGGACAACCCTTTCAATGAAGATTTATCCTAATATTCAATCTATACCTCTCTTGACAGAATCTGAGGCCATTTTCTTCTCCCACCAGCTTTAAAAACATTTTGTCTGCCTTTACATCCTGACTCTATCATTCTCCCACCATGTGGTATCTGCCTTATTGACCTTTCCCCTGATTCTTGACCTTCTCATAATTATCACTAAGATCTAGAAATTCAAAACACTTTCTAACATCTGGGGCTACTCTACCACCTCTTTTTCCTTGGCTATCCCTTCTGCCATCCACTGCAGCACTGTAGTTTTGTGAGTCATTCCACCATGTTTCCATGATGACCACTGTGTCATAGTGCTCATGCTGCACGATGGCTTCCAACTTCTCCTGTTTGTTGCTCCTGCAGAATACATTGGTGTAAATGAACTTCAGCCAGTGTGTTGATCCCACCAACACATGTAAGAAGCTTTAATTTCTATGTAATCTTGTGTCTTTTGAGTAGTTTTGCTTGTCAAGACACTGTGAGAGTTTTTCCTCCTTATTTAGTAGAATGGCAGAAGACAGCTCATGAGTTTTCCAGTTGCCTAAAATACAATAGGGTTTCCTGGAAAGCCAGCAGCATGTTGACTGAGTCTAACAATTCAGTAACAAGAGATCTCATTATAGGTAACTTTGCCATGAGCAGTATAGACTTTTTCATTTAGAGAAAAAAACTACCAATTTCCATGTACAGCAAAAAGAACTGGCCTTCTACATCTTCAAATACTGAAAACTGTGTGCAGCCTTTATAAAGAGAAAAAACACTGAAGTTACAATTGCCTTGCTGTATTTGAGACATGAACAGGTAATTACAGAGGCAAAATATTCTAGGAATAAATGTCAAATATTGTTGATTTGCAGTATTTTTTTGTGTGAATGTATTTTATTCATATTAAAAGGCAATTAATAATGAGGACATTACTTTTCAATTAATAGAAGAAATTAAGATCTAGAAGATTAGGGGGGTAAAATAATTCATTCTGTAAGAAAGAGTTGTGCCTCCAGGTAGCTAAGAAGCCATTTTTACTATCTGGGCTGTTTTTTGAATGAAAGAGCTACATCTTAAAATGTGAATTACTGCAGTAGTTCTTTGTGTTCATGAAAAATATTTAAAATGATTGCTGCCATAAAATATTCAATTCCACTTTCACCCCTCACCAAGTGCTACCTTATCAGACAGCTTTTGATAAAAGACTATGCCATTTCTGCCTTAAACACTAGGGATATTTATACTTGTATTATCTTCCTCTGGCAATGCTCTGAGAAATGATTATTAATGCTTGCAAAGTAAAGCATTACAGCAATACAAAGCATTGTAGTATTGGAATGTGAATACATAGGCAGTGTGAACATTTCTTTGTTATGAAAGTGTCAGTTCCATTCTTAAAATTGAATTGAAATTTGCACATCACATAACACAAAAGTAAAGGTAAAGAAAACTTTTATTCAGATGTATTCTTGTGGGGTTTCTGATTCTTATAAACAGGCTTTTGTAGGAAGGTATGTTTACCTAAATCAGGAGCATCTCTGATTAGATTTAGCAGTAAATCCAAAAGCTAATCTATAACATTTGAATGTCCAAACTCAGTAATTTCTTCAGGTCATTTCAAGCGCATAGCCAAATAATTTAATCAAATTATTCAAACAGGTTTTCTTTGTTTCTTGGATCTCATCTGGCAACTTAGTACTGTTCATGTAGGACAGAAAAAAAATCCCCCAAAACCCCAGCAATGTTCACTTCTTTTTTTTTTTTTCCTTCACTCTCTCACTTGACTAGATGGAGCCTAGAAAGGCTTTTCATCTCATTTTTAACATCTCACATTTTATCACCTGTGATCCTGAGAAAAAGATGGCAATATGGAAGGAAAGAACAGAGGAGTAACTACAAAAAATGACTGGGTTTTCAGCATGCTACATCCCAACCGTTTGAAATAAAAGCATGATACAGAGTGAGATAAGGAAATCTACCATAAGAATATAAACTCGAAACCATGCAAAATTCAGGCTAGAAAAGTAGTTTCAAAGATTCCCTATACTTTAAAACCAAGGTGATAGCTGCATATTCTTTACCTTAAGTGAGAGGATTCATGCAGCCCTATTGCATGTTGAATAAGGATGTTATTTTCACATCTGCTTGGGAAGAATTTTAATAGTGCAGAAATCCTCACTGTATTTTACAAGGCCCCATTAACTAAGTTCATTAGAGAGGTTCAGCTCAAAATCTCTTTCTTTTTCCAGGGTTTGGGATTTGAATTTCACAAAGACAGCTTTTGCAAGATAAACATTATGAAGTGGTTGGTATGACCATTTGGAGGTAAATACTAGGAACACTGGGGTTTACATGGTACCTCAGTATTTCTTGGATTATGGTTGCTGTCTGAATTTGTAGAGACAAAGGAGAAAATATTGAGAAAATGTTTCATACTTGATGAAAGGAACAGTTTGATTGCTATTTCACATTCATGTCAATTACATACATGAGGAGAGAAAATAATTTTTGCTGCCTTATTATTAATTTGCTAGATGTTCACCATTGTTACAGTTCTTTAATCTCTAGCTGAACATGTTCTTTGTAAACTGTATGTTTTAAACTTTCTGTATTTAGATTCCCACGACTAATCCATTTGCACCCAAAACTGAACTTCTCAAGGCTTCCATCATACTCTCTTTCTGTCAATCTAACACGCAAACATGGACCTTTATTTTCGTTTTGCATTTCAGCTAGTGTGCAGCTTTGCTGCTTCTTTCACAAATCTTTGTGGTTTGTCTTCCACCACAAACTTACAGATACCCCATTAACATAGTGTCTTGGTTTAAAGACAAATACTAGAGTGGAGACTCCAATAAATGAACTCCCTCCATTTTCATTAAAACCTCTCTTTTTTTCACCAACACCCAGACATTAAATGTGATGAGATATAAGTTAAAAAAGAATAGTTTACTGACAAGAAACATAGAAACAACAATGTAATGCAAACAGAGCAGCACAAACCAACAATAGACTAGGACCTCCCCTAGTCTCTCCCCATTCATTTTGTACCCAGGTAAAAATGGTGACCGACACATTTCCCTGCCCCTTCCCACTGGAAGAACAAAGAGAAAATACTGTAGCAGACAAAATTCCCATGGTTTAAGGCCCTTCCCATCTAGGCAAAATACATGAGAAATTAGAAGCAAAGCAAAAACCTGGAAGGTTATGCCATCTGAAAAGAAGTCCCAGTTGCTGAGACATCAGTGTGGATCCCGGCACCACAGCAATATCGACACAGGGCATTCCCTGCTCCCAGCCACATAGCTGCCCCCAGCTCTCACTCCAGCTCAGCCGCAAAGGTGCAGGATGTTACTGGAGAAAGTCAGCTCCTCTCTGCTTGGACCTTTTAAGGTCTCAAACCATTGCATGGAATTTCCCAGGAAATTCTAGAAAGTCTGTTCTGCTTTCATAATATATTCCACTGACTCAACTATTGTGAAAACTAACAAAGTAAAGTTAATCAATGGTTTTCTGTAACCCAGTACTCTGTGCTCTTTGGCAGTATATAACTAGACTGAGTTTTAATGTCAGGAAAAGGCCTTCACCTAGATTTTCAGTTATGGAATTTCCTAAAACTGTAGCAATGTAAATGCAAATGGTCAGTCTTTGAGTGCTCAAACAGCAGTAAATGAGGACTCATGGAACTCATTTTAGATACTTGAGTATGTTGAGAAAAATGCTTTAATATAAACATAGTCACTGAATAGGGATAGGGATATATAAATTATTATTAATTTCAAGGTAGAATCATGCTATGATGCCCAGAAGGCACTGGGAGTTTTAGGCATTAGGTGTTGTTTTCTTGTTGGTTCATTCAAAACTAGGTTTCAGCCCTTCAGGCACAGTTGTTAATTTCAGGGATTAATGACACAATGACAGTTTTTAGGCTGTCATTTCTGTATGAATGTGAAAGGCAGGGCTTTATTTCACCTAAACACTCATCTTTAGATCTATTATTACAGACTTCTTAAATGTTCCATTCAGAACACACATTATGGAGTTTTACACTGCAGATGTATAATTTCTTAGACTTTAGTTTTAAATTGAGAAAGGCATCTGTAAATTGCTACAGAAAATTCTGCCATTGCTCAATCTTTCTTTTCATGGAAAGTGAATATATTTTGAATTTACTTCTTGGTCCTTCTGAATTTTGTTAGAGTAATAATGAAAAAAGGACAGGAATTCATTTGAAATCGTGGAAGCTCCTGGACTCACAATGTGAATCAAGAGATTATTTATTTTAAAGAAGAGAAAATGGAAAAATAAGAAAACAAAAACCAACAACAACTTAAAGTAAGGATAAAAGAGCAAAGTCACTTTGTCACTTAGACACAATCATATATTACCATACCTCTGGGGAGAAGTGAAGAGCAAATAAACAGTATTGCATCCCTGTATTCACAGACCACTTATTGATGCAAGATGAGCTTTAAAAGAAACACCTTTGTTTAGGTTCTGACAAGCTAGCATCACTGAACTAAGAAAATTGCTTTTTCAATTATTGTATAAATCTGACTAATCAGTTGTAGCAAAGAAATAACTCTGCTAATTCAGACAAAGATTTAATTGCAAATAAATAAAATACTCAGAACCACACTAATAAACTGGAATTTCAAAATAGACTGTTATTGTTTTGGTTTGACTTTGGCAAAATGCCAAGCCTCTCAGAGCTGTGCAGAGTTTCAACAGAGTGAGGAAAAAAAAAACCCCTTAAAGCTGAAACTGATATATATACATATATTTACACAAATTTACAACATATGTATGTACAAATATAAAAGAAAAACCAACAATAACTTTATCCCAAGCTGTTCCCGCCAACCCCCAAACAACACAGATTCTACCACCCAGCACCCCAGAGAAACACCCCACAAAATGTTTCCCGGGAAAAACACCCAGCAAAGAGGGAAAGAGCAAACCCAAACAAAACAAAAGTATTTTACTTCCCAAAGACCAGAAGTGATGTGGATATCTTGGCACAGGAGCGGTGAGGCCTGTCGCTTAGAAAGCAGCAACATCGTGTCCTCTCACATCACAAGCCAGGAGAGAAGAAGGAGAGAGGAGAACACACCTCCAAGAGTTTTTTAGTTAACCTGACATCATATGATATGAAATACCTAACTGGTTGCTTAAGTCAGGTGATACCTGCCCCTCTGAGTTTACAGAGAGCCCTATAGCCCAAAACTGAGGCTTGCTGAAGACCTATACTAAGGCCTTAATCTGAGGTTTTTTGGGGTTTATCAAACCCATCACATAGACTGATGTTAAATATATTACTCACTTGTCAAGGCCTTTACTGAACAATCATTACCTTATCAAATTCTTTCAAATTAAAATTCTACTTCTAATATAAAAACACAACAAAAATTTATGAGGAAAAATTGTGAAGCAACCTGTGAACACTAAAGGAATAACTTTAAAGAAAAGCAGATAGAGATACTCAGATATGGCACCTTAAGCATAGCATTTTCATTTTTTCAATGTCATATGTTAGCTTTTAACCTTTTCTCTGTGTTTATGTCATTATCTCCAGAACTGTTGACTGGTCCTTCTACAGACTTGATGCATGTGCCCTCCATCTCCTTCTCCAGGTCACTGACAGAGATGTTGAGCAGGTCAGGTGCCAGAATAAACTCCTGTAGTACCCTTTTTTTTAAGCAGTAGGACAAAATAAGGCTTTGGAAAACAAACAGCATTTGACATGATGGAGAGGTAGTCTCTGTTAGAGGCTAGTAGTAGGGACTGGTACTAGACACTAGTAGTATAATAGGAAATATTTCAATAAGAGTAGTGAAAACAACTTGCACAATAAAAAGCCATAACAGAAGAATTCTAAAGGTATTATATATATTTTTTTTACTACCTGGATGAATCTTCTTATGTCCTCTCATAGGCCAGAGATGGATTGAATGGGTAGACTTTACCATCTTTTTGTATTCCATCACACAAGTCTCATCAGTTAGCAAAAAAAACAGATACAAGGGTGTTTGTTTCATTAGGGGCTCTTGCTTACCATTTTTTTCAGTAAATAGTAGTTCTGTTTCTCTAATCAGCAAATTCTAGAACTACACTAAAATTTACTTATGAATACTAATACATGTATATATACAAAAGCAAATTCTTTGTTTTTCCACAAAAATACTAAAATTATCTATAACATAATATTATTCCAGGCATCTTATCATCATATTTTGTCTGGTGGGATCTCTGGTACTTCTTTTTAACAGACTTCTGAATTCATTGTAATATTTTTATTCAGAGCTCCTGTAGTGCAATGTTACTGATAACAAAATAAACAACCACACCAACTAGTCACTGCAGTACACTTAAGTTGAATTAGGCCTCCCATTCTTTTATATATCACAAAGTCATAATGTATACTGGCACGCAAATTAAAAACAGAGGAACACAGCAGGAATGTTCTCTTTAAAGTTGCTTATTTTTCTTATGATAAGCCACAGTATTTTGAGTTTAAACCAGCACTTCTCCCTCTTATTGATCTCAAAAAGTCCACATAGAAGACCTTCCCACCTGCTTTTCTCTTTGGGAACATCATTTCTGAAAGCAAGATTAATACGTAGGGAGGTACCACTGAAGTTTATAGATTGGAAAATAAAATAACAGTCACATATCTCCTGAGCCCAGATGTTACAAGAATTTCAAGATGTTACCTAAAGTGGTCTAGTTTACTGAAATTGCTCTTGACATATGGCAGTGGAAATTGGACTTTTCTGTTTGGACATGTGTAACTGCCTATGTCTCCAAAAGTACACACATCCTCCTAGCAATTCAAAAGTCTTTCTGGATTCTCCTGTTTCCTTAGCTACATGCTTCACTTCTGTTCTTTGCTCAGACTTCAGCTGTTTCCAAGAAAACTAGTGAGGAAAAAGCGGATCTGTCTTTTCAAGTCACCTACCCTCTAAGTCCGATCAGATCTGCTACATGTCTCTGATCTTGATAAAGAGTGACAGGTCAAACACAAATAGTGGCACAGATGAACTCAGTGATTTCACATCCTATGCCTAAAAAAAGGCCAGGAAATTTTCTTTACTCCAATCCACAAATAGCAGGGGCTGGACAACCCATGGTGAGCTGAGGTGTAAACCTCTCTTAACTTCAGAGTTGTTACTTGGGAAAGCAAATCTTGAATGAGAAAGGTGACACCTTTTATACTGTCAGCAATATTGTTTCTGGCCAAAACAGTTACCACGTGATAGACTCTCTAAGAAGCTATCGTTTCTGATACTGTTTTCACCTAAGCAAAGTCTGCAAATGCAAAGAGTTTTACATGAGATACCATGGCTGCTGGGTATGTTGGTGAGACTTGATGTCTGAGTCTTTCTTTCAAGAAAGGGCAAAGAATATGTGCCTCATCAGCAAAGTGAAACATTAATATACCACTACCCAGTAGTGCCATTCCCTTCCATATCGTAAGTATTCATGTATCTTCAAGTTCTACAGCAGGGACTGCAGATCCATGTGAAGCTGAACCTCTCTCCCACTGCACCTCCATAAAGACTAGTTTTCTCTGCCACTTGGGAGGCAGTGTCTCCTGGTAGCTATTGTAATTCATGCAAAGAGTTACTCATTTTTAATTATACATGTACATATTAATGGTCTTCAGCTAAAATATTATAAATACCTCCATTCTGGGTATTGAAAATGCAAATATGTTTTATAACTGGTAAAAATATGAATAGGGCATGCATGGAGTGTTGCATGTTTCTGATTAAAAATGAGGACATTTTTGACAGATGCAATATGGCAGAATATATTAGGATAATTAATTTACATTCATTACAGGTTTGGTTTTTTTTTCATTTATCAGCATGCCCTCTGTTTCATGCAAAACAGAACAATCAAAAAGGGATTAGTTTATAGACTGAAATGGCTCAGAGTTTTATCTTTCCATGGAAAATGCATCTAGTCTAAGTTAATTTATATGTTGATTGATGGAAACCATAATAATTTATTTTACTTGACTCAAACATTTTGATTCAATATTTCAGTGCAATCACAAACTTTTTGTTATTCTCACAGCTTTCTGATCAACTCCTTTTTTTTCCCCCCCACTTTTTTACTTCACATAAATAAAACTGTTTCCAGGACCCAACAGCTGGCATTTACTGACTGCGAGAATGAACAGGAAGACAGTGTGTTCATAGGATTACAGAAGAAGCTGTGAAGGAAAATTTATGCAGAGTTTTGTAAGTTTAGTGAGGCAGAAAATAGATTGGGGTCCAGAGAAGAAATGATGTGTCAGTCAAAGCTAAGCATACAGACATAAGCTTCCACACCACAAGAGCAGTCATGGGCTTTCTTAACTTTTGTGGCTTCAAGAGTTACTTCTGAGTTTGGGTAGAACAGCAGAGAGATGTTTTCTAGAGATCATATTCTTAAGTGACTTTTTACAAGTATCTTTTAAAGCCCAGGAAAACAAGAAAAAAGCTGCATTGAAAGAGGTAGAAGATGGTTAAATGGCTTCTAGTAAAGATCCTAAAGAGAGTGAAAAGTTTACAGCTGAACACTGTAACTTTGCCACTCCATTATATTTTGTAAATTAATTTTCTCCAAATGTATAATTTCATTTATTACAATTGATTTTTCTGTAGCATAGTGTAGGTCAGTGTAGGTCAGTGTTTTGTACTCAATACTTACAAATGAAAGCAAGAATTATATGCATGTACTGTGTTGTAATAGTCTTTATCAAGGCAGGATAGTATAACTCTTTTTCAGACCCTCCTGTGTGGACATTTTTGTCTAATTGGTCCTGCTGGTCTTCTTTCTCTATTTGGTATATAAACAAGAAGCTGCTTCCGGAAATGACTGAAAACGACAAGGTTTTACAAGTAAGACTATACTACAAAGTATTATTTGCAATACTATGCAAACTGCCAGACAGACATTAGACTGCAATTTAACCACCATCTAAGAAAGATACCTGTTACATACGTGACACACAGCAATTAAAGAACCTGTTCATTTACATTCAAAGTATTTATTCAATTATTTTACTTGAAGTATATTCTTAGTTGCTTTTGAGATAATGGTAATCACATTTCATAACATTGAAAAACAGCATGACAGAATCCATTTTAAACATAAAGGAGCAATGATCATATGTCTTTGTTACTCTGAATTACACACAGGGCTATCTGACTTCAGTTATATCCCCTCAGTAACAATTTAAAAAATTATATGGAATGCTTAAGATTTATATCCTATAGAACACAATGTTCATTTAAGAATACCATCATAATTGTCAGGTACTTTATTGACACTTTTTCAAGTTAGAGTTCCTGTGCACAAAGAATAAGAAATGTCACTTCACTTTGCGTCATGGACAAGAAAAAGTAGATCATCCAATTTTCCAAGACATGTTTCTCCTATCTCTTATCAGCACACTTCTATCAACATATTTACATATTTGTGGCGGGTTAATACAGGCCATTTTCACCTGGCAACAGCATCAGTCCTTAGCAACAGTAGGTGTTAATTCAGACCAGTGGTAGTGCTGAGCCAAAATGGAAGATCAGACTATAGAAACCTTTGGATGATATATGTCAGGAATTTTCAGGTATTATTTTACCTTGGCAACAGTCTCATTTAATTCCCTAGCAACTCTGAATATAAACTCAGTTTGGGATTTTTTTCGGTTCAAAATTACCTCTTGGGAACAACTAAGATGATTCCCTCATTAACTTTAATGATATGCAGTGTTTCACTTATTCCTAGTCTCAGATAAATGGCAGAAATCAATATTGCACAGTAGTGCTCTAGATCTATGCAGTATGTCATGGCTTGAGAATTATGAAAATTAAGATGATAGAACTGTAATTTAATGTTATTCTTCTACTTCTTTTTACATACTTGTGTACAGCTGCTATTTCAGAAATTTTTATTAGTACTTTGCATGTACAAAAATCATTGTGTTCATCCATCAAACTTCTTGCACCTGCCTGTGCAAGATTTTATATTGTTTTGAAAATATTCTTTTGCTGGAATCTTTCAGGAGAAAGTATTTTATCCCTGGAGGGGTAGAAAGTCTCCACTGCCATTTTATTCACATTCATATGTATTCCTTTTACTTATCCATTGGTACAGAAGTATCAGCTAAAATCATATACAATGTCTATTATGATAAATATCCCCTTTGAGCAATATTTCTGTAGTGTGGCAGATCTTGTGGGAGACTATTATCTAGGAGTGGTTCTTCTGTGTGTTAACATATTGTATAAATTTCATTTTCTACAAGTATCTCAATGTATTGGGATTATTCAATTTCTCCTTTTCTATTTAAAGAACCTTCTGGACTCCATATTTGAATATTCAAAGGAATATGATCCCACATTTCATTCTTAAGGAGGGTAATCAACATTGTCCTAAAACGTCTTTGTGTGTACCATAGAATTCAAATGAGAAAAGAAAGAAGAAAAGGAAAGCAATGAATGATCACATAGCTTGCTAGTTCTGTTTGTGTCTTCTGGTTTTCTGGTTGTTACTACCTGTTTCCTTATTCCATGGCAATAACAAACCATTTCTCTCTCTTTTCCTCCATTCCTCCCTCACTCTGCATGGTTTAATGGTCTGGCTTGGATAGGAACTTTGTCTTATTTTCAATTCTTAGTGCTGAATTTTGTTTACACAACCTTGCTAGTGTTTGTACGGGTTTTTTTAAGCAAAAAACCAAAAAGGTTTGCATCCTCAGAGATAGCTTGTGTTTGTAGATATAATCTGACTCAAAAACACAGTAACTCTTCAGTCTTTAATTCTGTCTTGTCCACACACAAAGTAGTATTGTTCATCTTATCTCATCATGAAGCAATTATCTATTCTGAATCTTACCTACAAACAATCTTCTTTTATATAATACTCTAAAGGTATACAATCCTTTTCTGCATATGCAGTTGTTTCTACATATCCTTTCTGCATCAGCAACTAGACACAGAAGACATTGTGTACTGTTATCGTGGGCATATTTCAAAATTTCTCCACTTCCCACAGTGTATTTCTACTTAACTAAACTCAATTTCAGTTTATTAAAAAAAAGGTCCTCCTATTCTTAAAATAGCCTCATAGCAACAATAAGCTACAGCACAGTAAAACAAACAAACAAACAAACAAAAAAACAGCAACAGAAACACTAAACAACTAAAAACCAAAGAATCTCTCAATTAAAAATATCACATTTTTTGAATAAGAAAATATGTGACAAAATGTAGTGGAAAATATTATCAATTAACAGTATTATCATCCTCCAGTTACTCATGTTCTCTTTGTGTACTATTTTTTTGAGGTATGAAACTTGTGCTGGTGTACCAGCCAAGAACATGCTTTCTGGTATGGCAGTTCTGTATATGTGTCACATAAAAGGGAGGGGAGGAAGGGTTGCCCAGCCCTTAGAGAGGGCAGATTTTCTTGACCCACAGAAATTTATTTGTCTGTTAGTGCCTCAGGGAAAATGAAACCATGTGAGTTCAATCCAGTTTGTCAGGTGTTGTGTAAAAGGACTCTTCACCAGACATATTCACAAGATCACGGTAATTTGGTTGCCCTTTTCCAGAGGCTACCATGCAACAGTGTAAGGGAGAACCCCTCAGCACATCTTCCCATTTGTTATTGCACTGTCAGCAGACTGTCAGCACCTTATAAAGGACTCACTTTAACAGTTTACAGAATAACACTTTTATTAATATGAAGTGTGACAGGTTAATATGTTTCAAAGGTTGTCAGTGATAGTGTCTACTACAAAAATATGTTATATACATATATTAAACAAGAACAAGCTGTAATGTGAAGCAATTTACCAATATGCTCTGGGGTAAGCACAATCAAAAGCTCTAGTCCCAAAAGCAGCATTTAATGCACAGAGAATATCATTCTCACCCAAGGCATCCCTGTGCAGGGAGAAGATGGACTCAGCCCGTCAGCTGATCCCAGGAGTTTCAGTGGAGGTCTTCTCCCACTTTCCCCCTATCCCCAACTTACTTTTATACTATTTTTTTTGTTTGGGTGGAATTTGAGTGGCTCTAGTCATAAAAATCTTTTATTTCTGATTGGTGTACCTAATATGAGGTGGGGGTGTGGTCATGACTTGGCACCTGAGGAGAGGGTTTGACATAGTTGTTGGCTTCAGCAGGAGAACATCCTGATTCTCCCTTGTCAGACAAATACTGTATGATCTCAATACCCCAGTGTTCCTTCTTTCTGCTGGGATTAGAATGGATGGGGGCCACATAGTCTCCACTTCATCCCACACACTTTTCTGATCCTCTGAGCAGATGTTTATTGTTATATTGGGGAGCCTTAGTCTGTCTAGGGGGCTGCAGCTGCTTTTTACCCTAGAATTCTGAATCTCCTCTAGATTTAACCCTATCCGTCATCCCACAGCCTGTTATGCCATGTAAGTAAACCTGGAACATGCAGTGATGCTGGTTGATTGCAAAGAATCCTCTTTATTTTAGACTCATTTTCAGCTCCGTAGTAGAAAGGAGCGACCTCATATGGCTGCAGGGGCAACAACAGTGCTGTAACCATCCCTTCTCTGCCTGGAGGAAATCCAGAGGCTTGGTGGAGTCTCAGAAGGTGGGATGGCCTGTGCATGACATCTGGTGGCAGATTCATCACCTGCTTGGAGCTGGAGGCAGTCCCTCAGCCCTTGACAAGCATCTGAAAGGATGTTTTAAAGATTTCAACCCGTCAAGCTGTGATATTCAGGATACCTGTTGTTCTAGGGTTGTAGAGGGAAATACTGTGGGGATAAAGTAGCTTCCTGGCAATAAAATTTCAGCTGGCTTGTTAACAAATACACTTCTTTTGCCATCTGTTTCTCTAATTTTTTTCCAGAATGCCTAACTGTGATGATTGGGACCCTTAAGGCAGCATAGTTGCTTTTTCTCAATATTGCTCATAATTGCAAATTTTAATCACCTCTCAGGCCCAACAAGAGAAGGATTACCTTCATTCCAAGGTGATATTTATCTGCATCATGCTGTGTTCCAAGTATACCTTCAGTTTCTTCATCCCCCACCCCAGGTTGCCCAGTTCTAATTAAAAATGCAAAGGAAACAGCCAAATTAAATATATTAGAAACTGTTTGAACAGAGATGCTGAATGTGCCCAGCCCATCACATTCTGTATAGAGCAGCATGAGAACTAAGAAACTTCCTTATCTTGCTTTGATAAACTTACAGAAAGAACAAAAGCCATAGCATTTATTGGGCTTGTTGCCAGTAATAATTGCCCTTACAGAGGCTCTTTAGAGAACAAAGAAGAGGTTTTTGTGATAACAACTGGTGAATTGAGTTAAACTTGCAGGTGGCAGAGAGAAAACAATGAGGAGATGCTTCTTTTCACTTGGGTAAGTGTAAGGAAGACTTTTCAATATTTGTATTTTTCCTTTTCTTTTAACGTATCTTCTGTAGTTTTGCCACTTGGTTTTTTTGCCTCTCAGACCAGATTGCAGTGTTTTGCCCCCCCCCTCCTCTCCCAGGTTAAGGGGGAAAAAAACAGCTAAGAATTTATGAATAAAGACAGAGGTCTCATTAACCTCATGGGCAACACAGACTCGGAATGAGGATAATGCTTAAATTTATGACTAACAAGCGAAAAACTAAAGTAAGAAGTAAAACAGTTTTAGAAACACTTTTTCAACCACCCCTCGGTCTTTCCATGCTGTCTCTCCTCCCCCAACAGTGCAGGTCACAGGGAATGGGAGGTTTGCAGTCAGTTGTTGTTTCCAGCTGCTTCTCATGTAAAAGTCCAAGACCCTTCTTGAGCAGCAGTTCTAAATTTGCTGTTCATGGGTCTTTCCATGGACTGTAAGGAGACAGCTTTGCTCACCATGGTCATCACCATGGCTACAGGGGGATCATAATTCTGAGTCCTCCCCCTGTTGTGGGATCCCTTCCTGTGAGAGACAGACAGTCCTCTGCTGTCCCGTGGGTCACTCCAGGGGGTGCCGTCTCTTATGGATAAGCTCTACCTGCTCCAGCGTGGGTTGGGACCTCGCTCCATCCTGGGGCTCCCACGGGGTAACAGCCACTTCCAGCATCCTCCTGCTCTGGCAGGGGCTCCTCCCTGGGCTGCACAGGGGTCTCTGCATCCCCATGGTCCTCCAGGGGCTGCAGGGGGGTTTCTGCACCCTAATGGTCCTCCAGGGGCTGCAGGGGGGTTTCTGCACCCTAATGGTCCTCTAGGGGCTGCAGGGGGGTTTCTGCACCCTAATGGTCCTCTAGGGGCTTTGAGGGGACAGGTCATCTCACTATGGTTCTCACCATGGGCAATAAGGGGGCAATAAGGGGGCTTC
>JAWWEU010000091.1:43242709-43253822 GCA_035583155.1 Acropternis orthonyx
GGGTGGGCAGTGGGAAAGAAAAAAAAAGTGGAAAGGATATTTTAGTGAATATGGGAGGAAAGGAAAGTAATGGAAACACCAACCTATTCCAAAGTCAACTCATAATTTTTAAGTGGTAGTTCCCCTGACTAGGGAGACGGAGAGCGTTATTGAAAAATGAGATGATGAGAGAGCAAAGACTGATAAATGATAAACTGAACCCATTATATCATTTCACTGGGAACTTCATGTGAAGATAACACTTAAGGGGCAAATTTTAACTAAATCTGTTCAGCAGTGAAGGTCCTCAAGAAGAGTTGAACTGATATTTTTAAACTATTCAAACAGAACAGAAAGTTCTCCAGTAGCAGAGACAATTCTTCATTTATCTAAATTACATTTCAGCTCCCAAGTATAATAAAGGTTGCTCATCAGGTATTTTACTTATGGAATGGCAGGATAAGTAATTTCCTTTCTAAAAATATGTCTTTCCTCTGAACTATTTTTTAAAGACACTTGTATTATTTATTGTTATGTTTTTGGAAATACATGTCCTAAATTGCCTTAGAGCACAGTGACATTCTTTTGCTCAATATTTTTAACACTCAGTTGGTCACTTGCATTCAATGCTTACTGAAGGAGTGAAATAATGTATAATTTATGTCTCTTATGCTGTCAGTAGAGCTTTACTTTGACTATTCACATGTGAAAAATTACTCATTCATCTAAGTACTTTCAAAATTTTCCCTTTAGCTTAGGGGGAAGGATGTGT
Organism: Acropternis orthonyx; assembly: GCA_035583155.1. Lineage (NCBI taxonomy): Eukaryota > Metazoa > Chordata > Aves > Passeriformes > Rhinocryptidae > Acropternis > Acropternis orthonyx. Next base: position 43,243,461 of record JAWWEU010000091.1, read on the forward strand.
TTGGGGGGTTGACTTTTTTGTCTCTTTTGTTGAAATTACTGATGAAAGGAGCAGCTAGAATAAAAACCACTTTTTTACCTAATCTATTATGTTTATACATGGAAACCACTCTTTATTATGTATTTTGCTAAAGCAACAGGAAATTGGGCAAGACCGTGAAAACTGTATGAGATCGAGAGTCACACTGACATACTTCCTGAATAGATAATATACCAGAGGGGAAAAAAATACAAACATTACACAGGTATGGTGTTAGCTTTTTGACTCTTCTCTTTTCTGTGAATTCACAATTTCACCATTACCAAAAGGGTTTTTTTATCTGACAAGGATCAATGCAGTATTTCTGTGAAGAGCAACTATTATATGTTCTGTCTTTAAGGATTTCATGCATGTCCTAATGCTTTGCCATCAAAAAACAAACAAACAAACAAACAAACAAAAACAAACAAAACCCAAGTATAGAAGAGTTGGCAAAATATATCTTAAAAAATTGTTAGAACCAGTTTAGAATCTTTTTCGCTTAAATATCTTAAAAAATACAGTAAAAGTACTGTGGGGACATAAAATAGGATAACCTTCAGGGTCTATGAACCAGAGCAAGATTCAAGGCCAGATTAAAATAAACAAGCAGTGAAACTGTTTTGTTGAGCTTGGTCTGGCACAGAAGCTTCCATCAAAAATGAAAGTACAAAGAACAAAATAGAACAGAAAATGTATTGATGGTTGTAGTGCCTCTTCTTGGGCCTGCTGCACAGAGAACAGATGTTTGGATTTGGATTACCTTAATTTCATTTTTGTGTCTGCTGCCACAGTGGCATAAACTGAATGAAAATTGTCTTTAAGCCATATCTCTTCAGCTCATTCTTCTCCTTTGGCCAACAATATGGGCAGAATATGGGAGAAGTCAGCATGGTGCACATAGGATCTACTCATTGTTTCCCAGCTAAGGGCAAGATGCCAGTCCATGGTCCAGGAGGATAAGGTATACCTAAGCCAGCCCATCCTCCACTCCTGTAGATGGGAGTAGAAATAGGGAAGGCAGGAATATGTGATTGCCCTGTGTTGGACATAAACATACAAGTATCAGAGACCTCCTGCAATAACAAAAGCATGCCAGTTTCACTTCTCTGCCCAGGTTTTAACATACAATGACCAAGTTCCTGTAATACAACTTTAATTTTTAGAATTTGAAATATGTTGGTGTTCACTATGAAAAACTATAATTGTCTGTTTCTTTGTAAAATGTTGGAAGTAGAGGAATTGTTCAGTCAAATATTTGGCTGCTCCAGAATTGTGTTCAGAAACAACACTATTAAAGTAACAGCTCTTCTCTCTACCCAGGTTCTTTTGACTAAAAAAGCATTAAAAAAATTGGTAGAAAATTGAGGATGAGTGAACCTTCTGCTGTGGACAATATAGTCAAGCAGAGATTTCTAAGTAACATAAGTGGTTGTCTGTGCTACTTGCACAGCCATTGTCCCAGTTTTGGCCAGGACCTGGAGATTGTTCTATACCACCTCACATCATTGTCAGGGGTGGGGTGAAGGGACTCTGTCTTCCCAGAAGGTTGCAGCTTCCTGTCAAAAAATGTGGTGGCATTGTCCGCCCTTTGTCATTGTCTTGGAGTCTGTGGTGAGCATTTTTGCATGTGAATCATCCTCTCTTTTCTATACTTTTGCTATTAATATTGTTGCTGTTAATGTTCATTTTCTTATTTCATTGCTGTTTCCAGTAAGTTATTCTTATCTGAACCCATGATCTCCGTCTTTTGTGCCTCCAATTCTCAAGTCCATTCCACTTGAGCAGGAAGGCATCTGTTTTGGGAGGGTCTGGATGGGGACATTGAACTGGGAAGTGCTATTCCTAAACCAGAACACCCACATAGAAATCTTTTTTCAGTTTCTTTACAAGAAATTATGGAGAATAGTTCTGTGACTGTCTTTCAATTAAATAAAAAAGGAATGCTGATTTTAAAATATTCAGCTGAAGTTCAGAACACAAATTTAAATGGAAGATATTCTGCCTCTATGTCTTCAACCTGATAAATCCTTTTTCATGGTTAGATTCCTTGGAAGCACACATTTCTGTTTAATAGTAAAGTGCAGCAATTTTTAAAAGCAAAGTCCTCTTTAGAGCTGCCTTTAGGCCTCATAGAGGGAGTTTCTGTAAGTTTTTTCATCATATTAGCTGACTATTGAACTGGGTTCTTATGTTTGTATTGTCTCTACGTGAAACTGAAAATATTTATAGATAGAATAAAAAGAAATAAATATACCTCATGACATGTTCTAAGCATCAAGTCTATTGAAATGATTGTTCTTTCTGCAATGAAATTGAATATCCATTTCAACGGACTGAAGATTGAGTTTACATTTTTATAATTTGAAGGACAATTCTTTTGCCTTTTGTATTGTATGGATTTACTGTTAAACAGACTGAAACCTGAGAAAGTATGTGCATTTTGAATTGTATAGAACTCTTTTGCTGTGAAAGATTAAATACGCAGTACGAAGGATGCTCTCTTCACATGGATTCAGAATTAAAAAGTAAAAATGAATCTTACTTGTCACAATTTTTAACATAGGTTCTTTAGTGAAACAATTTACAATCAATTTCACAAAGTTTAATTTTGTCTCTTTTTCCTTAGGTGAGAAATTCAGTGGACAGCAACAAAATCTATAAAGATTCAAAGTAAGGTTTCACATATATTCACTTTATAATTGTTCATTGTATTTTTCTAAAAGGCATATAAATTCTTTTGGTTCAGGTTTTATGTTATAAACCACAAACTCTTCCTACTTATCAATATTTAGTGCATCTTGCAAAGTATATGCTTTTTGAAATTCTAATTTCCTCTAGTCTGAAAACAGAGTGTAATGCTTGAATCAATAGATTGTATAATACATACATAGATATCTCCTAAGGTGCAGGAGTGAGATCATAGTTCAGATTTTACAGTTTTGGACAAAAATAAAGTCTGACTTCTGCTGCATGATTCCTAAGTTGTGCTATGAATTAAATGGAAATGAAAAAATTTAATGATGAGCAACAGTAACAACAAAGGATACTGAGTAGTTCTAGACTTCTGTTTTGTGTGATATCTCACACTAGTCTTTGTGCAATGAATACTTAACTGTAAAGGCAGAGTAAGACTGGAAAGCAAAACGCTGATTCTTGTAAGAAAATACTCTGTGAGCTATAGCTGTATGAAAAAGATGTGTCAAACTTTTAATACTCTTTCCACCTACTTTGTATAAGGTAATATGACGGATAGCCACATATTTCTTTTTAATGACTAAGGTAGGGTATTTATTGAAGTAGATCAATCCCTAGTGAGAAAGAATTTATAATTAGTAAAGCATTGCAGCAAATTTGTGATTATTTTATGTATGTACAGGCAGTTTGGTAATTTATAATACCTTCTACATATTATAAAATATATACATGATATTGTATAGGAAACTTGCGGGTGTTTGTCATATTATGAAAGCTAATACTATTTCAGTATTCAAGGGGAATCTTCAAATTTCATACATTAACCTATTAAGTTTAAAACATTGATAGGACATCTGAAAAAGGTGGTGAAAATAATATCACATATTTATCTGGGATTATTAAACTATTTAGAGAAGTAAAATTGCTGAATTACTTGTGGAGAAAGATAGAACAGTCCTAAGAGGATCCTGTGGATGGGTCATAAATTGATGGGAGAAATTCAGCATGCAGGAAATGTGAAGTTATGCTCCCTAAGTAAAACATAATATCACAAGTTCTCATAATCTGAAATCGGTTAATTTTCATCCAGAGTTATATAATCTATCTCAAAACTAAATAAAGCTACACTGGGCAAGATGAGGAGCAGGACAAAAAGGATGATCAAAAATAATAAGTCAGCTTATGCATGAAGATAGATACTGTATATACACAATATATATAATATATACATAGTGAGTGTATATATATATATAGCATATATGTGTGTGTGTGTATAGTATATGTACTATATATATAAAATTACTATATATCTCATATTCTTCAATCCCAAACAGAGACAAACCGAGGAAAGACCATGCAGAGATTTATAAAATCACGTCTGATATGTAGAAAGCAAAACAAGAAGCCAATCATTCAGTTTTTTATTCCAGTACAAAAACTATATTCTAAAAACTGAAAGTAACATATGCAAAGTTCAGGATAAATGCATCTTACAGGCAAGATGTGAAACTTCTTCCAAAAAGTTATTTCGGATTCAAATATATCATAGACTCAAGCAAAACCAAAAAAAAACACTCATGAAATTGAAATCCCATGAATCTGTAAATACATTGATAGTCCCTCTGGCTTCAGAGACTCCCTAAAGAACAATCATGTGGATAGCTGCCCAGGAGTAGTAACACTATATATTTGCATTGTTCTTACGTTTCCCAAAATTCCATTTTTAGCCACTTGATACCCCAGGGAGGTATTGTATTATAAAGATCTTTGGCCTTTCTTGATTTTATGGTACAGTTTATAGAATATGTTATCAATTGGAAAACAACACATAAAATTATAGCTAGTGAGTTAAATAAGTTACCAGATACATACCTTAGTCTCTTTCTATCCTCCCTGTTTTTATGTAATTTTATGGGTTTTTTTCATTCTGAGTCTTGTGTTAAATGACAATGGGAATACCAGAAGTACAGAAACCTTGCTGTTAGGTATGACGTTCCAACACAATTCATCTTTGCTTAGGTAAATAGTGTTGCATAAACACAGCAAACACAAACTATGTGTCGTACAGGCCTCAATGAAAGGAGCTATTCTAAGCCATAAGGGACTTAATGAAATGTCAATATTTCCTTCTTAGATATTCCTCACTAAGATGTTTACAGACAATAATACAGAGGGAAAAGCATTACAGATAAGAAAGAAAATTGACCATGCCAAGTAAGAGAGGTTGTTGTGACTAGGAAAAAATTGGAAGTTATGAATAGGAGAGAGAAAAAAATTAAAATAATAGATTAACAGGAATAAACTACTTAACTAAGACATCCCTCTGTGTTCAAAATTCAACTGATATTTAACCTTTGAATAGAAAAATCATTCTTTAAAGTCTTCTCTTATAAAAGTATTTAAGAATTGGATTCATTTTATTGGGAGGTTTTTCATTTGTTTAGGGTTTTTTGTTTTGTTTCTTTAATGTGAAAAGAAGAGAATATAAAAACCACTGTATGAAAACACTGGACAATATGAGAGAACCTATGCTTCCTACAGTCACTAACACTGATATTCCTTTTTATTTTTATTTTTTATATTGGCACTAGACAAATTAGTTTCTGCTCTTTCTGGCTTATAATTCAATAACGGATTGATGAGCACGCACATTTCCATACTCTTGGACAGGGGCTGTCCAAGGGCTGTGTTTGTGTGCAGAGGTACTACATAACAGCATCACCCTTGATCATCACAAGGCATTTTTTTAAAATATTCCCTCTATCTCTCTGTCTTTTATGTTTCAAGTCAGAAAGAAATAATACAGACAAACACTGAAAGATGGTGTCTAGAGCTAATTGCCTAGCATATTTAAAGTGGGTTTTGGTTGCTTAGAAACATTTATAGCCTGTAACAGAAGACTGATTATTAAATAGTCTGCAGGGCTATGCAGGACAACATGTTTTCACAAGATCAAGATTCACAGTGAAAGATGGTCTGTAGCTAATATTAAAGGGAAACATATTTACAAATATTTTTTTGCATTTTATTTTTTAAGTCCAATTAAACAACGTTATTGAACCAATTTTGAACAATGCTTATGTCAGTACTGTAAACTGAAACTCAGTGTCATGACAACTTTGGGCCAACTTGCTATTTATTCCACACGGCCCTCTGTTAACTCCAGAAGTAGTTATTTCTTCTTTGTGGCTCATCTTGAGAGTAGGCAATTTATTTAATTATAGTGAAGTGAATATGATGTAGAAAGAACCTGACTATAGAGATCAAAGGACACTGGGATATGTAAAGTGCAGCCATTTTTTATTATACAACAACTTTATAGCAAAAATCTGGATGGGAGGGAATACGCAGTCTGAACTCTGTAGAGGGTAGGGCAAACAATATATTCCACAAAAAGTAGTGGTATTTCTAAATTAGAAAACCTACTAAAAGTATCTAAACTAAAGTTAATCTATAACCGACTATATTTGCCTCTTGAAATCTCATTATCTAATTATGTATCTAAAAAAAAAAAAAAAAAAAGAAAACAACAACTTAAATAATGCCTATTATGTCAACCAGTATTGGATAGCTGGCAACAAATGATTGGTGAAATCTCAGGGAGTTTTGATTTCCTAAGTAATGTATTTCTATTTCCCTGCTACACATAAAACTGTTCATACTTCTTTTGTAGCAATGAGGTCACTTAAAACATTGAATCACGGATCTTATAAAATATGGCACGTTTATAGGATACTTTTTTCTTTCCAGAATCAAAGCAAAAAGTATTATGCAAAGGGTACGATGGGTAGAATTCTCTCCTATCTGCTTGAAATCTAGATTTAGACTGTTAAATAAAACATACACTACCAGGGTGTCAAAGTAAATGCAATCATAAAAATATGATTCTTCTATCCTTTTTAATTATCTATCTTGAAAAGACATTATAAATTATGAAAAATATTCAGTACTTCAATGACCAAGACTAATCTTCTTTAGTTATTTCTTGAGTTAGGATCCTGTGGAAATAACCAGATTTCTGAGCCCTGAGGAGTTTTAGTGCAAACTTCCCTTTTTACCACCAGTAACTGGGACAAAGTCTGAAATGAAAACAGGAAGACTATTTAGCCATAAAATGATCGATAATAGCATCACATGATGCTTTTCCATGTGCATACTAAAATGCTGTCAGTACATGAAGTAAACCACTGAAAACTGGAATTGAAGTCACCATCCTAAATTCCTGTAACTTAAATAATTTTTCATTGCCATGTTATATTAACAATATTCAGAAGAAAACTGTATTATTCAAGATTGTAATAAGTCGTTTACAAACATTAATAGAATAAGCAACAAAGTAAGATTGATCTTATTTCCTGTAGATTAATTTTTTTTTCATTTATAATTTAATAGAAAGCTATTAAATGAAACTGTTATTGGAAATTAGATACTCAGGAACTTTATTTAGGAGATTTGCAGCTAAAAGCATGTTACAACTCTGGACAGCAATTAAGGAAATGGGCATGACTTCTTCAAATCCAAGGAGGCATATGACCTTTTTGGCTTGAAAAAAAATTATTTTTTTTAAAAGGTTAGGATTTGTTGTAAGATAACTCACTGGGACATAAAATTGTCATAAGATATTTCAGAAAGTAGAGTCAGTCTAATAATTTTATTTACTTACTAGTTTCACATCAAGAACTTGACTAAAAAAGTTCATAGATGTAATTTCTAATATCTATGAGAGTAATTATTAGACTCTGAAGATTATAGCATTGGGTTATCTAGCAGTACCAAAGAGGAAACACTCTTCAAATAGTTTCTGTAATTTTATATAATCTGTTCATGGAGTTGCAAGAGCTCTGTGAGGGATTTTTTTTGCTTAGTATGGCATATCTGAAGATGATCAAAAAAATGTGTGGGTATGAGTATACCCCACTCAGACAATTTTTTTTATTCTAATTCTGCTGGATTAGAGTGAATAATTTATTTTTTGAATTATGAAAGAAAAGAAAAAAGGTTGGGACAAGGAAAGATATCTTTACAGCTTTACAGTCCAGATAAAATGACCTGCAGGAGTTTGTAAGTGAATTACCTTTACAGATAAAAACAGTACAAATATTTCTGTATAAAACAATTTGGAATGATGAGCTTTTTGGAAGGATTCTTCTTGTTGTCTGTAATTTGAACTAATTTGACTATTCTAAAATGAAATTATGAAAGCATTTCTTCAGTGACTAATATAAGTAGCATCTAATTATCATTATTATTATAAAAAAACACAGTAAAACTTTATAAACCTTAAAGTGTACAGTAGTTTATGCCCTCTGCCTTCATCTAGATTGTTAATGGAAATCCAATATTAAAAAAGACCTCTTAAACTGCACCACCATCCTACAGAGGAGATGTTATCTGTCTCTTTCCTTGACATTCACAGGAGGTAGTTTTATCAATTGGAATTTGAGAAGGAAAGTGTTTCAAAATAATTTATTAAAAAGACATGACTTTTGATTTATCACTTTAAAAATTGGTTGAAAAAGACCACTAAATCAATTGAAATATGAATAAATACACAACAAAAACAAATGGCAAATTGTGCATTTTCCTATGTTATTGATTAGCTCATTATACTATACTACCTGTTGTGCACAATCATTTATGTAATTAATACCTCTTCATGTCTAAGTTTGCATAAAGGCACCATGAACTTTTTTCTTCAACCATTTTAGTTCTTATTATGATAACGAAAAGCAGCAGAAATGAACTTCTTCACATCAATTTGTGGATGTTAAAAAGGGCATTCTTCTTTATTCAGCACTGGACATTCAGAGATAGCTCCTCTAATTGAACATGCCAAATGACAGATGCATAGAGCTTTTTATTGCACATACTGTTTACACATTGATTAGATATTCTCAATTAATACATATTCGTTAGTTTGCTTTACACAGTCACACAATTATTGGAAGTCCTTTTTTGGTCCTTCTGGGTCTTCATCATCTTGACCTCAGTTCTTGAGCAGGCACAGCATCATTGTGTTTCACCACCAAAAAACTCTTATATTTGTTCTTTTTTTTTATCTTGTTTGGGTATACAGAGTTTAGTTTACATCCTATTTGTTTGAGTATATCACTTATCTAATTCTCTAGGACTTCTCTAAGGTTATATTGTTCCTTATTTGGACATTCCACAATACTGTAAAATTTCTGTTTCTCCTATTAATTACTGAGTTCTGATAATGTGATCATACAACCAAGGCATACAACCAATTTTGCTAATTGCATACATTTGATTTCAAAATTCTTCTCACTTGCATGGAAGTAGAACTGAATTCATGATGGGCTGAAAATTTACCTACTTTTCCTTCAAGTAGGAATGTGTAACTTTTATTTCAGTGAATATCTATGTTCTACCATACTGAATAAAAGCACTAAAGTAGACATGGAGATACATTAGATAGGTACCAATTGAATTTTTACTCCATTTAAGGACTGTATCAGCACTAAGTATGTAATTCCAAAATAGAATCCAGAGTTTTCAGTGATTGTAGATGAAACTGATATGTTATCTTTTTGTTTATGAGGGGAAAGTAGCCGAAGCTGTAAATCTAAACATGCTTGAGACTGATTTCATACCAAGTTTATTAAACCTGTCATTAATATGCTATTTTCTGTTTTGGATGGATTAAACTTGTGAGAACTGAGAAACAAATTATGGTCTAGACACCAGCAATTAATTGCAAGTCCTGTTCTCTTGCTGTGGGCACTGTGCATCTTAATAACATGCTTAAAGTTTTAGCTTATTGTTTCCCTTAGTTGGGTGCTGCTATTGGATTATTTTTTTTTATCCTGCTGTAATCACATACATTAGTTCATCTGACTTCTTAACTATCAACTGATAATTATTAAACTGCTTAATAATATACTTAGTGCTGATTTTATTACTTATTCATGAAGCGTTCCACTCTTTTTTCTTCCTGTAATCACTTTGTCCCAGTTTTGTGTGAAATAAAATGTTCACTGAAGCATGGTACCTGATTCAAGAGCAGTACATCACTAAATATTCTTCATAACAATTAACCAGTAAGATGTAAGAAAGCAGAGTTGTTGGCCCCATAATAGGAAACCAAGCAACAAGAGAAGACTTACTCTTTTTAAGGTCTTATATTTGTTCTGGACAAAAAGACCTGGCATCTAATTAATCGGAGAGGGCAGAAAGTTATGTAGGATCATACACAGACTATATTCTGAAGAGCTGTAAACACAAAAATGTTAATGAGTTGCCAGTATAGATCAGGTTAAATGTTTCCATAAGAAGCACAGAAATATTTAAACCACAAAAAGTGCCTTGCAGAGATTCAGTCATAGTGCTACACAACTCAGAATGTGTGAAATGCTCCTCTGGAACACCAACTGATTTTTACTAATAGGTTTCACTACTAGGATCCACTATTTGGCAATCCAATGTCCCATTTCCTCTCTACCTTCCATCCCTATACAGGTTTTGGAGTACCTTACTGCAAAATAGTTCAAATATGCTGCTTTATTTTGATAAGAATTAGTTATCCTAGAGATGTCATAACTCAGATATGGCAGAATTTCCTTCAAGGTGCAATTTTGTGCCAATATTTTTTTCCCATTATGACACAAATATGTGGACTAGGAAAAG
>JAWWEU010000091.1:43253922-43265898 GCA_035583155.1 Acropternis orthonyx
AAAATAAAAAAAAAAAAAAAAAAAAAAAGAGAAGTGAATGCACATGTGAAAGAGTCTTTAAAACAATTTGGAAAATGGAGACCTTCTCTCTCTGCAGTATAGATTAAAAGGTACTGGTTTGTTAAACTTATTAAAAGAAGGGCTGAGAGGCTAATAAATCCATTACAAATACACTAAATAAATACACTTTTTATAAATGCATCTAGGGGATCAACACCACTTAGGAAAAACTAATTTACAAGATATAATCTTGACATAAAATGAAGCAGAGATTAACAGATCAAATTCAAAGAACAAAAATTAATAGGTGTTTGTTTTAGTGTTTGCATTTTTCTTTTTGACTGTCAGAAGTGTGAAATCCTGGAACAGCCACACAAATAGTGAAGGGGAGGAACCAACATAGTTTCAAGACAGACTTCAGTAAAACTTTCTGTGACTTAATGACGGGATAAGGGACATTCAAGTTGCTGGTGTGAAAGTTCAAGAATTAGATGTAGTGGGCTCCAGGGATAAAAGGTGGACAGTTAATTGTCTCAAATCTAACATTATTTCAGAATTAATTAATGAGAACTTTGATGTGTTATGCTGTATTGATATCATGCTCTTTGGTTTAACTTTTTGTGATGAGACGTTGGAGAAACACTAATTTCTGCATCCCTTGTGCTGCACAGCTTGGCTTTGAGGTTTGAGCATATTAGCCTTTCAGTAAATCAACAACAAGTCATCAAAGCAGCAGTGATTTCATGATGTCATGGTTGTTCTCTTGTTGCCACTCAGGACCATGTCCTGTTTAGCATTACTGTTGGGGATGGTGGCTGGAATTATGAACCACAGGAAGAAAAGGTCGACCAGATTTAATACACATTTACAAACAGCTTTTTCTGTCATTACCTATACCTTCTGTTTCTTTCTTTTTTTCTGCTATCTTTTCATTACTTACTGTATTTCAGAATATACACACACATATACATCGTTATCACCAAAACCCTGTATTTCTTCCTTTAATGGCAGTAAGACTAATATTTTTCTTCAGATGTATACAGATTTTGTTTTTCACTTGGTTTCTGCTAGTCATTTTAAAATGTAGCTTGTGTATTGTCTGCATAGGAAAGTGGTTAGACATTAAGTTCATTATATTTGACTCAAGTTAATTTGTTTGAAGCTTTAAATTAGCAAGACAGTATCATTGTCAAGTCTTATCGCTGGCTTTCATTATGATTTTACATTTCAACTAGAGGCTTTCTACTTACAGGAAAGTGAATGTCCGTGGGGAAAAAAGGGGCAATTCACAGCTCTGTTTAGAAGAAAGACAGTTACTCATTTGTGAACAAAAGCATAACTCTCAATTCTTAAAAAAATCACAACTTTAATATTAACAATAGGAGGGCCATACAGGCTTAGTATGGTTATCATCTACACAGAATTTAGAGTACATCTACAATACTGTTACCTTATAAATTATGTATGTCTTCCTGTCAAGTGGAATACTTCCTGGGCTCTGACCTTCTAAAATTACTATTGCTAGTATGTCAGAAAGACTTTCTTGAAGCTAAAGGAATACTGTATTGTTTGAATCAATAATTAAAAGACTTATTAAAATATATCTGAGAGCAATGTGTGTGTCTGATTTGCAATTATACACATAATTTCTAAACTCAGTGGACTCGGTTTGCTTTTTATTTTTTTTAGTTCAACATGGATCTCAAGTAGATTTTCTGTAGAATATCTTTCATAAAAGTCATGTTCAATACTTCCAGGTTTTCTTCCCATATCTTGAATTATTTTAAAAACATTTAACAATAAGAAGGTTTTTATAATAATTTATTCAAACCTTCTTAATTCTTAGCAAATGTAACTTCAGTGCAAGAGTTTGAGAAAACAATATCTCAAATTTAAAGGTTACTTTATGTACCTTCATCATGGATATTCCATTTCACATGCATACATTCTTTTAGAAAAGAGGATACAAGACGGTGGTAGAAATCGTCCTTTAAACTTAGTTAAAATAGCTGAACATTAGATGTATGCTAGTGTTGATGTGAATGAGCAAAAGCCTTGAATGTCAGTGTTCATGATTTTGAAACACACCTCTTTCTTGAAGAGGAAAAGTCACTCGTCTTTAAACAAACAATTATTTTGCAGTGAAACAGAAAAAAAATATGCTGGCATGTTTACAGTGTCCAGTGGGTCACAGTGCCAAGATGCCTGCACTGGCAGAAACATCCGCCAGAAGTCCATGGGGCACAGTACAGAGACATGTGGGTGAATTTGCTTGGCTCTAGAAGCAGAATACCATGTTCATGCAGCATTGCCCCTGAGCTACTGAGCTCTGAAAAGTGCCAGGGCTTGTTAGCTTACAGACTGTGTCTTGTTAGCAGAGGCATACTGCTCTAGATGAGAACTGGCTTCTGTGCAGCTCCCATGCTCCCTGGTGCTGCTATGATCACATTAGGATGGGTGAAGTGGATGCAGGTGTCTTGATTGCTACAGCCTGGGCAGTTCAGTTCTTACAGGAAAAAAGTTTCCTTGTGCAAGTACTTAATAAATACTACACCACAGCAAAAATATCTCAACATTGCATTAAAATGAGCATTGGCATTTGATACAGATACCAAATTAAACAAGCTTGGAATGAGAATAGCCTTAAATAATGTATAACTACTTTTTGGTTTATGAGTCTTTGCCATGTGTCCAAACAGTTAAATGTTTTGTGGAACTAGATGGAATTTTGAAATTGCATAGTGTTTGCTTATTCATATGTATGTGGATAATACTTCCTGCCTAACAATGTATTTTTTAATTATAATATAATTTTAAAAAATAAAAAATTCTTTTCAGAATTAAAATCTTTATCACATGCTTTTATTAAATTTGGTAATTCATATCAGCATTGTGTCTCTTAATTGAGCTGCAGAAAGCAATTTAATCTCCTAAAGAAATTCTTTCTCTGATTATTCAGCATTAACTACACTCAATTTCCAGATACGTATTTTCCATCTTAGAGTATGTCAACATACTATTTATTCCTTAGAGTACACATAATTTTATTACTGCTGCTAGTATTTCAAAATACTTAATGAAATAAAATAATTTAGTGCATTTTGAAGATTAAATATAAAAAATGTCCAAGAATATTTTTTCCAAAATAAGTCAGAAATTCTGCTTCAAAGCATGTTTTTAAAGTAGTTATTGTTATTCAAGCAATACACCAAGAAATTTATGAACCTCTCATATTTGAAAGCAGAAATCCAAGATATGACTGGAGTCTATGGAGCTCAGGAGGGAAATTACCCGTCTGCCTCAAAAACATTCTTGTATTTTTCTAATGATATTTTAATTAACATGTATCTGAATCTGGTAGACTACACATAAAGAAGTTAATATTTTTTTGGTTTAGAAGTTGGGATTGACATATTTCTTAAACTGTTCTTGCTTGAAAGACTAGCTTCTTATGGCAGATCTGTCTTGATATTGATGGCAAAAGGAGAAGGAGAAAAATATGGGTTTCTAAATTCTTCAGTACATTTACTTAAACAGCTGATGGTAACCACTAGATAATTTTTCAATATTGCTTTTTTCTGCAGACCATTCCAGCACTAATTCTTCTAATTATCACTGTGGAGATCAGAAAGTAGCAAGAAGTCTGGAGTTTACACCTACTGCCTCTTAAATACAAGTGCACATGTATGTGTGTGTGTGTGTGTGTGTGTGTGTGTGTACATAGGCTTTTTTTGTTGTTGTTGCTGCTGCTTCCTAATATTCTCTAGTTCAAAACCAATGCCATGGGTGGTTCATATTGGATACTCAGATTTCATTTTAGGCATGAACTTTAGCTCCACTTGCTAGCTGACCTTTAAAGGGCAAGATAAATTCCCAAAAAGTGAAAAATTATGCATTTTTATTCTTTTAAAACAAACGGAATTACATTCTTAACATCAAAGGTCATTTCTCTTTCTAGCAGTCTTTCAGCTTTTCTAGTTTTGATTCCATAAAAACCAAGGAGTTATAGTCCATTAGTTACTCTTTCATTAGAGTCAGTAATGTTGTGAGCCCTTATGTAGTACATACGTTATTAAGACATGGAATTGTGTTCTTTAATTTTCCTGGGATTGACAAAGTGAAAAACTTGCAGCAGAAATAATTTTATGTCATGTTAAAACAAAGTTAATGCATTAAAACCAATCGAAGAAGATGTTTTGTTTAAACCAACAACTTTTTCTAATGCATAATATTTTTTCTAACATTTTTCTTCCAAGTTCCTTTTAAATGGAAAAAGGAGAAGGAAATAAAGAAAAAGAACCTCATCACAAGCAAACAGAAAAATAACAACAAATATTTATCATCATATAACTACAGCAAAATCAAAAGAATCAGTGTTTATTGCAAGTATGGGCTTAATCCTAGTATCCAGTCAGTCCCATATGTTCTAAAACTGACCACAGAATCATAGAAAATTTAGGTTTGAAAAGAGCTCCATGATTATTTAGTCCAACCATCAACCTAGAACTCACAACACCACCATAAAACAAGTTCCTAAGTGTCATATCTACACGTCTTTTAAGTATCTTCAGGGAGGAAGACTCTACTGGTTCCCTGGGCAGCATGTTCCAATGCTTACCAACCCTTTTGGTGAAGAAATTTTTCCTAATATCCAATATAAACTTCCACTGGCACAGCTGGAGGCCATTTCCTCTATCACTCATTATTTGTGAGAAGAGGTCGATCCCCACCTCACTACAACCTCCTTTGAGGTAGCTGTACAGAGTGATAGTTTCCCCTGAACCCTCTTTTCTCCAGGCTAGAAAACCCCAGCTCCCTTAGATGCCCCTCCACAATTTGTGTTCCATACCCTTCACCAACCCTTTTGGCCTTCTCTGGATATGCTGCAGCACCTCAGTGCATTTTCTGTAGTGAGCAAGCTGAACACAGTACTCAAGGTGCAGCCTCACTAGTGCTGAGTACAGAGGGACAATCACTGCCCTGGTCCTGCAGGTCACACTGTTTCTAATACAAGCCAGGATGCCATTTGCCTTCTTTCCCACCTGGGCATACTGCTGCCTCATGTTCAGCTGCAGCTGACTAACAGGCTCTGGTCCTTTTCCACCAGGCAGGTTTCCAGACACTGGCCCAAGTCTTTAGCAGTGCTTGGGGTTGTTGTGACCAAAGAGAAGGATCCAGCGCTTGGTCTTGTTGAGTCTGTTGAATGTGAGTTCTCTCATGAGCAGTATGGGCAACCTGGTCACCTTGGAAATGGAGAAGGTTGAGGCACTCAATAACTTTTTTACCTCACTGTTCATGGACAAGTGTTCCAGCCACATCACTCAAGTTGCAGAAGGTGAAAGCAGAGATTGGGGGAAAGAAGAACCATCCACTGTACAAGAAGGCTGGCTTGGAGACCATTTAAGAAACCTGAAGTTGCACAAGTCCATGGGACCTGAGGACATACTTCTTCAGGTCCTGAGGGTACTGGTCAAGGAAGTCACTAAGCCATTATCCATTATATTTGAGAAGTCACAGCAGTACAGTGAAGTTCCCACAGACTGGAAAAGGGGAAACATAATACTAATTTTTTAAAAGGAAAATCAGAAAGACCCATGGAATTACAGTTCTGTAAGTCTCATCTCAGTGCCTGTCAGGATCATGGAGTTCCTTCTGCAAACTATGCTAAGGCACATGGTAAATAAGGAGGTGATTGAGCCAACATTGTTGCACTAAGGGCAAATCATGCCTAACAAATTTGGTGGCCTTCTATGATGGTGTTATGGCAGTTGTGGACAAGGGAAGAGCAACTGAAGTCATCTATCTGGATTTGTGCAAAGCATTTGTCACTGTCCTGCATATCATCCTTGTCTCTTAACTGGATTTGACAGATGGACCACTTCCTGGATAAAAAATAGGTTGGATGATCACACTTGACAAGTTGCAGACAACAGCTCCATGTACAATTTTAGAACAGTGATGATTGTTGCTTCTCAGAGGTCTGTACTGGGACCAGCATTTTTAAAATCTTTCTTGTGACATGGACAGTGGGATTGAGTTCACCCTCAGGAAGTCTGCTGATGACACCAACCTGTGTGGGGTGGTCAACGTGCTGGAGGACCAGGATGCCATACAGAGGGACCTTGCCAGATCTGAGAGATGGGCCTGTGCAAACCTCATGAAGTTCAACAAGGCCAAGTGTGAGGACATGCACCTACATGAGGACAATTCCCAGCACAAATAGAGTCTGGGCAGAGAATGGATCAAGAGCAGCCCTGGGAAGAAGGATTTCAGAGTGTGTGCAGACTAGAAGGTCAACATGAACCAACAGTGTGTGCTCACACCCCAGAAAGCCAACTACATCCTGAGCTGCATCAAAAGAGTCATGACAAGCAAGTTGAGGGAGATGATTCTCCCCATTACTATGCTCTTGTTAGATCCCACCTAGAGTACTGCATCTAGCTGAGGCCTACAATACAAGAAAGATGTTACCTGTTGGAAAAAGTCAAGAAGAGAGACTCTAATATGATCACAGAGCTGGAACATCTCTCATATGAGGAAAGGTTGAGAGAGTTAAGGCTGTTCAGCTTGGAGAAGAAAAGACTTTTTGGAGACCTTCTAGAAGCCTTCCAGTACCCACAAGAGGCATAAAAGAAAGGTGGAGAGGGACTTTTCACAAGAACATGTAGTGATAGGACAAGGGTGAATGGCCTCAAGATGCAGGAGAGTAAGTTTAGATTAGGTCTTAGAGAGAAATTCTTTACTGTGAAAGTGGTTGGGTAATGGCACAGGTTGCCCAGAGAGGTTGTGGACTCCCCATCCCTGGAAGTGTTCAAGACCAGGTTGCATGGGGCTCTGAGTAAGCTGCGTGAGTGGAAGGTGTTCCTGCCCATTGCAGAGGTGTTAGACTTATATGTTATTTCAGGTCTCTTCCAACTCTAACCAGTCTATGATTCTGGCTTCATACAACTGGCTTTGATCCACTGATTCAGGCTCTCTAGATTCCTCTACAGATCTTCACAACCCTCCAACAGAAGCACTCCTGCACAACTTGGCGTCACTTGCAAACTGACTGAGGGGGCACTCGATCCCCTTGTCCAGTAAATTAAGTAAATCAGTAAGATTTACTGATAGTAAGATCATCAATAAATTAAGATATTAAACTGAAGCGGCCATGGTACTGAGCAGGGGAACAACACTGATGACCAGCCACCCACTGCATCCACCACCACTCTCTGGGCCCAGCCACCAGGTCAATTTTCACCCAGTAAAGGGTACACCAGTCCAAGCCATGTGCAGCCAGTTTATCCAGGAGACTTGTCGGAAACCCTGTCAAAGGCTTTACTAAACTTCAGGTAGACAACACACAGCTTTTTCCTCATGCATAAGGTTGGTCACTCTGTTATAGGAGATCAAGCTGGTGAAGCAGGACCTGCCTTTCACAAACCCCTGCTGGCTGGGCCTGATCCCCTGGTAGTCCTACATGTGTCACATGATGGCATTTAGGATGGTATGTTCCATGATCTTCCTTGTCATGGTCTCACAGGTCTGCATCTTCCCTCTCCTCCTGCTTGTAGATGAGCATCACATTTGTCAACTTCCTGTCAACTGGGACCATCTCAATTAGCCAGAACTGGTTTTCTGTATCTGTTCTCATATGCTCAGTACACTTACATATTCAGTGAAACAAAATGCAGGGAATGTATCCCAGATTTCAAAAGCTTTTCATTGTCTAGATAAATAGAGGGAATAAGTGACCATTTAATAGCCATCAGTTTCAGCTGAAGCTGCCCTTATAGATCATGTCAGAAACTGAAGGAATAACAATGATCACCTTGAACCTTTTAATCCTGTTACTTTTTTTCCTTATGTAGACAGCTGCCTGTGCAACGTGTCATTGTCCCCTGGTGTGGAAATTTTCACTGGTTCTCAGTTCCCTCTCTCTCTTTTCCATTGACTGCATTCCTAGAAGAACTTTATTCAAACACTTCCATTCCAGAAATCTTTGAAAGGGGTACATACTGGTTCTTAGTATAACTAAATAAATTGGTAGGTTTCTACCTTTAATACAGAGATTTTAGGTGTTTCAGATCCAATCGTGTCTATTCATGCTTGTTAAGCACAGAGGCTTTGATTTATGTGCTCAAAAGTCCTGTCAAACTAGGTCCCCAGCTATAGCATAGCTATTCTGGTCCAGGTTCTCCTGTTCCAAACTCTGATAAAATGCAAACTACCTGGAGAAGAGGAAAGAAGAAAAGCTTTTTCTTACTGAAATAGTAAAACAAAAATTTCAGTGTTTGATTCCTTTTTGCTAAGCTTTGGAAAGTAAAAGAGAGTGTGCAACACAGAATTTGAATATTTTTCTCCTTAACCCATTCCTCTAAACACTGACACAGATAATAAGGGTTAAAATAATCTTTCAGTAGAAAGGTTATCTAACAGTAACTTTAGTCCTGTGTTTGTATCTGTCAATATATTTATTGTACTCAAATTATACTTTTCTGCATTTTTTTTCAGAAAGAAGTGCACAAATTAAAAAAAACCAAACTACTACATACCATATTTCTCTCAGCAACTATTGGTATTTGTATTAACATAGAGATTAGCAGAAAATACTTCCATTGTACTTATGTTAATCCCAAATTACCTTTTTAATGAGGAAGAAAAGAAAGGGAATAAATTACCTCCAGGTTTTTTAAGCCTCCTGAATTTGCTATTTACAGACATATTACAATTATGAGAGTATGGGGATATTAATGGTTCTGTGTTCCTCCTAGCAAATACTACTAAAATAGATCTGAGGATAAACTGTGAATATTCAAGAGTGGAATAAAAATATATGTTATTTACTGATGTTGATACACTGTTATGATGGGGTTTGCTCCACAAGGTTCCATTTAATTACAACAGAAAAAAGCACTGGAACAAGCTGTTAATCAGGGGTATAGATGTACATTTTCAACAACACTTTGACATCTTACATACTCTTTTTTATTATTCTGTCTTCCAGATAAAAAACAAGAAAGAGGTGGAAAACCAAAATATTACTTAGTCACTATGAAATAATGTCATTTCTTGTCATGCATTATTGTAAAAATAGTCGTTCTTTTGGTTTTGTAATTTGGTCAACATATGCAAATCACATACAGAATAACATTTCTGACTGGGAGTTGGTTGAAATCATTTGTGCTCAACAATTCGGAATTGTACTGGCAGGTAAATGAAGATTCTGAAGAAGAACTTCCAAGCCAAAATCTGAGCAGATTTCTGACCTAACACTGATCTTTATAGACATCTGAGTAAGATCCATTTCAGAGTCTTGTCCTTCTCCAGGCTAGGGGCACTGAGTGACAATCTCAGGGACCTAGAACCTTCATGTCAACTATACCATGATACTACCATGACCAAGCATTACAAGGGCACTGCTATGCTAAACGGTGCAACAGACAGGTTTGCATTAGGACCAGGAGACAAAACCACAGCCACTCTGTGGAAACAAAACTGATGTATTAGATGAACTTGTAAAATCCATTTCAATACTGTACATTCTGTATTCTGAAATGTTTTATTGCTGGTGGTTTATTGAAAAGATCCATAGTTGGCAGTCTGGCATTGTGTTATGGAGAAGGGTCATGTATATTGAAGATTTATATTAAGGAAATAGACTGCCTTTTCAGTAAGGTAAGGAGATTTGAAAGAAAGTCATAATTTATTTTAAGGCTTGTTAATGAATGTGTTATATAATACATAGTATATAATAATGCAATTGGTCTTCTGTATATGGAGAAAGATATTGGGATACCTAACTGATGTCAAAAAAGGTTATGTTATGGCAAAGGTTAAAGAAGACAGAGCAGTGCTGCCCTCACACAGTAATAGTTTTTGTAGGTGAACTCAGAGACTTGTATATGAATACAATTTATGGCAAGTAGGGTCTGTAATTGCCAACAGTATTTTTTTTTGTTTGTTTCTTCATGCTTTTTCAGAAACCTGCAGCCACCTAATTCTCTGTAAATTGTTTCATCTCCCTGAGAGTTGTCTTGTTGCAGCTTTGATCTGTCAAGACAATTAGTGATCTAGGACATAGTTCAAATTTTTGCTGTAGGTTTTGACCATGTAATGGGTTACTACTTACCACTGAAACATCAAACTAACACTCATTTTAGTGTTCAAGCAAACTGAATAATTTTTCCATTTTACACTCCACAAAGTAGAATTTAATTTGAAGTAAGGTTTCTTCAGCTTTGATTGTGCATAAATACTAATATGCATAAAATTACCATGGAGAAATTTCTGTGATGAAATGTTAATGAATAATTACGTGAATTTTCCTAACACACTTTATTTAGGCCTAAAACTCCTCATTATTGACCAAAGACCTTCACAATTATGCCCCCATTTAACTTTTTGTCCCCCCCCCCCCCCCCCCAGTAATGTTTTTAGATGAATGAATAATTATACATTTGGTCTTTTTGGACAATACAAACTCTAAGTTTCTGACTCATTTAAGTTTTCTCTCTCCAGGGCATGAATTAAATACTTGTACAGAGAAATTCAGGATCATAACTGCTGCTATGAGCTATACATTGATTTGTTTTTAAAACATTTACTTTAAATACTTCAAAAAATATTTTGTTAAATAAATTCAAATTAATATGCCCTTATGTGTAGATGACAGGTTTTTCACATTTTTATGAAATGTTCATTCTAAATAAAATAACCAAGAGGGGTAACTATTTCTCTCAATATTCCATGAACATTCAAAATAAATCTTATATTCCCCAGAAAACTCATAAATTCTCCATGTTTTAAGCAGCCATTCCTTCATCTCATGCATACTTTGTTAGGTTAGAACAAAAACATTTGTTGAACTCTTTACATGGAAGAGGTGTTTAGAGATTGGATCAGCTTTTTGGTAAAAAGTGCTATAGATTTGTCATAAGCAAACTGGCAACTTTGACAAGGTACCTTCATAGACTGCTCTGCGAATAACAAAAATTTCTCATTTAAGAAAGGACTATCAGATAAGAAAAGTCAGATAAATCAATAATTGAACTTTACTACGCAAAGATTTACTTAGTTATAAAGAGGATAAGGCAGGTTTTTATTTTCTGTTTCTTTCTTTTTTCCCAAATATCAAATATACCAAATAATTAGCAGTACAGCACATTGAAGATTACCCTGCTGCTCTTTCTTTCTGTGTGCCCAAAAATATCTGCAAAACGATACATGCAAATTAGTCTTCCCTACCTTTGAGGCAATCTTAAGAGATTGCACAAGGACTTAACTTCCAAACCACTGCACAGCCTCCAGCACAGAGAATAAAATATGTTATGATTATGGTTCAAATAGTTGGCTCTTGCATGCTGAAGGTCCACCTTTTAATTGCTGTTCTAAGGGATGCATGAAGGAATCAGTAATGAAATAGCAAACTAGTCTAGCATATAATGCTATGGCCTGTACGTAATAACGAGTATAGCATCTGGCAGACAGTACAAATGACATTAGAAATTAGAACATTTTGGCTTTCGTGTTTGGTCTGCTGTAGAGCAAAACTTCCATACTAAAGGAATTTTTCAATGCCCAAACACAAACTTACATAAGCAGCTAAAACCAGACACACTGCATGTCCATACACACATACCTTGCATTAACAGTTTCTTCAGTACATTTTTTTACCAGAGTATCCTTTCTTTTGCATAATGAAAGATGTACCGCCCTTGTATTCTCTATCAAATGCATGAGCTGTTAACTTGAATTTTAACTCAGGATAAATTTCTTGGGCATAGATATTTTCATTCTGGCTTGTATCATTGATGCTCCATGATCTACTTATCTAAATAATCTTTTTCCCTTACAAAGTGTTGTTTTATAAAAGGATGGGCCTCAGTCATTGCTTATAAAACTTACTTATCATTGCTGTGCTGGTTTAAAGGTAAACCAGCAGGAGGAATAAATCTAACTCACAAACAGATTACAAGTCAGAATTACAGTTTA
>JAWWEU010000091.1:43279116-43293363 GCA_035583155.1 Acropternis orthonyx
TGATACTTGTCCCTAACCACATGACCCACAGAATTGGGGCCTAGTTAAAACTAAAACCTTAATCTGAGTTTTTTGGGATTTATCAAACCCATCACAGCATATCAGTGTTGCTCAGCTCTTATTAGGTACTCTACGTAGTTCATTTTGTTAACAAAGAAGGACATAAGCTCCAATCTTCCTCTTCCTCATCAATACACCTATTTTGTCCAAACATTAAGGTTGCTCTGCATGTGTACTGGAGAGTCTCTACAACATGGTGTTTATTGTATATGTACGCTGATATCTCCTGATTATTTGGTCCTCATAACAAGAATGAGGTTTGGAACCTAGTTACACGAAGAGAAAAAAAAATCAAGCAACTTTTCTTGGCTGCCCTTTTTTTAGACATGCTCAAGAGAATCAAGGGAATAGATAGATTGCTGTGGTGGTGGCATCTGAGAGCCAAATATAAGTTTTCTGGGAACTGGAAAAGGATTTAGCTGTGCACCTCTGCTGTATAATGCATGATCAGTAAGTCCAGTATGACAAGAGATGAGCTGAAATGACTCCAGCATAAGCAGTGACCAGAAGCAATTCACCTACTTGTCATTAGACCTTAACCCCTTTTGAACTTGGCAGGGATGGTGGGGGTAGGTGGGGGGGACAGTGGTGGTAGACAGAATCTCCAGGCAGAGGAACCCAGATGAATACATTGCATTTGCAAGCTGCATATTACCTATGATGGCAGGTGAAGAACATGCTATGGCACTAAACTTTTTAGAAAGGTATGCTATATAGCTTCTCATAGAAGATTTTGAAGGTCATGTACTGCTATTCTTCACAGTTAAAATCCCATCTCATGACAAGTTATGTTGTAGTTTCTGTCATGTGACAGAAGTAGTAGCAAAATGCTCTGCCATCAGAGGTGGTTTAGCTACATAACAAAAATTTGTCCCTGGCTCATTAGCACATTGTGGAAGCACCCACCTCACCAGGCATTCATGCATAACTTGCCCTGGCATAACATTCACCACGTTACTGTGCAAGAATGACTGAAAGAAGGGTTGTGGAACCAGCACAAAATTGAACAGTAAAGAGTGGGCTGAAAAAATAATCCACTGTGCCTACTGCAGTAAAAGTGTGAACTAACATAAGGAGAGGAAGCCACCAACTTCCACAGCTATGCCTTTCCCCTCCAAGCAATTTAAATTTCCTAATGCTTGCTAATCTGCTAAAACTGTAAATGCCAATATATTACAGACTGCATAATAATAATAATAATAAAAAAAAAGGTTGTCTACTCCAGCAAAACTGGAAGGAAGACTTCTACCTTCAGGTTACTAATTTGACACAACGGTTCTTCAAACATGAGGTAACATTTCCACTAGCTAATACATAACATAACTAATGTTCCTGGTCTGTAGATTCAATGACAGATGGAGTTTATACTAATTACCCTTAGGCACAGCAGCAGTGCCGCCAGAGACCCCTGAAAGGGTTTTGACCTAGTGCTTAAAGTGAATAGGCCCAGAGGCACCTTGCAGGAAAAGGATGGAGGGTTGATACTCAATGGAAGTAGAGGGATACATCATAGATCCATTTCACTGTTTGATTGAAAACTTTGTAAAACGCAAGTAACTTACAGTTTTCATAACCGCATTTTTTATCAGCTATGTAATATGCTTAAATCTACTCAACCACCTTCTATAATTGTGCCTCTGTGTGTTTAGAAAATATAACAATATACAGGTATAAAGTACATAAGGTTTAAAAAAGTGTGGGTTAAAATTCAGACTTCTTTTTTGGTATAAAAGGTCAATGTTTTTAGGAGACAATATTTCAGGGCTTCATGAACAAAGAAATACACGTATTTTAATATAATTTGCACAGCCTTCCATGTTATCACAATATCCCTGCCCTAACCTAAATATCCTAATCTAAATAATCTTCTCTTTTAACTGCCAGGGTATCCTATCATTACTGTTTAATTGTCCTTTTGTTCTGAGGTGCTTTAAAAGGACAATTCAAATATATTTGAATAAATAATAAAGAAAAGTATTGCTTTTGGCAGTTCTGCAGATCTGCTGTCCATGGAGAACATGGAAATGTGCCACTGCATGAAAAAAGGTTGAACTAGGTCACAGAGCTTCTTTTCTTGAGAATCCCATCATTTCCAGTTTCTTCTCAGGCTCTGAAGTCCATAAAAAATGACTCCTGAGCAAATAATGTTTTAAATATAAAATCATCAAATTACTTTCTTAGTATACTGAAACAGGAGAGGAATACATGCTAAAAAATGAATAGGCTTTATTTAATGTATCATCCCTGAAACTACCTATTCATATAAAATACATGAGTCCCAGAAGTAAATTCTATTCAGGGATCCAAAGTAAAGTGCTCCTCTGGGCAAATCTCCCATTTGGAATGGGTTTTTATGTTTCTGCAGAGCTGTTTTGACATGTACATACACTGTGTGATCCTATATTCATCGACATGACAACATATTTCTTAAAACCCCAAACTTATGAAAAGAAATGGTCCATTTACAGGTCAATGATCATTGAGAAGAATGAGAAGCTTAAGTACCAGGTCACCAGATACATTCAGCAGGTTCATTTTCAACAAGTCACATGGAACAAAATAGATTGTAATTTCACAATTTCCCTCTCATATTTTTCTTTTCTTGATTTATTATTAAGATTGTACTTTATTTCTAAGCAGAGATTACTACAGAGAAGCTCTTACAAGCAGACTAAGATAGAAAGAGTAACAGTAAAAATACAGCACTGAAAATATATCCCAAAATTTTAGACTCTTGTTAGCATACTAATACATACAAGTAGAAGTTTTGCTTTGAGTGAAATTGTATAACAACTTTCAAGGTGATTTAGACATAAACTGTAGGCTTTTACTTTTTAATCAAAGAATACGAATGCAGTTATTAAAATATTTGTTTCTAATAAACGTTGTTTATATTTATGGAGGTGTTTTAGTTGTAAGGAGATTGTTAAAATTATGAAAAAGTGTGATTCATTTGTTTGGTTTTTCTTTTTGCAGTAACTTTTAACCCACAATTTATTTTCTGGGGAAAAAAAAAGTTTTATTTTGTGACAAATCTTTAAAAATTATTGTTAGAAATGCCTAAAAAAATTTTCATATAGTTTTATAAGTTCAATAAGCCAAGAAATCAACTTTGTTTTGCAGCTTTACATGTAGTCATGAGCAAAAATTAACCTAATTGTGTAATTGGGAGTGTTCCTGAAATAAAGTTTCAACTGGAAGCCTTTACTGAAGAGAACTGTCCAGTATAAGGGAGCTCGCTTTCTCCACTTAAAAAGACCAAGTCAATAAAACATAAATATAAGCAAGACTCTTTTTTGTTTGTTTGTTTGAGCATATATTTAATGCTATTCTCTTCATAATTTTTTCTTTTCAGTTCTATAATCACTTCTATTGATAGTATCTGACCTGATGTTGCTGGTTTTCATTTTCAAATGAACACAGAAAGCAGAGGACAGTATCATTTTCATAACCAATTTGTGCTCTGTGAAAGGTAAAGATATAAAAATACTAGGGTCATTGATTGCCATATTTAAGCTTTTGCTGCCCTGACTTTGTTTCAAGCACAAATGCACTTATTTCTGCCAACAGTATGACTGTAGCATTGCCCAGCTGAGTTCCAGTGAGCCACCTCCTCACATTGCTTTTTGGACATGCTATGTGGGCTGTGCTTATTCAATTCTGGCTGTGTTTCCACCAACTAGATGAGTGACACTCTACCTGTGCCATCACTCATAATTTAGTACGGCATTCTGTCACCTGAAATGGTCCTTTGGCCTACATTTAACTTTTGCTGTCATGGCAAGATTGTTTCTGGTACCTGAGCACATTTTATTTTGTCTGTGGTATCTCTCCACAGATCTTAAGATGCAATCTGTAGTGCAGACCAATGTGATCTCAAATAACACCAGAACAGTCTTAAGCGTTTTTTGAAAATGCAAAACTTTTAACCCACCTAACTATAGAACAGCAGGCCAAATGAATGTGTGCTTCCTTTCTTTAGCTTCTTGCTGATGCATTTACCTGATGCTGTATCACTTCAGATAGGACTGTTTCATCATTTTAAGCGCTTCAGACTCATCAGCCTTCTACTAAAACATTCCAGGGTGGTACTTCCAAGCTGTGGTTTATGTAGTGGTGGGGTTGAAAATGTAGAAGAGATGACAGCTGCCAACAGTTGCACTTGAAACATCCAATTTTATTTCTCCATATATGGGTATTTTATCATATTCAGAAGAGACCATCTTAAAAAATTAGCCTAATGTTGCATAATGAAGGGAAGAGCAAAACTGAGACAGTAACTACCTACAAAACAGTACTTGCACTGGAAGAAGAACACACCACTTTTCTTGCAGGTGTACTTTTTCAACAGTGTTAAGGGATTTTGGACCCTGACTGTGATCAGAGAACCACTGACTAGAATACAGTAAGGTTTTTTCAAGGTCCAAAAGTTTAGACTGTCTATAAAGAAACCATAATGTAGTATGATTCACTTCCCTGAAGCTTTACTGATAATTTGTATCATTAAGAATTGTCAATCTGTGCACATCCTCTCCAAAACTACATTTATTTATCTTTGATTCCTGAATTCTTATTGCAGCCTGATTTTGAGACAAAAAACATAATGAGTGTAGTTATAATTTACATGTGAATAAGTGTTGTCCAAAGACAATGCAGTTCTGAGTCTGAGAATAGACCACAGCCATGGACATTGCTGAAATTGCCAAAAAGAAAAAAAAATAACCAAGGCCAAAAAAACCCCACCAAAAACAAACAAAACAAAACAAAAAAACCCAAACTGGCTAGGAGGATTTACTGTGTGATCAGAATAGATTATTTATTTGAGCAAATAACAGTAAGCAAGGAAAATAATTAGAAAAAAATAACAAAGACTGGGAGGTTAAGCAAAGTGTAAATATAATCTAGGAATTCAGTAGCTCTATTTAACCTAACAGTATGCACAAGACATGATTTCCGAGACATTGTCTTTCAAATAAGAAAGTTACATAGTTGGGAGGAAAAAATGGTACATGCCTCCAGCCCAGATATTTTGAAGGGTAGTGCCCTTCTGAGTGCCCAGAAGTTACCACTGAAACAGTCTCTTAAGACTGTTAATAGTTGGCTAGATTAAAATCTTACATCTTCCTAGAAAAGCAGCTTTGCCAAGGTAAATTACTAAAGGGATTATGACAAAGGATGTTTTAATATATTCATAGAAAATGCTAGAATGGTGTTGTGGGACAGAAGACATTTGGATAATATTTTTATCTAGCAGTGTAAAAAGAATGTATGAAGGACTATAAGCTACAGGTCTGTCTGTTCTGTTGTCCCCTCTTAACTATTTTTTGTTTTTTTATTTCCATTTAAAGATAAATTTGATTCTTAAATTTCTTTGTGCAAAACATAATCAGTCAGCTTAGTAAAAACTCAAAGTCAGCTGCTTTATCAATTGATGCAGGACACTGTCAGAAACACATGTTTTGATTAAAAAGGGTCCTACAGTGCTCTTTGCCTCCAAAGTTAATCTAAAGACATTGGACTGTCTAAATTCCATCACTACAATACATGTAGCAAAGGTCATACAGATCAAATGAAAACAGAACTCCACCTTCTTAACCTTTCAGTAACAAGTCTCTATTTCCTTTCTTGTATTTCTAGCATTTTCTAACATGAATTTTTCTCCTTTTATAGAAAAAAATATTCACAAAGGATTCAACTGTGGAGAGCTTTCTTTAACGCAATAATTTTTCTTATTCACCTGAATCTATTGCAACTTTCTATATATTTTGAATTTGTTTTTTTTTAAATGCAAGGACTGTGAAAAATGCTAAGAGTGTTTGAAGAGAAGTGATTGGTCTTTTTCTTAGATGCCCCCATGATGGCTCTCTCGTGCAGTAGCTTATTCCAAAGACTCTGAAGTCAACTGGAGTCTTGGAAGTGACTCATTCTGGGTTGCATTGCTGCAGTGTATACATACACAATTACAGTTCCTCAGAAAGAGATGCATCAATTCTACCCAGAATACATGGTCACATGGTTTTGTCTAATAAAATTGACTTTACTCATGCTTGTTCAGTTGCCCTCTTCCTGAGGCGTATGTTACAAATATGTGTGATCACATCTATATTTCTTTATATTAAATGGTCTATATAATGGCAAATGTAACGGTCTATGACCTTGTTAGAGAAGCTACCTCAGAGAAATTTTATTCCAACTGATTTGTAAGACAGCAGCGTATATGACCTTCACCACTTCAGAGAGTATTTTTTTCCAGTTGCAAATGCAGGGATAGAGGAAAATGGGAAGACCATTGCTATTAGCTTGTGGTATTTATCCAAACATGTATATTATAAAAATTAGCTGGATGATCAGATGGTCTTGGTTTTCTCATCAAGATACTGGAAATAGCTGTATTTCTGTGGCACTTAATAGTCACATTGAGACACTTTCTCAGCAAACTTTACACACTTTTTTTTTACATGTTCTTTATCAAAAAAATGGGGTGATAAAAATGGGAATTGACTATATGGCCAGCTGGTCAAATACAGGAAGGCTTTAATTACTTAAATTTAATTTATCTTTGTTATAAAGTTAATTGATTTATATTGCACTGACTTGAATAGGTGCTTTTACAGAAAAACCTTGAAATGCTTGTTAATAAGACTTATACCACATCTCTACATATTAAAGATATGAGAGAGATAGCACTAGATTAAAAAAAAATCACAAGTTATTTCTTTAATCTTAATTATTTTCTTCTTGCCAGCCATCTTATCAGCAAGTGTTTGGTCTAGTACTGTCTATGCCCTCTAAAGAGTTAATTGTGTAGTTCCATGTAGCAGGTCATATTGTTACTTCTTCTTGGTAATCTTCCAAGACTTGAATATCTTCTTTTACATTAGAAATCTATGAAATTTTATTTCCTGAAAATTCATCGTTGGACACACATATTTGTGAAGCCCAATAAGATTTATTGTTTGTCATGTTAAAGATGAAACAATATAGACAAAAATTTACTTTGCATATTTTATCATGATACTTATTTCATAGTGAAGAAACTATTTTCTCAATGTCAGTTTTCAGCTAAGTTGAGTTTTACCTATTTGTCGGGGCTTACTGACTTCATATGCTCTTTCAAATGCAAAAGAGGTTTGTTACGATTGACAAATAAGTATGTATTTGTACATATGTGTTTACAAGGCACAGTTTTCTATTCAAATGTGAAAGCCTGGGTTCTGAGAAAAGAACTTTCCACCTGTGCTGGTTTAAAGGTAAACCAGCAGGAGAAATGAACCCAACTCAAAAAGAGATTACAAGCTAGAGTTAAAATTTAATAAAAAGATTACAATAAATACAATGATACAGAGAAAAATTTGGGTTTAACCCACAAAAAACAGAGGTATAACCCAGCACTCTGAGGCACGAACAGAATGGTATTCATTAGCCCTGTGTTGAGCACCACGTGGTTTCCCTGAGTACAAAGTAAAAGGAAGGGAAAACCTATTGATGAGAGTGATGGTCACAGTCTGGTCAAGAGTGGCAGTCACAGTCCTGTTGAGGTTCTGGTCCTCCTCTGGATCCAATGAGTGGCAGCCCAAGTCCCAAAACCCCAAAATTATATATGCTCAGGTTCAGGTGGAAATGCCCAGTACCTCCTCCAGGGCAGGGAGTTTCACAGTGGGTGATTTACGCTGTAAGTTATGGGATATTTTTTGAATATTTGATGGTCCGTTAGCAGACATGACCCCTCAGGTTAGGTGTGAAGGTGCTAATGACTCCCTGAAGGGGAGTTATCACGTCTGAGTCATTGGTGTGAAGACAGGAACAAATCCCTGTCTCACAGGGTTCTCCAACACCCAGCTTGTAGCCTGAGGTGTCAAGTGTGCCCTGGGCAGCTGCTGCAAATGATCCATTATTAACAGTCCATCAGAAATGACACAGAGGGTTTTGGTTGCACCCACATGGTGATAAGCTGGTCCTGGCCACTGTAACTGCAACAATACCATAACTAAACTCTTACTTAAAAAAACCCAAATGCAACACCAAAACAAACAAACAAAATGAAAACAAAAGTCTTTTTCACAAAATTCTTTCCTGTATCACTGAAATCAAAGTACAAAAATCCCACGACCTTTTACCACATGAAAGCATGGGCAGAAGAGTCAGTAACACAACCTTTAGGTTATTTCCATTAGGTTAGTTCTTTTTTATATCTTTCTAGTCTATTTAATTCTCTTCTCATTTTGTGAACACAGTACAAAAGTGAAAGAAAACAGGCAGACAGTAAATATTTTTTAAAATGCAACTTATTTTCTATGGAAATTCCAACAACTTGGAACTCTTTGCCCTAGTCATAAGAAATTTCTGTATTAATGCAATTAAAAACAGTTTGAAATTATATTTTATTAACCAGAAAAAGAATTTTTCTTTATGGAAATACAAAGCTCAGCTATTGAATTAAATTGTATGAGTATTAGTATACTAAACAGTATTTGCAAGTAAAAGTGTACTTACACAAACACACAATAGTATCATCTAACAAGTCAAAGTAAATTGGAATTAAAAAGTTAAACTATTTTCAGGTACTTGTGAAACCATACATATAGTCTAAGAGATATATTATTTTGAAGATTAATAAAAATACATCAAGTGATCAGTCATAGTAGAGGAAATTAAGACCATGACTACAAGGACACCTACTAGGTTTGAAAAGTGTGTAGGTAATCAAGTCATGACATGGAAAAGGTAGTGCATATGAGATGATGCCAATGTAATGAGGTGCATCTCCAGATGGTAATTTGGGCATCCTTTTTCTCAGCAAACCTTTTGAGATGCCTATTCTTAAATCATATCATTGTCTCTGTATTCTTCATTAAAGAACTTCAAAACTACCTTAATGTCTTATATACTTCAGAAAAGTATCTAGTTCCAGGAGAAATTAGTATGAGTCTTTGTTTAGAAGCAAAATGGAATTTTGCTTCTCCTAATTCCTGTTGCGTTGTCGATGGCAGTATTTTTACATAATATGTAGCCTGCTTAATATCCTGTGAGGATCTATATTCTGCTTAATCCGAGTGGCAATCCATATCCATATCCTTTAGATTCTCCCACCAACACATCGGTGACCATAACGTTTATCTTCAAGTACCTCCTGCATAAGATTCTTTGCCAAATACGGAGCATTTAGTTGTTTAAAATATCAGTGCAGCTGATAACATTTAATTCAATAGCTGAGCTTTGTATTTCCATAATGAAAAATTCTTTTTCTGGTTAATAAAATATAATTTCAAAGTTACCCTTAGGGAATTCTGCACCAAGTGTGTTACTATTTTCATGTGTAAAACTGAAAACTCTAGAATCCTTATATTATCTTCAGTTATATTTAAGATATTTTGTATTATAATTGATTGCATTACTTAAAATTCTTCAAGAATAATAATTAAACAAAACCAACCAAACAAAAAGCAAAAATACCGCAAACAAAAAAGCCTTGAAGCAGTGCAAAATAACTTCATTTGCCTAGAAAGATTTTGCTAGTAATCCACACTTTAACATTTTACCAGATTAGAAGTTCACTATATTTTCCATTCTGCTGCTACAAATTTGCTTTTCGCACTTGATTGTTTTTCTTCCTCTTCTAAGTCTTATTCATATTTTTCTTCTAAGCCTGTGAACAGCATTAATTAGATGGAATTCTTGCAGAGTTTAGAACTTAATATGAAATCAGTGAAATTTGGGTTTTTTTAATCAGATTTGCTGTGTATGAATAAAACATGTTCCGCACCTACTCCTGTGCTACTATATTTCCCTTTGAGAATTTTCATGCAAGCTGTTTTTGAGAACTGACATCTGATATCAAGTTTTTACTCACTTGTTGGTATTTGTGTCGTACAGAGGACAAGAAAATTCTCTGTAAAAAAAAATGTCCTTTTCTCTGTGGGAAAATCATATCTACGTACATGTGTGTGAACTCATACAGAACTAGTATCCTTCAGAATATAATTTTGATACGTTGCTTGTGCAGTGTGTTTCCAGTCAGCATTGTAAGATCTTTTGCCTTTTCTTTTCCCAGGTTATCTCAATAAACATTTTTATTATTATTTTTACTGCTGCATACTTGATACTGCAAATAAGGAAACTACAAATGCACATCTATGTTTCAGATATTTGCAGAGGCCAGGTAGTTATGTACAGATGTCATGCATCATTTAAATTATACCATCATCAAGGGTTCAGATTTTGTGATTGTCTTCACTTGGAAAGGTTATATTCACCAGAAACTGCAAATTGTGATGTTATGTTCATTCAGAAGGGGTAAATTACACAAATTACTTAAATGTAGTCATTCCCTTCCACTGCTACAGTAAATATCCATAACTCTGAGTTGACCAAATCTTCTGAAATTTCTCAAACAGAAATATAGCAACACAGGAGTAGCTACAGAACATGTTTTATTCATGCACAGTTGACCAAAGCTGGCACAACAGTGAATTTCTGACTCTTCATGCCAGCACCAGAAGCTGATAAATCCTGCAGCTGAAAGGAAGATTGGCATATATTAGAACAAGTAGTAATAATAATAAAAAAAAAAACCCACAAGCACCAAAACCTAACAACAACAACAACAACAACAACAAAACCAAAATAAAACAAAAAACAAAACACAGAAAACCCCAAACCATCATCAACAAACAGAAAACACTTTTTTTTTAGATTATTTTACTGTCAACAGGATGATTTCAAAATTTTAGAGGACTAGGTTTACAAAAAATATGAAAAAATTTATTGATTCTGGTAATGTTTTAACACACACTTGTGTTTACTAACGTATACTGGTGTGGAGCCTTTGATTTGCAATGAGCATTTGCAAAATCAAGGTCCATATAAAAACATTAGCATTTCATTAAGTTTTCTAGTACTCAAAAAAATGGGCCTGGTTGAGAAAAAGTAATGTGCCCTCCCAAGTGTCCTCCAGGGTGACTTAGGATGTGTTTTCCACAGGTAAAAATTTATGAGTTCCTCTCTCTGGAAAGGATTACCTAAGTTTGAGGGAACACAGTTGAGGTACTCAGGACATCCAGGTACTGTTGCCAGGACCTTTACAAACTTCCCTCCTCTTTTTCTAACCATATACTCCATCTTGATAAATTAGATATAAGCCACTTAAAGCCTTTATTCAGGTTTCTGAGGGAACTCTTTATGTTGTCACAGTATGATGGAAAAAAATTTTGTGCACAGGGAAATTGCAGTCTGTTATGGGCTGAAATTGTGGGCCAGAGTAGAAAACAATTCTTAAAACAGTGAATCTCATGACACAATCATATCTACATTCATTAGGTTGTCTAGGCAGGCAGGGACAAAGATCATCGAAGAAAACTTTCCGAAATATCTTTACTAAATACATAATGGCTTACAAATCTTATCTGAAGGTGTGCTTTACTAAAAAGTCATGTGTGTAGTGCTGTGTGAGTGTTGTGTGAGCCCTCCAGTGTCCACCACTACAGACTCAGTTCAGATTCAAAGTATATCGACCTCTACTTTCTTCTGCAATATGCAGCCAAAAAGATGGATTGCTATTTGTCTAACTACTTCTAGTCTCCACCCTGCACTCTTTAATGTGGAAAACATGCTCCATTCTTATTTATCTCTGTATTTGTAGACAAAAAGGTAAAATAAAGCTGAAAAATTTATACTCAAGCATCTAAATATGTAGGCAATTATTAATTTTTTATCAATTACTCAATTGGTTTGGTAACATTTATGAATATCTGGACACAGGATTTGAATGCACATTAGCAAGTTTTCTGATGATGCCAAACTGGGATGTCCGTTGGAGCACAGAGCAATGATTAATGGGATGGAATTTGGCAAGTACAAATGATGTACCCAGGATGCAGTAATGACAGGCACAAGACTGAACTGACAGAAGGGTGGCTGGACAGCAGCCATGCCAAAAGAGACCTGGAAGTGTTGGTTGACATTAAGCTAAACATGAGTCAGCACTGAGCCCTAGCAGTCAGGAGGGCAAACCACATCCTGGGGTGCATCACAGTACCTCCTGGTCAAAAGAAATTGCTATCTTATGGTGTTTGGTATTGGTGTGACCTGACCTGGAGTGCTGACTGCAGTTCTGGACCATTAAGAAGGATGTGAAGGTCGTGAAGTATGTGTGGAGGAGAGCATCAAAGCTAGTGCAAGGATGGTAAAGAATGCTGTGTAAGGAACTGCTATGGACTTTGGGCTTGCCTAGCTGGGAGAAAAGGAGGCTGAGGGTTGACCTCACTACTCTTTTGCATCTTCCCAGGAAGGACAACTGGAGATATGGGTGTTGATCTCTTCTCCCTGGGATGCAGTGATAGCATGTGTGAGAATGGTTCAAAGCTGTGGCAGTGCAGGTTCAGACTGGACATTAGGAAGCATTTATTTATGGAAGGAGTTTTCAAACATTGGAACAGGCTTTCTAGGGGTCAACACTCCAAACTTGTCAGTGTTTAAGAGGTATTTGAACAACACCCTTCCTAATATACTTTAACTTTTGTTCAGCCTGAATTCATCACACAGTTGTGCTAGATGATTTTGTAGGTCCCTTCCAAATATTCTATTCTATTCTATTCTATTCTATTCTATTCTATTCTATTCTATTCTATTCTATTCTATTCTATTCTATTCTGCTCATCACATACAGTATTTGAATAGTGTTCATTAATGTTTCTAGAATGTTCTATGGGTTTCCATTCCCTCTCTTCAAGAAATTTATGCTTACCAGCTTTGCATTAAATTTTTACAGGACATGTACACATGTAGATGTGCATTTAAAGGATAAGCTTGTTTGTCCAGGAAACCTAAGTATAAAGAATATTTTCCTTATGTTATGTTATGCTTAGCCTGTGTACCTTGCTTGTAAGGAAAAAAAATACACCTTTTATTGCAAGGAGAAAATGATCAAAGGGAAAGCCTTTGGAATGTTTTGGGTAAATTTTATCTATTTTTATGTTGCTTTGAATTCAAACAATAATCTATAACTCCAATTCAAAATTCTTCACATTCTTATTTACTTCACATTCTCCTTATTCATTGTACTCAATTCCCTACACCCTCAGCAATTCAAGTCAGTCAGCTCTAGAAATAGTCCTGCACAGAGAGAGTCATAATCTGAGATGAAATTTTTTTTTATTGCTTTATTTTCCTACTTTATTTATGTGAAGTCTGTGAGTGTTCTCAGCACAGGTATTTTTGTGTGAATACAAGAGACCTACTATTTCTAATACTTTTTAGAAGTCTATAGGGTGAAGAATGTTATGATTCCACCTCCACATTTTCAGTTATGCCACATTACTGGTATCTATTTTAATATATGTAATTATTCACATTGTTCATCTTCAGTCACTCATACAATGTGCTGTTTAGATATACATTCAGTGTCGCTCCTGGAAACAAAAAAATTCTGAGTGTAGCTGAAGCTGTCATTCTGTCTACTACAGATATATTGTAAATTCACAAGTTACAAACCTCTTGAAATTTCATAATAGTTCTCTCTATCCAGAGCTTTTAGGTTGTTTGGTTTACTTAAACTGTTCAAAATTACAGTTATAATAAATATTGAATGTTTGTAAGTCCTATCACCCAGTTATATATTTAATTTCTTTCTTTTTTTTAATTTTTTTTGTCTGTTTGGAATTATTTGCATAAACAAAATTTATTCTGAATGTATGAACTCCAGAAGTTATTCATAAGAGTTTACCCACATACCAGTCTGAAAGGATAAAATATCTCTAATCAACATATATCTCCTAAGAAGATGTGGGGCTTTTTTCTCTGATATTCAGAGGTCACTGTATGTTCTTGACATCACCATTTATCATTGTGTGACTGTCTGAGTGTTTGTTTAGATAGGCCATTCTGATTTAGCATCATGTAAGAGTAAGAGTGACAAAAAGACTGTGTGTATCTAAGGGATCAGTTTCTCTACAGCAAGACCATTACAAAGACCAGGAAAACCTGAACACAGTCAAGAATAAATTCAGATAAAGAGAATTTATCTGTTTCTGCCTACATGAGTGTACCTATTTCTTATCTATTCCACACAAACAATGTTTTCCACATAGTAATTTATCACAGTTCCTCCATACAAAACCACGCACACAGTATATTGCAAAACCATGAAGAACCTGGGGGGGGGGGGGGGGGGGGCGGGGCGGGGAAATAATT
>JAWWEU010000091.1:43299814-43315346 GCA_035583155.1 Acropternis orthonyx
TGTAAATATATGTATATATATATCAGTTTCAGTTTTAAGGTTTTTTTTTCCTCACTTCTTTTAACTGAAACTCTGTGTGGCTCTGAGATACTTGGCATTTTGCCAAGAGTCAAAAAAACCAATAACATTGTGAAAGTTATTTCAAGATACAACCTTAAGGGACAGTAGAGGAAGGAAGATCCGTGAAAATTATGAGGCTGACCATCCATGTGAGGAGCGTAGAAAACAAAAAATCTTATTTTCCCTGATCCGTTAATGAAAGAAGATATTTTCCAACGCACTGGAAAGAGTATTCTACAACCAGTCATACAACCAGAGCAGGGACAATCTACTTAAAATGAATGGATTTTGCTTCATAATTTCTTTCTTTTTTTTTTTCCTTATTTCTCTGTTAGGCTTTATTTACTTGAAACAGAATATTTGGCAGAAGGCTAAAGTACCAAGAGAAAGGAAGCACTGATTTGATAAGATTAAGTAAGATATTTAGGTATTGTTAGTTATACTTGTGATTTTTTATTTGTTTTAGCAGGAACAGTCAGAACTGGTACTGTAATTATGTTCTAGTAACATTTGCCAGCCATATGAAAGGAGAGAAAAATTTAAAAGTATTAAAAATTAAATACTGGAGCTTCTGCAGCTCAAGCAGTTGTCTAAGATGAGTGACAGTGCATGAAATAGGATTGCCAAAATGTGAATCATCTGTCTGTGTTCTCTTAGACTTGCAACATTGCGGGATAGGTTTGTGGATAGATGGTGTAAAACCTTTTCCAGCAAAACTTACAGTGACAACAGCTGATCACATTACTGTCTTTCTTAAAGAAGACTACACCTTGAATTTATATTTAAGAGAAAAATTAATACTTTGGAACAAATTCTAGTCTTCCTATAGAAATGATCATTAAAAAAAACCCAAAATAATTTATCTTTACTAAACCTTACAAATTTCTCCACTATGTTGAATTCTTTATGAATAGTAGTACTGCCCTTCAGTGTATTGACATTTCCCCCTCAATTCAGTGATGGCCACAGACTTGTTCAAATTCCATCAGCCAGGTCATTAATAAACAACATCCACTGTGCTCCCCTTATCCTTTGAGTTGGTCATTTCATCATGGGAGGCTATCAAGTTGGTAATACGTAATTTGTTCTTGGCAAATTTACATCAGCTGTTCCAAGTCACATCTTTATTCCTCAAGTGTTTGGAAATGGCTTTAAGAAAGGCTTGTTCATTCATCTTCCCAGGGATTGAGGAAGGCTGATCGACTTCTAGTTCCCCCCGTCCTCTTACTTACACTGTGAAAAGGTTGATGCAACATTTGTATTTCCCAACCATCAAGAATTTCCCAGAGTTTGGTACATTTTCACCAATTCTATCACTAAACTCAGGAAATCTTGTAATGGCATGGCAGATCTTGACAGCAAAAAATGATGCAAAACAAGCATCAAGGACCTCAGAATTTTCTCTGCTCTTTGCCACTAAGTTCACTTCTCCATTGAGCACTGGGCTCAGATTTTCCTCAGCCTATCACCTTCTTGTCCTAGGGTATATCAATCACAGCACCATCAGCCAGTTGAGGGATGTGATTGTCCTCCCCACCCTTTGCTGTATGACTTCACCTCAAGTCCTGTGACCGGTTTTGACTGCCACAACATAAAAGATCTAAAGTTATTAGTGAGTGTCCAAAGAAGGGCCACAAAAATGGTGAAAGGCCTAGAGAGGAAGTCATACTTGAAGTGGTTCAGGTCACTTGCCTTCTTCAGCCTGGAGAAGAGGAGACTTGAAGGGAGACATCATTGTCAACTTCTTTGTGAGGGGAAGAGGAGAAGCAGACACTGATCTCTCTGGTGACAGCAGTAGGATTTGAGGGAATGGCATGAACCTGTGTCTAGGAAAGTTTAGACTGGGTATTAGGAAAAGGGTTTCCATCCACAGGGTATTTGGTAGTTGAGCAATGGTACAAGGCTTCCCAGGGAGGTGGGTACAGCACCAAGCCTAACAGAGTTCAAGAAGCATTTGGATAATGCTCTCAGACGCAGGGTGAGATTTTTGTGGTTGTCCTGTGCAGGACCAGGAGTTGGACTTTGATGATTCTGATGGATCAGTACATTCTATGATTCTATGACCTCCCTCACTAGTTTGGACATCTGAGCTTTGACTTTGCTATCTCCATCTTTACATGTTGAATAGTACACCAAATGTTATGTTTTCAGATTGTTGCAGTATCAACACACTTATAAGGAAAAATTGCCTCTTATTTGGCAGCATCATTTGATCATACTAATAATGCTCAAACACTGAAAAAATGGTGCATGCAAGCAGAGAAATTATCAGTTTTGTCCTAAGTACATCATCTAACGGTATGAGTGATTACATTTTGTTTACATACTCAAGTGTGGACTTAGAGTGTGCTAGAACGTGTGGCTAGAATATGTTTTTGTATTTTACACTGCTTCAAAAAAAGGAAAAACTAGAGGTTTCAATAGACTTGTGATACTTGTTTTCATAACCTAGCATTTCCTTCCAAATCACTAATCTGAATTACAAAATGCAATTAAATCTCCATTTTACTTCTACTGCATACAGTATCTTTTAAGTTACTGCATTGTTCTATGACCCTTTGTTGATAGGGAAATCCAAGATAACTTAGGTACATATCATGCAACAACACATCTCTTAGTAACATCAGGGAATACAAAGTAGTATCAGACAGGTTGACATCAGTAAGATCAGTAACAACAGCAACCACCTGGTAACATGTGTTTTGTTTCTCAGAAATAATATAAAAATATTTTGTAGGCCATATGTTACATTAGTTCTGTCTGGGTAAGTTCAGTAAGCTTTAATACTAGTAAGAAGGTATTTCTGTGATGAAATAACTCCAGGTGTGATCACAAAGGAGGTCATGATTCAAGGAGCTGTGATATGGTTATTGGCTGTACAAATACTACTATTTTTACCTCAACTGTTTACCATCAAAAACATTCTCAGAGGATATCTTCAGGGCTGCTGGCAGTGCTTGAGACAGAAGGACTTTGGTTAATGCAGTCAGTGTGAGTGTCTCACTTATTAACAGATGAATTGACAAAATGTCCCAAATGTTATCCATCTGCTCCTCCTTCCCAACCTGTTCGAAAACAAAGAATATGCATTTGGAATTAAAACTCACCTCTTCCCTAGGGCTTTCCTTTATTGACAGAAAATCAAACCAAAAAAACTAAAACCAAGACAAACAACGGAGCAAACAGAAAATGCTTTAAACATCAGTATAATCAAACGCAGCCCAGGATATTGCTGGAAGGCAGAGTTTTTCAGCAATTCAGATTTCATCTGAACAACGACAGTAATTTGCTTCATGCACATGCAGACTCTTTAATAATTACTTTTCTAGTAATCCACTACTTGCCTTGAAAGTCTGAATAACTATGAGGAAGGGTGGGGTCTTGTGAGGTTATGAAGCTCACTCTTTTCCCCCAGAAATACTAATGACAACTTTGTTAAGAAAACAGATCTTATTTTTTATTTCCACCTTTTCTCCTGTTACTTTTTCCTAGTTGAAACTTGTTTTTTGCAGTGTAAACCCAGGTCTATTTGTCCAATCAGGAATGGATGTAGAAAATGTGAAACAGATTCATGACAGAAGGGGTTTTTTCCCCCTCTTTTTTTTTCAGTGCATTTACAAACCAGACTGTTTAAGGTGAAAGGAAAATACCATTGGATTCTCTTCTATGACAACAAAATTTTCAAAGGTCCAAAATATGGCACTTTGTATCAGATAAAGATTCTGTTTTTTCTTTCGTGAGAAATAAGTTATTTGTTCTAGTCTCTGAATGAATGTGTGTAAGGAAAAGGCTCTGTGTGTTGTGCTTCATAATTTCTTACATTTCTCTTTACTAATATGATATGTATTGACCTTGTCATCTAGAACCAGTCCAATCTTGCATTATCTATTGAGATAAAAGTCTGTTAATTAATTTTAATTTCTGATTTGTTCCTGATTGCTGGGGACATAAGACACTGTCAGCACAGAGTAGGTCCATGGTCAGATTTGTACCATTTGTTTTTCCTGTTACATTTCTGATTTAGATGTACATAAAATCCAAGTTATCAAAACCAGTATTAAATCTTAATTGGCATAATTGGCTACTAGATTGGGCCACAAAGTTTCATATGTAATGTGTACAAATCGACACCAAGTAAGTAAATTATACAGACATTCTTTATCAGTGTTTTTTGTGATGGTAGAATTGTTGAGCCCAAGGAAAAGACAAACTACAAGGCTGACATGAGACTCGGTACCTCAATCTGTCATGTTTTCTTGTCTCAGGAAAACATATGAAAGCACAGTTTGAAGTAATGTTTTTTTAAGAAGGCTATGTAGATTCCTTCAATGACTACAGCAAGATCTAGCTGCTAGTGCGCCAAACTTTTCTATATAGGCTTTGATTCTATATTTTGAATTTTTGGAAGCTTTTTCAATCTGGTAAAAAACAAAATTTATTGAGTAAGACAGGTAATGAGCACTTCTTTTGTTAAGGTAAATTGATCATACATATCACATGTGAGAAACCAAAAAAGTCAGATGAGAAAGCACATGCCAGAACTTCATGTAGAGGGGCAGTCCAATATTCAGCTTAAAAAGAGAGAACACAGAACAGTACAGTCTGGAATGATTGAGAAAACTAAAGCAGAATTAAAAACTGCTTTACAGATCACAGGAACACATGACCATTGTTAAAATACAAAAAAGGAACACTGGTCTTGAAAAATAGGAGACATTCTCTTGATGAGGCACACTTACCCTGTGACATGGTGCTGCCCCAGGAGGAGACTCAGAGACTCAAAGCAAGGGTTCTGTGAGGTCACACACTCAAAGTCACATTAAAGGTCCAGTACCTGCACTTGCAGTGCATCATTTCACTCAAAATAACCGCAGTGCTGGCAGTGCTTGTTTCATTGTGTAGTATGGTATTTTCTGCTACCACTTATTTTTGTCTTTGCTTTGATGTCTCTCTGTTGCTCACAGTTTATGAAAGAACATTGAGTAGCATTTGGTATTGGACATAGTGTGTCTTGAGAGAATAAGAGGAAGCAAGATTAACAGACTACAAACTAGATCTAGATCTAGTCTGCTAAAACAGGTGGCATTTAGGTGGACTCATTATGGCATTTTATGATTATTCTTATACTTTCTAACATGTATTGCTGTTATGCAAAATAAATTCCTCTAAATTCTTGTAATGAATGGCCGCTATTATTAGTGCCTTGTACGGTACATTCCAGGTGTACTAATTATTTGAAAACTACAGTTTGTCAAATCAATATAGATAAAGTTACCAGAAATAGTGTCCAAAATTATTGAAATATAAATAAACAATGTTAGTTCCCTAGCTACTCCAAAAATAGTATACTTTAGTACTGAGCTCTCTATCCACAGAAAAAGTGGCACCTATGTCAATGTTCCTCCTTGAAAATAGATGCACTTCTATTACTTCCAACAAATCCAGACAAAATGTGATTTGCACTTGATGTACAAGAAATGTTGCCATCTAAATCATTGTAAGTGTGGATTTATTTCTCTAGTTTTCTCTCTTCTGGGAACAAAAAAGCAGTAAATTTTAAAAAGGGCAAACACTTCTTCAGTGGCAGGGTAGTTCTGAACAACCAAACAGAACTTCAGCTTAGGCACAGTCAGCATTGATTAATAGATGTCTTGCAGAATTACTTAACAATCATTTCCATCATAAAAAGAAAGTAACACTTAGGGAAAT
This sequence comes from Acropternis orthonyx, assembly GCA_035583155.1. Taxonomy (NCBI): domain Eukaryota; kingdom Metazoa; phylum Chordata; class Aves; order Passeriformes; family Rhinocryptidae; genus Acropternis; species Acropternis orthonyx. Next base: position 43,305,584 of record JAWWEU010000091.1, read on the forward strand.
TACAAAGTCTTGTGGATAGTATAGGACTTCTTAATTTGTGGTATATTATTAAATTATTAAAGTTATTTTTACCCTCAGTATCTTATTAAATAAAGAATTAAAGTAAAAATGCCCTCACTATTCTTTATTTCTAATAATTGCTTCTCTAACAAAGATTAAAATAATATTGCAGAAAAAATTGTTCAGTTAGAAAAATCTAACTAGTGTTTCAGATAAAATGCAATCTCATGTGAAAGCATTTTCCTGATAGAAAACCAAATTGAAAACAGTAATAATATTTTGCCATAGGAAAAATTAAATCACAGAATCACAGAATGGGTCAGGTTGGAATGGATCACAGTGGCTCATCTGGTCCAACCTCCCAGCACTAGCAGAGCTGTCCTAGAGCATGTGGCACAGAATTGTGTCCAGATGGTTCCTGAATATCTCCAGTGAAGGAGACTCCATAACCTCTCTTGACAATCTGTTCCAGTGCTCAGTCACCTGCACAGTAAAGAAGTTCTTCCTCATGTTTATGTGGAACCTCCTGTGCATCACTGTCTGCCTGTTGCCTCTTGGCCTATCACTCAGCACCACCAGGAAGACCCTGGCTCCATTCTGTTTGACACCCCCTGTCAGATACTTGTACACATTGATGAGGCTCCCCCTCAGTCATCTCCTCAAGGCTGAGCAGCAGGCCCAATTCTCTCAACCTTTTGTCATAAGACAGATGCGCCTGTCCCTTAATCATCTTTGTAGCCCTCTGCCAGATTTGCTTCAGTAGCTTCATGTATCTCTGGTACTGAGGAGCCCCGAACTGGACACAGCACTCCACATGTGCCTCCCTAGGCCTGAGTAGAGGGGCAGGATCACCTCCCTCAACCCACTGGCAGTGCTGTTCCTACTGCACCCCAAGATACCATTGGACATCTTGGCCCACAGGGCACACTGCTGGACCATGGACAGCCTGTTGTCCCTCAGGATTCCCAGGTTCTTCTCTGCAGGGCTGTTTTCCAGCAGGTCAGCCCCAGCCTGTACTGATGCCTGGGGTTGTTCTTCTCCAGTGCAGGAACCTGCATTTGCCTTTGTTGAACTTCAGACAGTTCTCTGCTCATCTCTTCAGCCTGTCAAAGTCCTTCTGGATGACAGTACAAGCCCTCTGGGGTATCAGACACTCCTCCAAAGCCTTGTGTTGTCAGCAAACTCACTGAGGAGGCCTCTGCCCCTTAATCTGAGATATTGGTGGAGAAGTTAAATAATTGTGGGCCCAGTATAGAACCCTGGGAGACCCCACTAGTGACAAGCCTCCAACTAGACAGTGTGCCACTGATTACAATTCCACCTCACTGTCCACTCATCCAGTTGTCACTTCCTGAGTTTGCCTATGAGGCTGCTTTGAGAAACAGTGTCAAAAGTCATGCTGAAGTTGGGACAGAAAATATCCACTGCTCTCCTTTCATCCATCCAGGTAGTTATTTCATTGTAGAAGGCAAGCAGTTTGGTCAAACGTGATTTACCTTTAGTGAATCCTTGCTGACTAACCCTAATCACCTTCTTGTCTTTCATGTGGGTTGACATGTACTCCAGAAAGAGGTTCTTCATCATGTTTCCAGGGATTGAGGTGAGAGTGACAGGCTGGTGGTTCCCTGGGTCCTCATTCTTGCCCTATTAAAGACCAGGGTGATATTTGCTATATTCCAGTCCTCAGGCACTACTCCTGATCTCCATGACCTTCCAAAGATGATCATGAGTGGCCTGGTTGGTATGCCAGCTGGTTCTCTAAGCACTTGTGGATGCATCCTGTCAGAACCCATGGACCTGCGGATGTCACTTTTACCTGACTATAACCCAATCCTCCTTGACCAAGGGAAAGTCTTCCTTCCAACATTCATTTACCCTGATCTCCAGGGTCAGAGATCCCTGGGGAATGGTCTTATCAGTTAAGACCATTGCCAAGAAACCATTCAATAACTTTGCTTTCTCTGTGTCCTCTGTTACCAGGGTCCTCTCTCCATTTACTAATGGGCACACGTTATCCCTTGTTTTACCTTTGTTATTGATGTCTTTGAAAAAGCCTTTTTTGTTTTCCTGGACATCCTTGGCCAGATTTAATTCTAGATGGGTCTCAGCCTTTCTGTCTCATTTCTACTTACTCTAACACCCTCTCTATATTCCCTCCAAGTGACCTGACCCTGCTTCTATCTCCTGTTTCCTGCTTACACTTGAGTAATTGACAGGAGATCTATTCATCCATGCAAATCTCTTTCCCTCTTCACCTGCTTTCTTTCTCATCATGATGCATTGTTCTTCAGCCTGGAGGAAGTGACCTTTGGATATTAATCAACTCTCCTGGATCCCTTCTCCCTGTATGGCCTGTTCCCCAGGAAGATCCCTAAAGAGAATAAAATTAGCTCTCCTGAAGTCCTTCTTTGCAATCTTCCTTGATGTTCTGCTACCTCTTTATTCAATACTGAACTCTACAATGTGATGGTCACTACAGCTGGGGCTGCCCTCAACATCCCATTATCAAGGTCTTCCTTATTTGTTAGTATGAGGTCAAGCAGCACACCATTCTTTGTGAGATCCTACCCTACCTGTAACATGAAATGAAATGTCTGACTTGCAAAATTATCTCTGGACTGGTGATTCAATTGAGTCTTTCTCTGGGAGAAAAACATGCTGAACAAATGAATCCGATAAAGGAAGAGAATATTTTTAAAAGATTTGGATATGAAAATGATACTTAACAAGCAGGTAATGATCTGACACTTCAGGTTTTATAGTTGTGACAATTTTTTTAACTGTATCACAGAACCTATTGTCAAACAGGATAACAGGAATCCTTTAAATATATTTATTAAGATTTCTGTAATCCTGTAAGTATAACTACCCTTCTTAAATGTACCACTAAAACTGCTGCAGCAATGTGTCAAATATGACTGGAAAATTTTTCCCTCCACTTCACACCCATTCTTAAAACTGTCATCCCCAGGAGAAACATAAATCCAAGTTCCACCTTCCTAATACTGAGATCTCATTAAAGAGGACACAGTATATTTTCCTTTAAAGCTTTAATGCAAATTCCCAGAAAGAAACAAGAATTCTGTAAAATCTCTTATTTTGAATGTAAGTTGCTTAGTTTCTTTGATTTTCATATTTTAAATTATATAATTAAATGATTAATGATGATTATTCCTAAAAGTGTTTCAATACCTAAAGGCAAGTAAATTATGTCAGGTTTAGGTTTAAGTTGTCAGTCAGCATTTTCATTAGACTACTGGGGTTTTACCTTTTAAGTTTTCTGTTTGCTTTAGTCATGTGATGATAATAACACTACACTCCCAATATCACTTCCTCCCCCTCCACCAAAAAAGTCAATATGCATTATCATCATGCAAGAATCTTCATCTTGTGTATCTCTTCATGCTTATCATGACAATCAGGTTAATATCTTGCTCTTAAACATCCTGTATATCACCTCCTAAGAAAGACCTTTCCTATTAGGCTGAAACTTGAAAGACTTGCTCAGACAAACCTTATGCTAGTGAAAGATGTCTCTTCCTTGAAGTATTAGCCTAGTGGAGAACAGAGGATTACTGTTTAGGAATGTTTTTTAAAAAGCAGAAGCTCTGGTTTTGAACAAACTCAAGTTGATGATCCTCCTCCAAATATGAAATATGCGTCTGGGTGCCATCAACTCTTTAAAAGAGTAAGTGCTGCTTGATTTTTTTAGACCAGCACTGTATAGTGTGCAGCCTGCTGTCTAACCTCAAGACAGCATAGGAGCTTGTACTTCTTTGTGTTCATTATCGCCTGGGATGTGATTGCACTGTATCTGCTCATCTGTTTATTGGAAGTACAAAGAAACACACTGCAAACAGCAGGCCATAAGCTAGCGAAATTGCAGAGCACATTGGTTCAAGCACAGTGAGACTATGGATCTGACTAGCTAAGTCAGACGTGAGTGAACTGAACTTCCTGATCTACTTCGGAATCTACTCCCTCAGGTTTTTCTGCCAAGTGTTTCTTGCACTCATGTGACTTTTTACATTGACTGTAGACGTCTAACAGCAGCTTTGTAATGCCAGTGAACTTCTGAAGTATCTTTTTATATTAAGTGATGCCAAATCTGGATATTTCTAAGTAGTCACCATGGCACAAGCTCTCTCAATGCATCAAAAAAGATCAGAGAAACTTAGCTGAGCGGGAAATGCATGAAGGATATTCACACACTTAAATCTAATAGTAGCATACTGTAAAAAACTCCAATATTGTCAGAAAAGTTCATAAAAATGAAGTTTGACATGAGATAGATTTCTTTTGTAATAGGCTTATACAATCCATATATATCTATGAATAGTGAGTAGAAAAATTTCTGCATGTCCTGTCTGCCTGTCGCATTACTCTGTAAAAGCTCTTCAGTGACATTCAAAGATGTAATTACCGCATTGCTGTCAAGGTCAGTGAAACCTGAGGTAATGGTTACGTAACTGATAATCATGTAATGTAATGTGGCCTATGGGGTTATGAAGAATGGTCATTCAGGGGTATTTATGAGATCTCACATGTGTTAGAGAGATTTTGCTTTATTTATCTCCCCTCAGCTAATTTATTTTTTTTTACTGATACTGGTGTGTTCCCCTGGTGGTAACTATGCTTCTGAGGGTGTTTAATAATGGTCTTATTGTGTGTCTGCTCTTACCATGCTCCGCTACCTTTGATCCATACTGCACTTTGTTACCTGACAGAGGAAAAGAAATAGAGGAGAGGATTATTTTTTTCTTTTAAGTAGCTCACTAAAGGCTGCTGTACTGTAATCAAGGAGTGAGAAGACTGCTTAAAATGACCTATCACTTCCTTTATCTTCTGAGCAATAATAACCTACATAGTGGCAAAAGGAAACAGTGAAACAAAATTAGTGATGCTAACAGTGAAAAGAAGAGGAAAGTGTGGCACTTGCACAGACTGAATTTTCTACGGAAGCCAAAAACAAAGTAGACATTTGCTTTGCAACCTGTTGACTTGAGGAAACCGGAATGCAATGGGGAGGTGGTTGCATCTTTCCATGTCTCTAAAAAAACCTTATGCTATAGAGAAATAAAAATAACTGAATGTCAAGTATGTTTAAAAAAAAAATAAATTCATTCTTTCACAGCATCTACCAAAACAAGGAAACAAAATGAGTAATCAAAACAAGACTCCACATTTCATTTATCCGTTTTTTTCTCTGAAACTAACTGAAGATTGAAAGCATAGCAGATACATCTTCATACTAGTGTCTTAGCAATGCTTTTCACTAGATTACTGAGACCAACAAAATAGTAGGTGCTCTAAACAGTAATTTTCAGTTTGGCCTAGTGTGTTCCTGACACCACAAAAGGGAATAGAGTCAATAATATGCTGAAGAGTTTTGAATGTTAAACATTGCTGTATTTTTAAACAAACTGGCATAAAATTGATATTTTCATTCAATTGGGCAACACCACACATGGTCTATGTGAGGCATATACTGAGAAATATCAAAACATAAAAGAAAAAAAAAATTAAAAAAGTGGTCAAGTCCCCTTTCCAGGATGAAATACACATTTGATGTCAAGGAACTAAAGTTAATGTAACTCTTTTGTTACATTCAAGTGTCTCTCTCATGCTCAGTCCTTACCTAAACTTCATTTACACTGTCAGCTGTACACAAAGATGATTATATAGATTTAATTTGGTGAAATTAGCAATATCAATCCACTCTGCTCCACACAAAGGTGAGGTGCAGTAACGTTTTGTGTTGGTTGGCAGTATAGATTTACTCATTTTAACTCAGCTTTACTTTTAGTGTCTGAAATGCTGGTTCAGTGCATGGAGACTGGGGTGAATATGAGATATTGCTATGATTGCCCGTCTCAGGTCTGTGCCCTGAGTCTCACACTATCATTAAGCTATTACACTGCTGGTGCTGAGTGGGGGAAGTCAAAATAACTCACACTGATTTTTGTTGAATGGCATTTCAGAAACCTGAAAAAAAAATCTGAGAGATTTGGCTACTTTCCAGGGGTTCCTCTCATAATGTGGGTTTTGCACTCTATTGGATATCTTTAGGCAGATAAGATAAGGAGTAGTAGCATATAGCACCTGACAGGCAAATCACTGCAGCAAGTTGCAAATGATGTATGAAACGAGAAACCCAGCCCACAGCACAGAAGATATATACTTAGCATTGTGCAGTGGCTGTGGCACTGTGTGTTGTTTGCTACAGCATTAAACTTGGTAAGACTGATCACGGGAACACAGAATTTTAAGGAATGAAATAAAACATGTAAATTAGTTTTTCAATTTCTTGGTTTCCCTCTGCTTTCTTATAAAGCCATTTTCATTCTGAGGTGGTACATGTTACATCACCTACATTAACTGTCCATAGTTAAGTGAAATTTACTTGCATAAAGTAAAGTAAGTAATAGCAATATTCCATTTTTTTTAAAGAATAATAAAGAACATACATTATATTAAAATATATCAGAAATTGCAAGACATCTATTAAGGATATCTCAATGTCTTTAAGAAGTTACACTTAGTAGAGAGGGGAAGGTAATTACTGAACTTTCAAGATCCAGTCAGTTTGAAGATGACACCAAATTGGGCAGGAGTGTTGAGCTGCTATCATCAAAGTTAAAAAAGGCTATCATTAGAGATGAATAAAGCCCCCTAAAACAATCTGATTTTTTTTTAATTATAAAATTAATTTAGTAACAGTTCATGGATTTATGGATTTTTTTGTCTCCTGATGTGCATTCACTTCACAGTTGTAAATTTCTTCAGCCAAAAATTTTAAACAGAAGGGTAGATCTTTCATATGTCACTGCAATATGTGAGTTAGATACAAATACTCTCTTTTTTAGGAAAAAAAATTATAGAGCTGGTAATTGAAGGACTTTTTTTACCAGGAGAACTTGGAGAAATGACAAGTCCACTAAAAGTGCAAAGGTGAAGATGTTTAAATAAAGAATATTAAACCTCTGCTTTGATATGTTGGCAAGAATTGAAAAATAATTAAACTTGAACAAGAATTAAACTATAGCCCTCTCAAATTGCGCAGGAGTATTTGCACAGTATCTAATATATTTTAAATATCCACATTTCTCCTCAAAACTTATCTGATTTCTCTGAATGTTCCCACGTAGAGAGGTTTTGAAGACACTTATGCCACGTACTATGTCATGTAGCTGTTAAGAAAAGATTTCCTATGTTTGCATAACTTTTAAATTATCGCCTCTAGTTTTGATCTGCAGAATGGTTTCTCTACTTCCTTGCATATCTACATACTCCTTATAAGGATCTAAGTTAGAATTTTGTTTTATTAGAAATAAATACAGAGAGAAGGAAGAACAAAAAAACCTGTGTGAATGGACAATTGTTATAGGTGGACTCTACTCCAGAACTTCTGTGAACATCTTTCAATGAGACTTTCCTTGAAATATGACTACACAAGTCCAACATCTTCCCTCTCCTGTACCCACATACACCCTCCACTTCTCTGAAATACTCATTTTCCTTTTCCCATATTATCTCAGTTACACAGAATTAGCCAAATCAGACACTTTTTACCTATTTAAAATTTACCTGAAGATATGTTTAATTTATTCTTTTTTGGTTTTGAAAAGATTAACTGAAAATTTCAAGCCTATTCTTACAGGTACTTAGTCTAATTGCAACTGAGACCTAAAAATCATTGTAAATAATGATAGACACCAAGAAAAAATGCTATTTTTACAAAATGCCCATCAATGGAAATTTAAATATAAAATTAATTATAGTGCATTACTGCTATTATTGTTACTATATGTATTAACAATTGCAATTTTTATGCTAGTTTTTGATATATCCAATAGTTAAGAGAGAAGGGGTCAAGTTCTTTCAGTGTATTTTTATTACCTTTTCTCATCATCTCTCTACTGAAAATAAAGACTGTTTATGTCACTTCCATTTCCAAACCTTATCAGAAACCTCATATCAGAGCACCTGACCTATGATCTTGAGAAAAAAGTGGCACATACTGTCAAAGAAATTTGCTTAGCACTGTTAGCACTGAATATGACAAAATGATCACTACGCTATCACTTAATGGCATGAAGAGTATTTTTATAGCAATTATTCATTAACTATGACATTTTCTGAAGGTGCATCTGTTGACAGAATATATTCTGATAAGTAAAACATCAGTTTTCTATATTTGGCTTTTCCCCTTAAAACAACACTTTGTAAGGGACTAAAACATATACTGCAAAAAATATTTCCTCAAGTCAGTGACAGTCTTTCCCTTTTAAAAATACACAGATATGGTAATTTATAAACAAGCCCTTGGCAGTTAACTACCATTTAGTTAATCGTTATATTTCTGTGTCAGGAATCTTCTTGAGTGACTTCTTTATTGACTTATTTGCTTCTTGCATGGTAATATTCTTCCCCTTTGAAGATTAATGCTGTAAACCATAAATATTACAAAAAAAAAAACCAAAAACCCCAACAACTGAAAATATTTGTGTAATGCTGTCATGTTACAACTCATTCCTTTATCTCAAGTACTGTGGAACCAAGGAAATAAATGATTTCAGAGTTTGGTAGTGTTCCTATTTTGAAATCAAACTTCTTCCTGGAAGTCTCAGGCCTTAATTCCATTAGTAAAATAAGCATCAATTATTAAAATACGTTTTGAGAAGTTGAATTTATTTCAGGTGAAATTTAATTCAATTTAATTAATTTTCATATAATTTTAAAATATCTTATAAATGTTTATAGGTTTTACCTGGTTCCTGAACACATTTATAAATATGCCTTTCAGTAATAGAAATAACAACAACAACAACAACAACAACAACAACTGGCCTTTTGCCCACTAATCCCCCATGTCCTGAACCAGTATCAGAGAATTTCCAAAAGCTTTTTTTTTTTTTTTAAATTTCATTTTAAACAACTTCTTGGAAGAATTATAGAAAAAACCCCAAATCTTTAAATCTGAAGTTCCTCCTTTCCCCATGTTACACAAATAAAATAAAGTCTATTCTTACATAATTCTGCAGATAGGTGGTGTTTCTTATCCTCAGTCTCAAGCATGTTAAGAGTTTTCAAAGAAAAGGAGTAGAAACCCACATTTTCTCTAATAAACCACACTGTCAGCACTTGATGTGTGTTTTTTGGAAAGCATTATGATAACATCTCTAAATTAATGAAGTCATCTTATATTAAGAAAGCTAATTTTGCACATGAGAATGGTTTCTAACATAAAAATTGGGTTAAGGATTCTCTGAGACTTCACCCCTGTAACTCACTACAGGGCTTAGAGAAAAGCATGGGTTATAGTAGATGAATGTTGCAAATAATACATACAGAATGATAGAAACAAAACCAGTTATGAAATAGTGTATATGCAATAGAAATAGGCATGGTATTTTTAATATAGTCTGTAGAAAAAATGCAAAAATGGGGGAAGCTTGTTTTATTTCAGGAATTAAAGAGTTGAATCTACGTAGTTCAAGCAGGGGAATTAAAAATTGATTTCTTTGTAGTTCTTATGATTTCTCTGTAGTTCTTATGTATGTAAGTGAAAAATTTTGATTATGACAGTTGTCAAATTCTTATGTTCAAAGACATCAGAAATAAAATTTAGCTGAGAAATAACAGACCCGTTTTAAGAAGCGAGGCTACTCAGACACTAAAATTACTTGTCTAAGAATACTTTGGATTCCCTAGCAGGTTTTTAAACAAAGACTAGATGCTGTGTCAAAAGGTACGTTTTTGC
>JAWWEU010000091.1:43315356-43327772 GCA_035583155.1 Acropternis orthonyx
TTGCAGTGCAAAAGGCACTGCAATGCTTTGAGGCAGGACTGGGTGAGAAAAATTGTGTATCCTCTGTTACACAGTACGTGAGAACAAAGTATTAAAATAACCTTTTTCTGAAGTTCAGATTTATGGATTGATAAATTGGCTATGCACAAGTGATATGACTCAGTAATGGTCTTTCTGTTAAAAAGAAGTGTAATCTTTAACTTTGTAAATCTTTTCAAGTGGGTATCTAAAATTTGGTTTTGCAACCATAGTTTAATATATTGTGGACATATTAAACTATAAACTAACTAACAATAGAATTTTCAGGCACGTATGCAGAGAAAGTGAATGCAGTACTTCCATTTGGTCCAACATTTAAGTTCTTGAAACAGTATTCAGAATAGAGACTTTTTATATAGTCTTTCCCCCTCTTTACACTTTGATCACCCTTTTTTCCCCTTCTTTTTGTTTACTTAATTTGTTTTTGAAGACAAATTTCTACCTTGGGTACATATGCTAACAAGTGTAAACCAGATGCTGACATTTAAGTTTGTACCTTCATCCATTAAAACAAAAATCTCCCCATTCATTGCTCTGTCTTGGAGCTGTTCAGGCCTAGCGTCTGGGATTGATGAACTGTGAAAGCACAGAACAATTTTCAATTGTCTAAGTCATTCCTCACCTGCTGATTTTGCCTTAAGCATGACATGACCATCTTCAGTGAAGATCAAGTGCAGCTTCGAGGTAATTCTATCTGTACCATGATTTTTCAGAGCCAGATTAGATTTGTTATTATATCCTGATCTGTGGCAGAGGCTGTCAGCTCTGGCTCTTCATATCTGCTTCCACTTTATCTTTTAACTGTATTACTTGTTACTTGTAAATGAGATAAATTCTTTTTGACTGGTTGGGAGGTTTTGAGTTTGAATGTATTAAAGGAAATTTTTGAACCTGCTGCATGTCAATCTTTGTGGCTCTTACCTATAAATGCTTGTTTTACAATACCTGGTAGTCTACAGTCAACAAAGCAATGTGCCACAAACTTCTTCAGGTTCTAGTTTTTCAGAATTCAGAGTTGTCTTCTTTTAAGTTAAACCAAAAACGAGTACATACATCCCCTGTTTAATTGGTTCTTAGCACCTCCAGAAAGCCATAACACCATTAGGAAGTTTTAACACCTCCAGGAAGTTGATCATAATGAGCTGGTTCTAGCATTACTGGGTTAAAAAACTTGATCTATAGCTCACAGCAGTTCTCTTTTCTCACACGGCCGATTTCTGGGCTGTTTAAATCCCTCTTCCTTCAATGCTAGGTAGACATTAGTAACAGTGTAGTCCAGTTATTAAATTTTGTGGCACAGTGTGATATCTCATTAGTCAGTGATGGGACCATTTTAAACTCAGCAAGCATCTTAGATGCCTGTTAGACTTTGAAACTACCACTTTTCATCATCTTCCCCCAAAATAGACTTCAAGGAATGATAAGGTATATGTTGTTGTTTACACACTAAGTATTTATGATGCATTTTATTAAATATTTGCCTGATTGGCTTCTTTGAAGCAAATTCTATTTATTTCAGAATAAAATATGATCTATGTACTTTAAAATATGTGTTCATTTTAATCTACCAAATAACCAGTATCAAATAACATTTCAACAAGAATTTCATTGAGAATCATTCTAATTCTCAACACAACAACAATTCAGACAGGATGATAGAAACAAGAAATAACTGAAGGATAATCAGAAGAAAATAAAATATTGGGACACCTCAGATGATTTTATGGAAACTATGTAAGAGTAAACTACAGGGGGCAGCAAATATTAACCTGATACCATATGAAAGCAAATACACAGAATCAACCCGACTCACTTTGGAATACTTTGGTGTACTGTCTCTTGTAGATTTTGGAAATTACTTCTCAAGACTTGTTCCTAAATAACAGATTATATTTAGAAACCTATCAAACTATTTTAAGATGGTTTCAGCATGTCTTCAGGCAATTAAATAGAGCACTGGTCACTATATTGTTTTCAATGCATTTTTTTCTCTGAAACACCTGGGCACTTTAATTAAATTGTTTCCATAGTTCTGTTAACATCTGTTATAAAAATTAATTTTTTTCTTTTCTATTAGTTCTGCCTCCTCAAAATTTTAAATAATCTGCTATGCTTGGCCAGCACGTATGTTTATATAGTGAAACAGGGAGTCAAGTCCAGACTGTCTCTTGTCTTCACAATATACTTTGCCATCTTTAAATATTCTTTTCCACAGAGACCTGTTTATCTGATATGAATTATAAACTTAGAATGAGTTTCCTGGTTTGACAAATATAAGACTAAAAATCAGACTATACTGACTCCATTGCAGGAATTTGAACTAAATAAATGTAGCAAGAGACAGCCAAATTATTTTAATGCAATTTGGCTCTACCATTTGTGTACATTCAGGGATCCCTGTAAGTACCAAAACACAAGAAGAATTGTTGTTTGGGGTTTTTTGTTTAGTTGGCTGATTGGTTTGGTTTGGGTTTTGTGACAATTCTTGTACTTCGAAAATCACTTCTTCAAAAGAAAAAAAATAGCAAAATGTAGCAGTTAAATTTTTAATATCATAATATCACGCACCTGGACATCTGCTTCATGGTTTCAGGTATGCTTTCATTTTTACTTTGTTCTTGCAGAACAGGTTGCTCAAATGTTGGAGTGTCATACAGATTTATATTTTATATGCCATAGTATTAAGAATGCTATTATTATTCCTATATTCCTATTATCCTATTTCCAAGAAATTGAAGAGACTTTGACTTCTTTTTAATTTAATCTAATCTTTTAAACAACTGAATGCAGCCATCAAAGTATAATTCTGTGTCTTCCGTTTCCCTCATAGAGTTAATTTTGCAAGTATCTATGGGAAGCAAGGATATGCCCTGCTTATGAGCATTCTACATTTCAGAGAGACTTAAAATTATTCCAAAACATGGATCTTATTTTGAATTTCTCATAAATACAAGGAGTCACACTGCAAACACTTCTGCATCTTGAAAATAATCCAAACCATATTTGCATGTAACGCATCAGTTCATTACATAGTGGTCAACTTAAATGTAAGTCAATACACATATTTCCAGAATTGTTGAGAGGTTTTTAGAAAATATATCATCTTGTCAGGATACCAATTCATTGTGGAATTCTGATAAGACCGTACATCACATGCAAACATATATAAAATATATTTACAAAATACATATATATATAAAAACCAAATACACACATGCATACACACACAGAAATATGGAACTGATAATGATGATCCTAACGTAACTTTCTCTTCTTGTGCATTACTAGAATTGCATCTTTAATGCATAGCAGTCTGGCAGTAAGCAAGTGGTAGACAAGCAGTGTGAGAGATTATCTGTTCTTGGACAAAGACACTATCAAATGACAACATACAAGAAGAAGAAAATATTCTCTTTGATGGTCTGAGCTCATCAAGGCTTCATGTCAAGGAAAAATTTCCTTCCACTAGGAAGAAAATTGCTCCACTTTGGAAAAATAAATAGAGCCAAGTGATACTTGAACAGATTTGAAAAATGGGAATATGCTTTGACTTTAGGAAGTCCGATTTTTCTATATTTTTAGAAACTCACAGTTCTCTACCTCACTATTTTTTCTCTGTTTTCAGGCTTAACTTTTGCTCATAATGCCTTGGGCATGTGTCATGAGTCTACAGAACACAGATGACAAATCAGACATGACTTTTGAGTTTGGAAACTAATTTTTTTTGTATTTGAACAGGTGGAAGTAGCACTATATCTGAAACATAAAGTCCCTGCAGATTACAGGCATAATTTCTTTAATGGTACGTCAAAATTTTTTTCTCAGAAAGAATCACAAGAATTTGGAAATCACAGGACACTATTTAAGTGTATCTTGTTAATACAATTTTCTTTGTCTTGTAATGGTTTGATGGGGGAAAGGTTTTGGTTGTTTATTTATTTATTTATTTTTAAATTTGTCTTGCTGAGTTAGTGTATTCTCAACAAGTGTATTGAAGAAGGAACTTTCTGGATCAAAGACTCAGCATGGTGTAAGGCAATAAGCAGTACTTGTATATTCACAAAAAAGCCCATACAGCAGCAGTCCCAGGTTTGTTTTTTGTTTGCTTGTTTGGTTTTTTTAGTAAATGTATCTTTATTTATTTAGAATTATTTTAAACTACACATATAAAAAAGTTTCCTTAAAAAGCATTACTTCAATTTAGGCTTTAGAAATTCGAAGAAGTGCTTATGAAAGAGAAGATACATTATGTTTTTTAAAATGTTTTCTTAATGCTCCTAAAGCTTTAAAACTATTTTAGTGTTCTTGAACCTGAATTTTTCAATATAATAACATAGTATACATATAGGAAAGATTTATTTCAATACATATATCAGTATATACAGCTAGCAGAAGTTAAGATAATAAAGAAATTCCCAGTAGACATATTCTTCTTACCAAAACAGAAAGTGTTTTAACTTTCATTTCAATTTAAAAATGACAGGCTTCAGTAACTGCATTTGTTTTCCTTGAAAATAAGGAAAGTTCCACTAGCTTGAAACAAACAGCTAAAATTTAATTATAAATAAAAATACTTTTTTATAATGTGGCTAGGTCTGCAGATGATTAAACCTAACAATACATCGTTGAAAACTACAAGGAAAAATCAGAGCCATAGCTTTCATTTACAACTAAAATTGTCAGATATAGTGATCCGATCTGGTACAGAAGACTTGAGAAGTATCAGACACTTTTCATTTGCTTTACTGTACAAAAATCACATAAAAGAAAGCTTTCTGAAGCCAAAGCCATTCCAATTCATGGAGAACAGGTGGTGGACCATTCTGGTTTTAAGACCTTAAATTCTTATTGCTCCTTTTTGACTGTGGCTGGATTTATGGGGAAAAATAAACTCTGAGAGACTGCAGAGTCTTGCTATGACTTTAAAGAGCAGAAAGGAGAGACTGACTTACACCGCAGAAACATATTGCAGAAAAACTTCATATCATTTTTATTTTATGACCACCCATAATTGTAATTCAGAACACTTAAAACTGGCCAGTTAAAAAAAAGTAAGCAAAACCAAACCAACCAACAAAAAAAGCAAACCAAAAGAAAACCAAACAGAATCTAGTGGAATATACAGATCACTTATTTAACAAAAAGCTGATAATGTAGCTCCAAATATGTGTGACATGAAGTGATGACTACAAAGTAAAAAAAAAAAAAGTTTATACACTGTGAATTGTGATGTAAACTTGCTTTTATTATTGTAAGCTTCCAAATATTTGTGTCAGAGAAAAACTGAAAAGAAACCCCTTTCCTGTCCATCTTAAACAAAACCAACTTTGGCAAATGCATGAATTCAGACAAACAGATTTTGCTAACATGAATAACCTGACCTTTAATTCCCATCTATGATTTGCATTTTGCATGTTCTTTATTCTTGCATGCATTACTCTTTTAATGCATTGCATTACCACTTCATTAATTCTGGTTTATCTTTAAATCATTATAAAAATTTCTTGTTCTTAATATTGATCCAGTCACAGACTTTATTGCTGTCTCTTTTTGGATGTTCTTGATGAGTTCTTCAAATACGGACACTCTATTAGTCTGTATTACCAATGCCTGTCTGGTCACCTCGGTTTGAAATAAGCTGTGCTGAAGGTGCAGAGCCTTGCTGCTATTAAGTGTTCTGATTGTGCAGTTGTGAATTCATTGCTGTTGGTCGAATAAAACTAACACATACAAGAATCACACTTGATTTTACTTTGTTGGAATATCTTTTAAATGTCAAAATCACAGAAGAACTGGAAGTCATCTCTATATTAGAACAGTAGTTATCTGTAACAAGTCTAACAACACAAAAATTTGCAAGATATTTCCTATCCATAATCACAGGAACATGAACATCCTTGAATTGCTTTAGATAATTATTTCTCTGATTTTTCTTTCTTCAGCTGCTCAAAAAAAATAGATTCCGACCTTGGGTTTCTACATCAACCTGCTTTTTTTTTTTTCCTAATTCTGTTCTGCCAGTCTGCTGCTGTGACACAGAAATCTGGATGTTTTCATCTGACTGGTTGGGTCTTTGCTGGTCACTCTTTATTCCAGCTTTAAAGATCATTTTTGGTACTGATGATCCAGTTAGCAGGTGCTGCTATTTGCCAGCTAACTGTTATACTGACAACTGCATGTGAATATGAAGGAATTTCACTAAATAGCACCAAGGCTGACAGTGGCCCCGTGGTAAAAAGAAAGAGAAGAAAAAAAAAAAAACAACAAGCAAGCAACACTCATGAATTGATTAATCCACACAAACCAGTATCTCCCACTCCCATAATCACATTTATGACTGGAAACTGAAGTGCTCAAAGTACTTCCTCAGGATGATGGCCGTCTCTGATTAGATCCATTACAGACACATTCACTCCTTGAACAGAGTAAATGACAACAATAGAAAGTGGTTATCTTTCAGAGTGATCAACAGTAGGCGTACACACAAATTTATACCTCGGTTTCTCAGAGATTTGCTAGTAGTAGAAGAACAGAAACAATAATTCTGGCTTCTCTTTAGGGATGTGCATTGCTTATGATTTTGATGTTTGTCTTCTTTTCTCAGAAGTTCAGTGACCTGGGAATGTCTTTTTCCTTCACTCCAGTCTTTCCTTCATCCCATTATACAGATAGAATCCAGATATTTTCAACCTTCTGCCCCAAATTCAACTCCACGCAGACATTCATATGAAATTTTTCTATCATAAAATTATGGTCTGACAATTACAAGCAACCAGATTGTTTCCCTTGTCTATAATTAAGGACAAAAGCTAGTTACCTAGTGAGGCATATAATTTCGAGGTGACTGTGTCACAATTACACATTTGGAAATGAAAGAACTGCACAAAATCAAAATCCTTCTTCAAGAAGAGTTGAACAAAAAAGAGCTCTGTGTCACTTGCACGAATTTCTACAGCAAATGAAGAATTAATTCCAGAGTTTAGACTTTGTCAGAGCAACTATTATTGTCAGCTGTTCTGCTGATCTTTATATCTCTTTGTTACCAGAGGGCATCAAAGCTTTCTGCAATCACAAGGCATCACTGAAAAACAGTCATATAGACACTACAGAACTACAGTTATCATGGCACACCACAGTTTTACACTTCTACACAAGTTTTCCAGGACCTGAAAAAGAAAGAACCTACACTTCTCTGATTTACCTAGAGCAGACCATAAATATGCTTATGTATTGTATTTGTTGAATAATTATGATAAATGGCAAGGGAGCTGTACATCTAGAAATGCCATTTTAGACAGGGAGATCATTTAGCGACTGAGCAGTGTTGGCAAAAATAAGAGGACAGTAGTTATTCATGAAGCAGTTCTTTGGGACATGAAGTACTTTGCATTTTTCATGTTTAAATTGAAGTAGCGCTGTTCTGCTGCTAGAAGGCCACTGTTAGCAGCAGAAGGTTTCTTTGCAGAGTAAGTCCTTATATAAAAGTAGGTAGTGTAAGTAAATCCCTCCCGCCCTGCTCCTATCACGTTAAATATCACCCTCTCCTGCACTTACTTGAAAACTGCTTATAGATAGACTACTGTTTAAGCTAACAACAGAAGCTGGTAGTTCAGAGCATTCTGAGTTTGGAGTTCTTCAGATGAGATTGCAGAAGGATTTACTTGTTTCCTGGTTTCTTAATGGTTTTGGTGGATGTTCACTCCACATCTGCAGGTAAATTCACTTCTTGCATTTACGAAAACTGTCCATAAAAGGGGTATAAAGACATACAGAGAAAACGTGGTCAAGATCAGATTTTTTTTTTTCACCTAGCATGCAGCAGTTTTTAGTAATCAAATAGGAACTTTTACTCTGTTGTTGAACCTTCTTCAGGAAACTATTTTGTTACAGAATCGCAGAATGGTTGAGGTTGGGAGGTACCTCTAGAAGTGGCCTTGTACACCCTTCCCCACTTAAGCAGAGTCATCTATTGCTCAAGTAAAACACCTAGATTTCTCCTCTAGGAAACTTCTAGGTCAAGAGAACTTGCACTCAAGTTTCTGGGTGCCCTACATTTTTAAGAACTGAAAAACAGTTTTGCTTCTGGAAGCTTTGATATAACATGAAAATGCCTGACTTTTCCTAAGATTCATCAATGCACTGCACTATTGTTTCTTTTCATGCTTATAATTTACTTGTAGTAGATATGTGCTAAACAGTAGAGAAATTTAAAGGGTCATGAAATATCATGGTTTAGATTAGTCAGTAGTAGTACTACGTTGGACATTTACATCCAACTTTAACTGTAACAGTAATTTTTGCCCAGCTAAGATTTTGCTCAATAGTAACCCCAGCTTTAAAAGATTTAATTGGAGTTTGATTGCACTTTGTACCATATCATTGCACTGTAAGAGAGAAAATCCAGCTACAGGGTGTCTACTGATCACCTTAGGCAGGCAGGAAAAAAAAAAGTCTGTACAGAGCACCGACTGGAGAAATTCCTGGTATATGTTTCATTTCTGAAGCACTTTGCACCAGTAACTCAGAATAATCATAAATATTGCTGCGCTCTCAGCCAGATAACCTAAGAGGCAGACTAAATCACAGATTCCTCTGGAATATGTATTTCTCATCACTTAATACATTGTATATCTATGAGGTCTGGAGGCTTTCCATTAATTAAAGGTGTCTCCTACATCTTTTCCCCACCCACATCTAAAATAGTATGGAACACAAAAGCAAACATAACTTCTGCTCTAGATTCTGAAAACACAGGACATTTAAGGGTGTGGTCTTCAAAGATATTTGTTTGAAAACATATTTATAATCTTCCATCTAATTAAAATCTTCCAATTTTTTTCATAGTTAATCATTTTGCCTGTTTTAGAGGTAGTCAAATAATCTAAGAGAGTCAGTGCTGTTCAGATAATCCATCTCCAGGTCAAGTGCTTCTTAAAGGTGTGGTCAGTCTAGACAAAGATCTGTGCTCCGTTCCAACACTTATCTCATAGGGTAAGAACATCTAAAAAGCTTTGAGAACAGACTGCCAATATTAAGTACTGAAAACACTTAGTATTGCTTCCTTATGTGTCATCCTATACTACTTTCTTTCATAATCATAGAATGGCACATTTCAACAAAAGGAAAATTGTTCTTATTAATTTTAAAATTAAATGTTTATGAATTATTTTTTTATATAAATGAACAGACATGGCAATTTATTATATGGTTTAGCAAGCACAGTGGTATTCCATCAAAGGTTGGACTTGATGATCTTAGAGGTCTTTTCCAATCTTAATGATTCTATGATTCTATGAATTTCGTTACAGTTAAGTCTTAAAGAAGCAATTTACCCTTAAGTTTATATATTGGATGATGACATCCTAAAGTATAAAAAACCCTATACATTAAGATACAACATTATTACATTTTATGCACACAATATGACTAACAATATACATAGAATAATTTACTATGATCACGCAAAAATTTTCATAAAGAATTAGCCTAGGAGCTCTGTTTTTCCAAATATCTTAGTGAAGTATGAAAACAAAGAGTCCTGGCACACTTTGTTGGTTGGAGATTAGGAGTTTCTAAAGATATTCTAATGAGCTATCTATATGACAAATGGATTTGCCTATGTTAATCATGCTTGACTATGTTAATTATGAATATCTTTTATATATATCCAGAAAAACATATTTTTTGAAACACAGTTTTGAACTGGATTGCGTTAAGATGGTAGTTACATCTGTTTTGATCTGAAAATATGGAAAATAAGTTATTTATCCTTTGCCATTTGCTGTAAATTCTTTTTTTCCAATTAATAAGGAGCACAAAATGTACCAGGTTATTTTTGCAGGTGAGTTTCCCACTTTTAAATAGATACCATGCATTAACTTAGAACGATTAACGAAAGAACGTTTCATGCCTATGTGCTCTGCCAATAGCAAATAATGAAATCTTTAACCAGGACAATTGACAAAGCTCTAAATTCTTGAGGAGATACTGAAGTGCTATTACTATCCCTGAACATTCCCTGCAAAGGGAGATTAAAAATAAGATTTGCAAATGCAAAAAACCTGTTCCCTATTTAAACACTTTCCTTCAAAAAAAAAAAATTAACTTTTTTCTTCTCTTTAAACAGCAAAGGGATTTTTTTACGTACTGAATGTAGTCCCAGTTATGTTGACTAGCCAGACCCCATGAATTTCTCAGAGCACTCAGGTTTCTGCTCTGGTTTTGTAGGGAGAGTTGAATTACACTGCTGTATCCTAACTAGAAGAAAGCAATTTATATAGAGGAATGGGGAGTGGATACTGTGTAAGTAATGAAGAGACGGAAATCGCGAAGGTTTTAGCAGTGAGCTCTGTGAATATAATCTTCTAGTAATTCTTTGTTTTCCACTTTGTGACAGTATTTTGGATATTTTTGGAATAAATTAAATTCTTATACTCATAAAAATATACTTTTCATAGGCCATTTTACATGTTTCAGCAGACTAATTCAACCTTTAGAGGGAAATATTACTACATTTGGTGTGTCTCTCCTTCTGCATATGCTTAAGTATGACACTTTAAGTAGAAGACGACTCATCTCATTTAGTATAGTGTGAATGCAAGAGGATGCTAACAATTAAGCTGTATGTACACCTTTCTCTCTATAACTTGTGTGATTCTTATTGTGTAGATTAACAATATGACACCAAAAATGCAGGGAGACATACAAATATGCAAGGTCAGCTACATATTTAAACTGTGTATTTCCACTGTCAATGCACAAAGTAGTAAAACCATCCACCATTATGACTTCTCTGAACTCCTTTTACTTCTGCTTTCTTCAGTTTTGAATACTAGCATGAAATGGTATACTAGGTACACAGGTTGTGATGTACAGCCTTTCAAAACCTCAATGGGGAAGTACATTCTGATACCCACAAGACACAAGATACTTTCTCCTTGTGCTTCAGTTAGTAAAGGACTATAAAAAGACAACTTTCACAGAATATGCTGAGTTGGAATGGATCCACAGGGATAATCAAGTCCAACTCCTAGCCCCCACAGGACCATCTTCAAGAGTCACACTATGTGCCTGAGAGGATTGTCCAAACACTTCTTGAACTCTGTCAGGTTTGGTCCTCTGACCACTTCCCTCAGAAGCCTTTTCCAGTGCCCAGTCACCCTTGGGGTGAAAATCTTTTTTCTAATACCCAACCTAAACTTCCCTGACACAACTTCAAGCCATTCCCTTGGGTCCTCTCATTGGTCACCATAGAGAAGAGATCAGTGCCTGCTCCTCCTCTGCCCCTCATGAGGACACTTGAAGTCCTTTTGCTTTCTATGCACAGAACTACAATAGCATCACTGCTAGTGCAGGGTGACTGTCCGTGTGTGTAGCCATGGACAAGCTCAAAATAACACAGTGTGAAAGAAAGTAAATGCCCGCTCTGGGAAGCCCGTTCTCCACATCAGTGGAAGCTTTCTGTCTTTCAGGTCCCCTTGGAAGTAAATTTTTTCAGATCCTGCTTTTGCAGGTTAAGAGAATAATAAATAATGAAAAACACAGCTCATTATTGTAGCGATTTCAAATCATTAGGTAAAGCAAGCATAGACAAATGTTTGTTTAAAGACAACCCAAATATAGGCTTGAAACAGAAAAGTAGGCAACCTCACATGATAGACACTTTTTTTTTTTTTTTTTTTTTTTTGTGAAACAGGTCTCATAAATATTTAGCAGGGTCATACAAAAGCTTACCTTAACAAGTTTAACAAGGATTTAACAATTGCAAGTGCCAGATTCTGCACCTGGGATGGGGCAATGCTGGTTGTGTGTACAGACTGGGGAATGAAAGGCTGCAGAGCAGCTCTGCAAAAAAGGACCTGGGGGTCAAAAGTTGAATATGAGTCAGCAGTGCCCTGGCAACCAGGAGGGCCAACCCTGTCCGGGGGGGCATCAGGCACAGCATCGCCAGCCGGGCAAAGGGGGGGATTGTCCCACTCTGCTCTGCACTGGGGTGGCCTCACCTTGGATATTGTGGGCAGTTTTGGGCACCACAATGTAAGATATTAAGCTCTCAGAGAGTGTCCAAAGAGGGCAATGAAGTTGGTGAAGGTTCTTGAGGGGGAAGCCATATGAGGAGCGGCTGAGGGCACTTGGTGTGTTCAGCCTGGAGGAGACTGAGGGGAGACCTCACTGCAGTTGCAACTTCCTTGTGAGGGGCAGAGGAGTGGCAGGCACTGATCTCTTCTCTGTGGTGACCAGTGACAGAACCTGAGGGAAATGGCCTGAAGTTGTGTCAGCGGAGGTTTAGGCTGGGTGTTAGGAAAAGGTTCTTCCCCCAGAGGGTGACTGGGCACTGGAACAGGCTCCACAGTGAAGTGGTCACAGCACCAAGCCTG
>JAWWEU010000091.1:43336988-43351328 GCA_035583155.1 Acropternis orthonyx
CCACAACCGAAATAAACGGCCAAACAGAACCGAAAGCACAAACTCCCCCCCGTCCTCCCCCCCACCCCTGAAAACCTCGCCGGCAGCCCCCCGGCCGAAGCCTCCCCGCAGCAGGGCCGGGTGCGGGCAAGCCCGGGGGGCGGGCAGGGCCGGGTGCGGGCAGGGCTGCTCTCGCCTGGCGGCTCCCGGGCACGAGTGCGGGGGATTCTCCCCCGTGTGTCTTTCCCCGCCCGCTCCCCCCGCCCCGCGCCCCCTTCCTCCGCTTTTGTCTGCACCGCACTTTTTGTGGAAAAGGGGGCCCGGGAGAGTGGGTGGGAGACCTTACTTTAATCTGCAGCGAAACAATCGGCTGAAAAAGACGAAGGAAGAAAGAAAAGGAGGAAGGGGGTGGTGGTGGTGGGGTGTGGGGTGGAAGAGCGAACGGAGAAGGAAGAAGGGGAGAGAGAGAGAGGGGGAGAGGCAGTGAGGGAGAGGGAGGAGGAGGGGAAAGGGAGTAACAGCTCGGGAGCAGAGCGCGCCCGGGAGCAGGAGGAGCAGCAGCAGCCGCCGCCACCGCAGGAAGGAGAAGAGGAGCAGAGCAGAGTGGAGCAGAGCCGCGTGGAGGAGAGGCGGCGCTGGCAGGAGGAGGCAGGCTCTCCTGGATGCTGGATTTTCGGACCCTGGGTGATTCTCTCCCGCTCCGCGGTGCCGGATTGTGAGAGACACGCTCGAGCGGCAGCGGCGGGGCTCCGCTGGCAGCCACTGCTGCGGGGCTTGGATTAAATTGGCCGCCTCGGAGCCGCCCGGGAGCGGCGAGGGGAGGTGGCGGCGGCGGGCAGCGGCGGCGGCGGCTGCTGCTGGGACCGGGGGAGCCAGCATGACCAGGTAACTGCCCCGCGCCTGACCCATTTTTCCTCCGCCGCTGCTCCCTCTTTGCCGCCTCTTTCGGCGCGTTTGTGCCCGTGAGCACAAAAGTGTGTGTGTGTGTGTGCGTGCGTGTAACCCGCACACATGTGCCGCACACCCAACTCTCCCCGCGGCCGCCCCGCCGGGGCTCGCCCTCCGGGCCCGGGCTCCCCGCTCCCCGCCCCGCCGAGGCTCAGCCTTGCGGCCAGGCCTGCTCGGGCACCGAGGGGAGCTCGGAGCGGGGACGGGGGATGGGGCAGCGAGAGGGCGAGTGATGGATCCGAGTCGACGTTTCCACTCAGTGCTGCTGTGCGCGGGCGGGGAGGGGGGAGCACGATAATTACACACTGGTTGTTTGCTTTGGCAGGAGAATTATTGATATTAATTGTTTTGTTTATTCTTACGGGTGAAGAGAAGGGGCAAGGTAGCAAGGGTGAGAGGCCCGGCGCCTGCCGCTGGAGACGGGGTTTGGGGGTGAGCGGGTGGTAGGAACCCCCGGCGCCAGTCCGAGCAGGGCTCTCTCCTTCTCCTCCTCCTCCTCCTCCTCCTCCTTCTCCTTCTACTCCTCCTCCTCCTCCTCCTCCTCCTCCTCCCCCTCCTCCTGCTGTCTCTCGGCGGAGCAGGGAGGCACGGAGATGCGAAGCTTTTCTCAGGTTAGGCTTTTAATTTCTTTGTTTACTCTCGCGAAACCACTTGAAAGGAAGCACATCGGGCTGGAAACTCAGTTTTCCGAATGCTTACAAAGAGGTTCTTGAATTTGTTCAGCAAACTTAGAAGCTCCCTCTGCGCCGTCTGCCCGTGCAAGGAGGCACTCCTCACGGCTGCAGCCGGGCTCTCCCAGACTTACAAATAAAACAGTTGTTTTCTTCGACCGAATCCCCTATTTTGCCTGTTTTCTATCCCCTCTGTACCCCGACAGAACGGTATTCTTCCCTTTTTAAGAGATTACCGCGCAGCCTTGCATGTATGGCTTTTGAATGTCTGCTCCTTGTTACTTCTCCAGAACTGCTGCCATGCGTATTTTATTCTTTCGCTTGGCCTTTGTACAGTTACTGTCTCGTGGAAGGATGGCAGCTTCTTTACTGTGATTTCGATGTCCATATTCCCAGTTTTGACGTACACAGAAGGATCAATTTATTTACATAGAATAGTTAGGGTGTTATGTGTTCCTTCATTTGTCGCCTGAGACAGCGTTATACTGGGGATGAATCTAAAGATGCTGGTTTGCTTTGGAGTTTCCTGTTTGCAGACATGAGTATTTTTGGTGATGCCTGTATTTTCTTAAACTTAGGGGTAATGTGAGAAGCTATGATTGTCTTCTCAGCCTTTCAGAGATCACTTCCAACATACCTTTTATTCAGGCACAAGCAACTTCTGTAATGTTGGGACATTTACTGGGAATTTTTGATAGAGATGGAAAAATGTATGTATCATATTTTTCATTCCTCTGGTATCTGTTAGTGGCTTATAATGTTATAGTGGTCAGTACTTAATTTTCTTGCTGTAAAAGTGTGTAGTAAATGACATCATTTTCTCCTGGTCTGGAAGCAACAAAGCTCCTACAATTCTTGTTATGAATGGAACAACTCTGAATAAATGAAAAAAGATTCTACCCTGTCTGAAATCCAATCATATGTACTTGTATCTTACTTTAGATGGCAGTTTTTTGGTAGCTTCTTTGCATTCCCGCTCATGAAATGTGCCGTTACTGCTTTTTTAATGTGTGAAATTGACAAACTGGTCAGTTTAATAAATTCAGCTGTCAAATTTTGCTCAGTCAAAATTGATAGAAGCTGTAAGTATACTGGCATGGGATTTTCAAGGTACCGACTATTACACAGAAAGGAAGGATTTAATGAGAGACTTTTTAGATGAGTAGCTTTCCAATGTTAGTTTTATCACTTGTAATATGGTGGAGTACATTTAGATTTCTTTAAATGCAGAAATGATGTGTAGCTTTTCTGTATCCACTTAAAGCTTTGTCTTAGGAGAAGTCTTCTACCCTAAAGAAGACTCTTAAGAAATTCATTATGATTTGTGTGTGCTATGGCAAGCTGTCAGGAATGGTGTATGGTAAGGAAAACGGTCTCTTGGTATTTCTAGGTTTCAGAAATGGGTCTTAGGACGTGCTGGTAGACCTGTCAGTCATAGTACTTTTGAAGTGGGCACTAGAAAATAATGTGAATTTAGTGTTCTGCTGTGATGGTTATGTAACTCAAACACCGGCACTGTCAGCGAACTCAACGTGTGATAGCAAATCAGAGCTTAATCTTAGGAGAGGGTTTGCAAGAATGGGCTTGGGGGTGTGTGAAAGAACTAAACATCTGTTTAAGTCTAGCCAGCGATTCACCTTTCATTTTTAACGTTGCCTTTCATTCCTACCTTTGAGTAATGCAGGGACCAAAACTATACAGGCTGAAGAATAGGATTCCCCTTCATCTGCTGTGCTGAGCCGCTAGGGGCCTGTATAAACTGCTCTCATACAGCAGATACCAGTGCATGGCATATGCTCACTTTCACCAGACATTTTTTGCACAGGTGTCTAATGTCAAGAGAAAAGTTGTCAGTTATTTGTTCCTTACTAGTAAATGAGACTGCAGTTTCTTAGGAGATGCATACAAATTGTATATTATTGAGATTTTATTTTTGCCCTACTTCATCTATTCCTCTCCAGTCCTATATGGTGTCCAACACAGTTCTTTCCTCCCTGCTCTCCTGACATCTGTGAGAGTTGGGGATGAACATTGACTCCAGAGGTGCAAATTTTGGATAAAACTGGATTTGGGTATCTCCCTGCATTTCATATTTTCTGTTAGCTGAGAAAATAGGTTTGTTGCCTGTGTGTTTTATCTATTAGACTAGTAATGGTACTGTTCCACAGAAGCGTAGGGTTAAAAGATAAACTAAACAGGATTACTTCAAGGCAGGAACAGACATAGACTGATGGTGCATTTAAACTAGCTTTGTAAGTGTTATGTAAGTTTGTGAGTGTGTTGGCTCCAACGCTTTGGCTGGAGCGTAAGTCAGCATTTATGGGATGTGCACTATACATTTTTGAGTGTCAGTTTCAGAAATTTAAAATCCACCAGCCATAGCATTCTTGATAGACATTGAGCAATAAGGTCAAGTATACTTACACTGTTCCATTGTTCGTTTTCAGTTTTTGAAACTGACAAGGCAGACAATTTGTAAAAGAGCACAGCTGAAATATTTGCATATTGGATTTCCTTCGAAATGAACTTCCGTTACTAAGCTCTTTGAGAATTCTCATTTGAAAGGATTTTCAAGCTGAATCACAGTAAGGTCATGGAATCAAAATGCAGTTTCCCTATGGTATGTTAATTTTTTAATAAGCTGCTTTAAAACATCAGAGTTCTATATATCATTTAGTGTTGGGCCAGCAAGAGGTTTTTTGTCATATTACCATTGACCATTGACTGAGATTAATTTTCTGAAATGTGTACGTGTGTGCCTTTTGTAGAGTTTTGATGAAATGTAATGAAATCTAATTTAAAGGTATTCTGAAATGATAAATGTCTGTTCAAAACTCTGAAGTTTTACATCAAGGCGGTGGCTCTGAATTGCAGAGGATAGGCACTTCATTTGCGCTTTGGATCTCAAGAGGAGTAATACACTACAAGTCTCAATCATTGTATTTCATTTTTGTGCAAGACTGATGATTTTTAAGCTTTTGTTCTCTAACAAATTGAGAAAAAGGTGTATTGATATTTGCTTGTTTAAATTCAGTGTCAGCCATATAATGCCATCTATTGTAACAGAAGCTTGCTTTCATTGTAATTCTGTTTGAAAACAGTTGGCATTACGCAGTCAACATACAATATTTTTGTGAAAACTTTCAATTTTACATACTCTGTGAGTTGTTTATTTGCTTAATCCTTCTTTTCTTTGGAAAAGGCCTTAAATGAAGCCAATTAATGAATGTATGCTGGCAACTTAGCAGTCTAAAGCAAGAATCTGTGTTTAAAAATATTTGTTTTCATAGTATCAGGGATTTACCATGTAGGAGCAGAGAGGAAGCTTATTTCTCTTGGTGATCTGCTACGGTGAAGGCTGCAGTACAACTGGAGAAATCTGATGATGTACAAAAACGTTCCTTGAGAGTGCTTTGCCTGTAAATTCCTTTCCAACAAGATTAATTTAACTTGTTATTTAAGCTGCTATGCATTTCTAGAACTGTATGTTTACTACTGCACAGTTTTAACTTACATTTCATAAGCTCAGATGGCTTTTGGTTGGTTATTGATAATACTGAAATATTGCATGTTTCTGTCTTCCTACAGTAAGTGGATAGCAAAGACGCAGGGAAAATAGATACAAAATAATAAAAAAGGTTTGTTTCCAAAAAATGAGGTTAAATTCAATAAATTATTATGTAAAATCCAAAACCAGTGCTTTTTAAAAACTTAATTGTTATTCATGTTCTTTCAATTAATTTGTAAAAGTGACAAGTCAAACTAAATACTGTCAGCTTATTTTTAAGTACACCAGCAGGTATACATAGTCTGTACTTCCCTGAGAGATTCCCTAAGATTTATCTCTTTCACTGTCTTCTTACATACTGTGACAACCTTCTCTGTAGCCTTAGTAGCACAGTAACAGAAAGGCAAATTTAAAAGAAAAAACAAAAAAAGAAAAGAAGGTATTTGATCTTTCAGTGGAGTTTCAAAAGGGAGACTTTTTCAAAAATCAACTTCCCTGTTTATACTTGATATCTGATGGGGATTCTCTGTGTTCTTTCAAATATAGAGAATGTGCAGAAAACATCGTCCTCAGCCAACTGAGAATGATAGAATTTTAGACACTTTGATTTATTATACCAGAGGACGTTCCCTAATATTATATTATCATGTCCTGTGCTTCTTCATGGTTAAGCGCTAAGGAGTTATTTGAGTTTTTCAGTAATCTTCTGGTTATTGGAATCACTCCGCTGGTATACAAATTAATTTGTTGTGTGTAGACAATCAAAATGGATGTCCTGTTTAGCGCCAGTCGAACTTCTCACATATTGTTGTAGCCAGATAATTCGTACTTTTTCCTAAGCAGTATATCAAACATGGTGTATTGAGTAATGCAAGCAAGTGTATTGCTCTTTCTTTTACAGGTTTTAGTGTTCTGGAAATTACATATCTGTAAGTCAGAGTTCAGTAAGTGGCGTGTAAAATTTGGCTTTTTAGATGGCATGTGATTCTTACAAAGAATATAGTCAATAACATCCTGACTGAAACAAATGTGGCTTAGGACCGAAATTTGCAGCTAAATATATATTTTTCTCACAAATTTGCCCAGTCCTGTTTCCATGTTTCACCTTGGCTTAGTCACTGATATTACCCAAAAGTCTGGGGTTTTTTTTTTGTTACTTACTTTGACTCAGCAAGAGAAAATTCAGATAGATGTGAGTAGCAATGTCAAAGTCTTTCTGATTTTCAGAAAATAATTGTTTACTAAGTCTGAACTCAGTAATTCCTCTTGCTTTACAATGATTATTGAACAAAAAAAAAAAACAACAAAACCCTGCTTTTTGAACTATCTGTAGGCTATATTCTTTTATAAAGCTTTTCCAAAGAAAGCTGAATTTTGTTGCAAGGAATAAACTGCTGTTTCTACTATCTCCTCATGTCCCCCTCACCTTCCCCTTTGCCTTCCCCTTGCCCTCCCCTCTTTCTGTGACCAAATATTTCCTGCCTAGGTTTTCAGTACTCTGAATGTCAGGCGCATGATTTCTTTACCTGTTACACTACATTTTATTAAAATCCTCTTTATAGGTGTACAGTATATTAATACTTCCAGGAATTTGACTGTTTTTTTCTTAATAAATGAACAGCTATATTTCATGTGTAATATTTTGAAAAAAATGGTATCTAGTTGCTAGCTTAGAATGTTGTCTACCTATTCGCAGATAAAAGTCATTCATTTGGTGTAAAGAACATGCAACGAGAGATGTCTAAAACACGGATCAGAAAGTAGGACAGGAAGTTTTATTTATTTATTTTTGTTTGTTTAGGATGATAGTGTATCTTAGAAAGCTGCTTAACTGCTGTCCAGTGCAGCTGTCCTTCCCTGAAAGATTAGGTTTCAGGAGCAATGATGGATGTTGAATGCCTGTAGCTAGTTGTGGGGTTTGCTTTGAGGTCAGTGCTGCTGATGGAGGATAGGAATTTACAGCCTTATGTCTCTTCACCAAAGTAATCAGTAGCATTTCTCAAGAAAAAATAAGCCCACAACAACTTGGTATGTTCAGTGCTGAGTTCTATTGCTGCGTAGTTCAGAAAGCTATTCATACTAGTGAGAAAGAGTAAGTAGGTTTGTGAATAATAAGGATAAATTTAGTCATCAGTGTTCCCGTTCATTTCGCAGAAACACACAGAAATAGCTAGAAAAGCAAATGGGGTGATGTGACTTTATTTAGAACTTCTTAGATATTATTTTAACCTATATCAACAAATTTGGAATTGACATTTTTCGCTCTTTGTTTCAATTGGTTCATATATGCTTAAAGTTTTTAACAGTTTACTGAGCATAAATATACCCTCCTTTTTCACCTAAAATTAGGATTTTTTTTTCATGGAAAAAAATTCTGTTTGTAGTTTTCAAGAAGCTTAACCAAGGCAGAATTGTTATATTCATCAGTGATGAAATGGTAGATATTCATAAGGCAAAAAGAGTAAATGACATTTAATGTTACCTTGTGTAATTCACAATATGTATTGTCAATACAGATGGATAGCTTGGATGGCTCTTACCTGTATTTTCAGAAGCATTTGTTAAGATCAGACTTTAAGATTTTATTTTTGGACTGTCTACCCTCCCTGAACTGTTGAAGTTTATTTCAATATGTAGTGATGTGATTAACTTTTGAGAAGTGAATTTTTGTTGAGAAAGGTGCGCGAAAAAACAGACTATTGTTAAGCTTACAAGTCCTCTTTCAGTTGTTTATATTAATTTGTGCCTTAATGGTATAGGGGGATTTTTCTGTCAAACCTTTGAGGAGCTGTGCTAATAGGCTCAAAGCCCCCAGTGATGGGTGAGAAAGACTTTATTTGACAGCAGCGTTATTTGGATCAGATCCATAGTTCTTTTGTGTCTTTGCTTAAGTGATAGCACTTTTACCTTGGGTAATCCTAGCAGTAGTTAAATTCAAATTCACAGAAGAAAGCTTAATATAACATCTGATGAATTGATTTATAGTATCTCATAAATTAGAAAGTAAGAAGCATTTTGGTAAAGAGAAATAATCATCCAGCAAGAATCACTTTAGAACAGTTTTGCATCAAGGAAATGGGATTTTGCCAAATGCCTACGTGTTCTACTTACTGGCAGCATGCCACCAACTTTATTTGGAAAACTGTCTTTGCTTAAGTAATAAATTTCACTATTGACCAATTCATTTTACTATAAATAAAAGATGTATTCTGTTATTATTTTTTCATTTTAAGCTTATTTCACTTTACCATTAAATACATCAATGACATGTTCTTGTCAACAGAATTTTCCAAACAATGAAATTGTTTTTCTTGCCTTTTTTGATGATTTGGGTGTTTTGGGATATTATTTTTGCTTGACATGAAAAGCCTTGAATTACTCTATTGTACGTAGCATGTGAATGAAAAAGTGTAATATTAAAAGAAGTATTTGTCTTAGTTGATATGATACTCTAATGCATTTTTTTTTTTTTTTAGTGAAAGAGAAGTGGATAATCAATGTAGATTTTTGTTATCACTGAGTTAAATATGTAGAATTTACACTCATTTTCCATTTAACATTTTCAAAAGTTTCAAATGGTCACGTGAAGTATCAACATATTGACCAGATGAGTATTTTAAATATATCAAGGACAGTAGATAATGAGGAGAACATTGTACTTTCTAATGCTAACAGGTGGCAGTGAATGCCTGCAGGAGCAATCATACCTCTGTGACAATCCTGGCATTCCTTGGGTTTAATTTTGCATGATTACAGTGACTTGGGGAAAAAAACCAACAATATTAGGACTTTAGCAATTGTATTTCAGTTAGCTTAGTTCTAGACAGTTTGGGGTGAATGGAGTAAATACTCTATATATGTAAAAAGGAATTGTTTATTCTTCGTCTGTTCAGTTGTATCTGAGGGAACAGATGCATGTCCTTCTGGGCAATGTAATCCCTAAAAGGACACTTACTAGGACTGTATCCCTTGCTGATTTATTCATAGGATTGCTTTATTAATCTAGTGCACAAGGGTAATCTTATTCCAAAGATATTAGAAAGCATGAAAATAACTACTGGACTTCTTAGACTTGTGGATTTCTATGTCTTCAAGCAATTTGAATTTATAGTCTCAAACAGTCTTTGTACTTTTTATTGATGAGTACATAAGCTGTGAAAGGTGTAGTGGCCTCAAAACTGTTTTTTTTTTTTTTATTTTATTTTCCCTGATCTCTGTCTGCAGTAGTCCAGGTTAGAGAGAGAGAGATTAATAAAAAAATCAAAATTGATTGTTTGTCATGTGTAGAAGAAAAGTATGATAAGATTTTTCTACCATGGTGATGAATGAGTTGCTAGAATTGTTTATGCAGTAACCAGTGCTTAACAGATACATACTCTTATTAGACAAACAAGTGGCCTTTTTTATTGTCATTCTTTTAAGGAGGCAAATAATTTGGTATTTTGAGGTGAAATTTTTGCTTTCCTGGATTAGCTTCATATTGCAGAAAATTAGTTAGAAAATCAGTCAGAAAATTAGGCAGAGATTTTTTTTTTCTGCAGCTTTTACATGTTGGTCAGATAATGGTGTTCAAATCTATTTCTTATTTAATGAGATGGAACCCTTGAGAACATTGAAGAACTTGGGGATGGGGGGGAAACCTGAATTCACCCACTTAAGAGTAAAGAGTGAAATTTTATCTCTTCAGAGTTTTCCCACTAAAACAAAACTGCCATGGGATCAATGCTGATCCACTACTGTGGCTAGGGATATCCCTTTCCTACCTCTTTGTCCAAGTTGTTCACCATCCTGCTTTTACAAGTCTGGAGCTCTGTCATCAGTTTTGTAAACAGCAGTTAGTAAATCAAGGAGAAACATATCTTCCTGAAGAAATACTGATGTCTACTTCATACCAGCTCTTCCAATGTCTTTCACTCTATCTGGAATGAGCCTTTAAGAGTCCTTTAAATGTAACTCTCCATAGCAATTTTTGCTTCTCATTTTCAGAACATATCTGATGTTCTGAATTCTCATAAACTGTGAGAATGGCTCCCTAAACTGTCCTTTTTTTCCAGAATGTCACTTAAACTTTGAATGTTGGCTACTCTACTTGTTACGTTGCAGAAATCTCCTCTGTAACCTATTGTCGTTAGGATCTCAAAGGCTTAATTTATGTTCTTTACTTCTGCTGAGTGTTGTTACGGGCATGTCCTTTTTGCATTGATCTCCTATTTCTTTGACTTTGTATCCAGGAAGCAGACATTGGTGTACTCATGACACCACGTGTATACTTCTACACTTGCTGCCTTTTGTTGAGGTAGTTGAATAATTCTAGGTTATCTGCTTTTTTAAAAGTTCTGTGCTTTCTTTTATGTCTTGGGTAGGATACAATGTCTTTTTTTTTCCTCTGTGAATTCTTTGCTTTCCCAACCACTTCCCATTTTTCACAGCAGGAGGCTTTCCACACGAAAAGAAGGAACACAGTAAGAGAAAGAGACCTGCTTGACAGCTTCTCTTGACTCCTTGTGTCTAGAGAACTGCAGGAGTGTAACAACAAAGAAATGTATCTCTGGTGCTGTCTTGTTGTTCATGTCTCTAGGTGCAGTGGTAGTAGATTTAGATTTAACTGTGGATGCTGGCTCTCTTCTCTCCAGGTAGAGCCTTCCATTTAAGTCTCTGTGTTACTCAGCTGAATTCAGTTTTTTAAATCCCATCTTTGTCAGAGTGAGTCAGTTTTTATTGAGACACAATCCTGGTCATTTATTCTCTCCGAGTAAATTGGTAAAAGTGTTGCAGGCTCATAATTTTGAGTTCAGAAACTTCAGAATTGTAGGTTCCAAACCTTTCAAGCTCATTTCAGTGTCGGGTTCTCCAAGCAGAATCAGAGCTAGGTATTTTTTAGAACACAAAACTGCTCTGTTAATGGTTTGAAGCATTAAATTTTGTCAAGAGACACCCTTTGTCAGACATTGTCATATTCACTGTATTTTTCTTAGTATGCTGTATTTCTTCATCATGTTTAATGTGTCTGAGAGTTTTTTAAGGCAAGGTCTCACTGTGCTTTTCTTGCTAATGTAGTTATTATTCCACCTACTGAGTTTCTGAGGTGCTATTAGCGAGTAACAATTGCTGCTTTTCTTGATTTATGTGTATACATACCCATACACAACAATTAAGCAGGATTTCCTCCTGCTTTTGTGTTTATAAGTTTTTTTCTTGTTAGTGTTGGGTAGGTGGCTGCTCCAGTCAGAAATGGAGTTGTGTTACTAGATTCTGCCTGGAGTTGCATGTGTTTAATAGTTTAGCAGCTGCTGAGGGGAGCTTGGTGTGTATGGTTCCACTAGTGGGAACGAAGCTGTAGCAGCTGAGAATTTATGTTCTGCTGAGAGTGCAGGTAACCACATATCCCTGTCATAGATGTTTAATTGTGATTTTTGCTTGCCCTTTGTAGTGGTTTGAAGCTAGTACTGAACTTTTGTGACTTGTCTGAATCTATACAAAGTCTGAAGGTTCTTTCAGAATTGTGTCTGTTTGGACATGGCTTTTGGTACTTTCAGAGTCCTCTTTTTCTAAAGACCAATTTTCAGAAATGCATCTCCCTGAGACCTTGTACATCAGGATGTTTTGCAGAGCTTGTCAATGTTTTGCCTGCTTTCTGCTCATATATTCGGTGGATAAACATTGACTTACCAGTTTTTTGTTTCCCAATGAAATGTTTCCTTTTACCTTCAAACTTGCTGAGAGGAAAACATATACAACTTTCCCATCTGTAATCTTCCTTTATGTTTTTCTATAATGCTGAGGATTTTTCGGGATTTTTTTTAATGGTGTGTAGAATGAGAGAAAGATAGACGGTCAGTCTGACATACTTCTTCCTTACGGTGTTGCTTTGAAGATACCAGAGTACTCCTTAAAAAATGCAGAGCTTTCCTTTGGAGGACTGTGAAAATATCTTTTATGTTCAGCAAATCACTTTCAGATTTTGACTGTTGAAACAATAAGGCAGGTTTCTTTTGTTTCTTAACCGAAAGTATAGGTGAAAAGTGTCCTTCAGAAATCTTCTCTTTAATTGAATGGTGTATTTCTTGGGTATTTTGCCAATGCCTACATTATGTGCTACAGATACGTGAGAGGGCTTGGCGTGTGACTAGTAATCAACTAACAACTGAGTCAGCATCAGTGGAGTGAGTTGACTTTTGATTGCTTAGATGGCAATCAAGAATTACTTCATGCTTTCGGATGGACAGACTCTTAGATCTCAGGTTGAATAAATAATAATAAACCAGACATAATTTTAGATAGCTCTACGGTCCTCTATTGGTTGTCTATATATGAGATTGATGGTGTATATCATATATATTATTTTGCATTGTTAGTTTTTATTTGAACTATTAATAGTTATAGAGCTGCATTTTTAGGATGGCCCACTGTACACTTGTGCATCACAAATACACTGCCCAGATAGAGAGATTACAAAGATCAACAGAATGGTAAAAACTGGTCTAGTCAGCTGTGCTTTGCAAAAATCCCTATACTGTTCATATCAGTAGGAGAATCCTTGTATGCACCTTCTGTGGTTTACAGCCTAGAATTTAGGCCCTTATTTGTGGCATTGCCTAATAGAATAATACAGAAAAAAAATTCATTGTAAATCACTCTTATTTTCACTGTTCCCTCTTCTCTTTTACTATTACCTGGAATTCGAAGGATAACTTTGAAGAAAAAAATTATTTCTAGACATACAGTTAAAAATAAATATAGATACTGAGAGTAATGTAACCAGATTCCCTGAAATTACTTTAAAAGTACAGAACATTCACATCTGCTGCTAATGTTAAACACACAAAATGAGAGAGGAGATGCAAGTATTTTTTATAAGGATTAGAAAGAAAATTTTCTGTTATACATTAATGAAGGACTATTTTTAAATGAGTTTCCTTGTGGAAGGACAATGCTTGTGTGTAAGCAGTCCTCAGTAATAAGAACTGTGTGCTGTATATGGCTCACTTTATTCATGCACATACTCCCACAGTATGAAGTATTTAATCACACATCAGGTTAGCAGGAGCTGGTTCTTTGTCCTGTCATTCTGTATAGTAAAAGTGTATAGTAGAAATATGAGAACATATATGTGAAAATGTAAGCAAGGACAGAAAGGATAAAGAAAAAAAGCTTGATTTAAGAGAGAATCCAGCAGAGAAGTTAAGGGTCACTCATACCCGTAACCATATATCTAGGTAACTTCACTACTGTGTAACATCACTGAAATCCATGAGAGTAGATGTGGTTTTAAAAATAAACGTGTGTGGTTTAAAAATAAGAATACACACTAAATAGATTTATGTTTAATTTGGACGCTTAAGTCTGTGGAAAGGAAGTAAACAAAGCTAGTTTCTGTTTTACTCTTATTTTTGCCTTTTCTTCATAGTGGTCAAATCAGTATTTTTAAATGAGTTGACTAAAGATGAAATGGTTTACTGCTTTCCTTGGTTTATGGTAAGAATGAAAGTATAATACTACTTGATACTGCTTTTCTTTTCAGTTTGCATATGGAGCAAGCAAAGCCTCTCCAAACTATAGAAATGTGAAATGAACACAGACTGTATATCCATTTGTTTTCATTATGGAACACTGTCATTTGACTACAGGAAAAAATATTAACAAGTAAGAAGTCCATAACAAGTCACAAACTTGTATGAGTATGAATGCTTCAGTTCATAAACACAATTTTTTAAAATTTTATGTGATACAGGAGCATTTCTATAGGCATCACTGTCAGGAATTTCTGTCTTTCACTAAAACACAATGCAGGACTGAGACACTGTCCCCAGTCAAGCCAAAAAATTCTTCTAATTGATTCATACTCTCTAATATTTTAGTGACGATCGGTTGAGTGTTAATATCAGCGGAGATGTGTGCAGATTCAGAGTTACGGTGCATGCTAAACAGTTTTTTATTGCATCTTTTCCAGTCAGTTTTTTCTTTTGCATTTTGTTGTCATACCTTACTTGTTTGTAAGTATAGAAAAATACAGCACTAGATTATTAAAGGTGAAACTCTTAAAATATTATGGAAAGTAAAGTTTTAAAGAGAATGTAGTTTTGCTACTGGTAATGAATTCTCTTGTGGAGAAACTGCAGTACAGAAATTCTAACGTGTAGAGGATGAAGGGACTGGTAAAACACAGTTCCTGTTCTAGTAACTGAAGAAGTTAGCAGAAATAAGTTATTTATTATGAGGTAAATTAGTCTGGGG
>JAWWEU010000091.1:43358512-43370534 GCA_035583155.1 Acropternis orthonyx
CATGGGACCAGATGACATGCATCTTCATTGAGGAAATTAGCAAATGCAGTGGCAAAGCTACTGTGCATTATATTTGAGAAGGTTTATGGTGGTCTAGTGAGGTTCTCACTGACTGGAAAAGGGGAAGCAACCCCCCATTTTTAAAAAGGAGAAAAGGGAGACTCAGGAAACTACATGCTGCTCTGTTTCACCTTTGTGCCCAGCAAAATCATGGAGCATATCCTCCTGGAAACTACTATGACACATGGAAAATGAGGAGGCGATTAGAGCCAACATGACTTCACTAAGGGCCTATTGTGCCCAACAAATTTGAAGGCCTACCGTGACAGAATTACAGCATTGATGTACAGCGGAAGATCGACTAATGTCAGCTACCTGGAACTGCACATTTGACTCTGTGCTCTATGACATGCTTGTCTCTAAATTAGAGAGATGCGGATTTGACGAATGTACTAATCAGTGGATGCAGAATTGGCTGTATAGTTGGACTCAGTTACAGCCAGTGGTGAATTGTCTGGAACGGATACCAGTAATGAGTGAGGTTCCTCAGGGGTCAGTATTGAAATTGGCTGTGTTTAACAGGCTGGTGTCATGAACCAGCAGCATTAAATGCATCCTTAGCAAATTTGAGGATGACATGCTGGAGGGCAGGGTTGCCATGCAGAGGGATCTTGACAGGTTCAAGAGGTGGGTCTCTGCAAACTTCAGGAAGTTCAGTAAGGCCAAGTGCATTGTTGTGCACCTCAGTTGGGGTAGTGTCAAGCAGAAATATAGGCTGTATGGAGAAGGGATTGAGAGCAGACCTGAGGAGAAGGACTTAGGAGCACTGGTTGACAAGAAGCTCAGTGTGACCACGCAATGTGGACTTGCAGTCCAGAAAGCCAACCATATCCTGGGCTGCATCAAAAGAAGTGTGGCCACCGAGATGATGGTGGTGTGTCTCCACCTTGCCTCTGGTGCCCCATCTCTGGAAGTGCTGAAGGCCAGTTTGGATGGAATTTTGAGTAACCCGGTCCAGTGGAAGGTGTCCCTGGCCATGGCTGGGAGGCTGGGACCAGAGGATCTCTAAGGTCCCTGCATTCTGTGAATCGGTGATTCTATGAGTAGCCTGAAAAGAAAGAGAAATTTTAAAATTGTCTCTGAACTAATGTTGAAAGGATATTTTAAGTGTTTACGTGCTCAAGTATGTATGTGCTTGAGATAAAAATCTCTATACTGTACTAGAAAGTGGAAAGACTACTTAGGTTATCAAATAAAGGCTAAAAAGTTAAAGTCTTGCAGCAGGCCACACAGTCACATTTCTGTCTTTTTGTGTCTTTATTTATGGACTAACTGAAATGAGTTCACTGGAAAAATACGTGGTACTGTATTTAATGACTGTATCATGATTCTACTCTTAAATATTTTTTAAGTTTCAGTTGCTTGATACTGAAATAGAATATAATTTTAATGCAGTTTTATCTGAGATATGTGGTTTGGTTTGGTTTGTTCAGGATAAGTGTCATCACTGGGTGGTTGTCTGACTTCAGAACTGCTGTGGACTGTCTTGCAATAGCCTCCATGTAGGCTTCTGCTGTTACAATTTTTGTACTATATTTAGTAGCTAGCAGTGGCAAGTACTTGCCATCCAACAGTGATGTTGGGTTTAGATGGTCCATAAGTGAGATCCTAGAAGTATTGGAGAGGAGCTTCTCCTGTTTTATTGTCATGCAAGGCATGAGGCATGCTCTTGCCTGTGTAGAACTTGGAGCAAAGAAAACCACCCCCACCCTCAAAAATCAACAGGTAATGTTTAATATTATTCTTCAAGGAAATTTTGAAGAAAATAACTTTGTTCTTGCCTTCATTTCTCTTGCCAAAGAATTCCCATGTTTTATGTTGCTTTGCTGTTGCTGAGTAGGCCTAAAGTATAGACTGCATGGGCTTTTTTGTTCCTAAGCTGTCTATGAGTCTTAAGGAAGTTGAAAACCAAACAGTTTGGAGCTCTGCTCCACCAACGAGAAACCTCATGAAGCTGTTCTCTTATGACTGTTTCAGTGGAGCTTGCTGATTTTGCCCAGACAAGTTGCATGCATCTTTCATGGTGGAGACTTTTAGGTGTTTTGCAGTTGATGCCATTTGATAGTAAATGCAGACATCTTTTGATTTAAAAAAAATAAAAGGTCACACTGAAGTATTATTGTAGTGGTTAATTTTGTGTATTTTAGTTTTGTCTTACTTCTTTAATGGTGTTGACTTCTCTGAACCAAATTATTTTCAGAAATTAAATTTATATAACAAAGTTTTAC
This sequence comes from Acropternis orthonyx, assembly GCA_035583155.1. Classification (NCBI taxonomy): domain Eukaryota; kingdom Metazoa; phylum Chordata; class Aves; order Passeriformes; family Rhinocryptidae; genus Acropternis; species Acropternis orthonyx. The sequence goes on from JAWWEU010000091.1 coordinate 43,360,801, forward strand.
TACAAGTTTCTGACATGGACCAGAGTCTACAAAGATCATAAATCTTATGATTAACTCTCAGCTAATGAAAAAATGACATGTTTGTCTCATGATGATCTTTCTACTATGCTATCCCTGCGTTATTTTAGGGGTAGTATAGAACTTTTCAGTCCTATAATTATGTAGTGGCAAATAATTGCAATATTCCATTATTGAAATTGATTATAAGAATTTTTCTACTGTATCCAGAAGTACTGTGCTTTTTCTCCTCTGGGCTTAGAATCTAAAATAACAGTGACGACCAAACCTTTTGAAATTTGCTCTGGCCACAGTCTTTAATTAAAAAAGAAGTTTTGTCCTGGGAATAAATGACTGATTGTCTTAAAATGTAAATTCTGTGTGGGCTAGATTAGTCTTGTGTGGGTTAGTGGGTAGGGACTGGGCTACATGAGCCTGTTCTGCTTCAAGAAGGACCTAGGGACTTAGCCAGTAAAATGAATTGTTACAGAAGTGCTGTGAAGAACGGTCTAGTAGAATTTGAAATCAGTCAGTGCACAATAGTATTTTTATATTGTTTTTTTCCTCCATGGTAGAGATACCTTAATCTGTACTATCATCACTGCACCTCACAGACCTCAGAAATGGGTGTGTCATAGAGCTACTACATGGCAGATACAGTTGTGTTTTCTGCTGTGCAGGCTAAAAAGCTGAGAATTCAGTCTAGATTTTGAACTGTCTAGATTGGTGCTCTAGAAAACGTACTATCTTTTTCAGTTTTAAAGAACAAAAACTTAATTTCAGCACTGTGACTTTTCTGAAAATACCTTTGCTAAAATATATAAGCATTACATATGATATTTAAGAATTTTTGAGGCACATTCTGAATCCTAGTGGTTTTCTTTTTCCTGCTTATTATACTGGAATGTATAAGAGAGAGCTAAAAATCCTTGTAATTTTCTTTCCAGTAGCAGTCTTCCAGGAGTTTTGCTAAGCTATTTTTGTATTAGTTTTATGTCCTTTTGTTCTTGTCGTGCTGGTTTTCAGCTCAACCGTAACTTAAAATGAGGCTTATTTTTGGTTGTGGTGATCGCTCCCGTGCAACAGAAAACTTCCCATTTCCTTTAGGGGAATTGATACCTTTGCAGTGCACCATGTCTCTATCACAGGACGGATCCATAATTGAACAATCAAACATTTTGCTTTCCTCTTTTGTTGAAATGTGGCTGCTGTCTAAACCTACCAAAAGTCCCAAATGGATTTAGTGTTCTATTATTATTGCTTTTATTATTAACATTGTAAGTGCTGATTAAACATGCCTAAGGATATTGTGCTAGACATTACGGGAATGTATAAATTTGCAAAAGGCTTCTATTCTGTGCAATTTTAGGCCTATTATTTTAAGTGGATCTCATTCAGATTCAGTTCACTATGCCCTTAATTGGACTAGTTTAACACAGTGCTCTCAATAAAATATATTGAGTGAACACTTCTAAAAATTAATATAGTGATAAAAAATGTATCATGGATACCTAAATACCTTACACTACCTGTTAATTGTTTGGGCTGGTTTTTTAATTATTAAATCAAAATAGTTCCCTCAGTGTTATTTTTGAAGAGATCCTGTAGGGTAAAGATGCTTAAAGCCTTAAAAGCTACAGTAATAAATATTGTTAATCTTTAGGTTGTAATACTTCATAATTCTAAAGCTTTTGTAGTAAAACAAGCTAAGGAACTCTAATTTCTTTTGTGCCGTGTGCAGACACCCTGCAGTGATTTTGTTGCTGGTTCTTTTCAATGGGTCTTAAGTTCTCCTCACTAGAAGTGACCTCAAAATACTAGTGGAGGTGGGAATGCAGCTATTCAGAAGCTCCTAGAAGAAGTCCCAGACACCTGTGGCAGTATAGAGTGCTCTACACAGAAAAAAGTTTGTCTCAGTAGTAGTAAAAATTTCTGGTTGTATTTTGAAATTAGTTGCAAAATTGTATCTATATCTGCTTTACTTTACTTCTGCACATGGGATGGCTGCTTTTTACCAGTACACCCAATGCAGTTACTGTGCATGGATGAAAATCTCAAAAGACAGGATATTAAATCACTCAGGTAGCTTTCAGCTCTGTATCAATGCTTCCAGTATTTTGTTTATTAAAAAAAAATAGGAGAATTATGAAGAATCACAGTCAAATTGTCGTTATTTGCAGAGAAAGTGCTTACTAAACCAAAAACTGTGCTGAAAAGTTGCATTGATTTTTGCACTTGCTGAAGCAGCAGCATTGTAGCCTGTGAGTCTTTTCTGAGGATTCTTGTGTTTAATACCTCTTGATTTTTGCTGCAGGGTTAAATTTCACTTCAGGAATCACAGTCCTGCAAAGCATAGTTCATCTGCTTTTAATCCTGTTGCTTAAAGGTTACTTGAGTATGCAAACATTCTTAGATTTTGCCTCTTACTGTTGTCCAAAACTCCAACTCATATGATTTCATCTATATAACTACCTATGAGTCTAGACTTGTATGATTTTCATTGACTTGTTCCCCATTTTAAAATGGTTTAGTATTAATCAGGCCTAGTGTTTGAAAATAATGCCTTTTTTTTTTTTTCCCCCCCCTTTATGCAGCCACAGACATTTTAAAAAAAATTAAATGTTTCTGGTTTAGTCTGGATAACATGATGTTATGCTTGAAGCATTGTTGTTGAAAGAAAAAAAAAAAGTTAAACTAATATTCATATATGTATGAGAGAGGTTGTTTTCTGTGTATCAAAGCTTGGCTGTCTACGTATCGATAAACCAGTGTTTTCATGTGACATTTTTGCTGTCTTGTGATAGTCACAGATATGGGAAACAAACTATTGAAAAATTCTGGAATATTTTTTTCTTTCAACCCTTCAGTTTTCTCACCTGTAAAGTGGAGATACAATTCAAATAGAAGGGCTTTTGAAAGAGATGGGACCTGCTGATGTAAGTTGTTGCTTGAGTACAATGTGTAATGTGTAATGTTGCAGTTATAGGAAGTATCTGAGCTTTTGCCTTCTAAGATGTAAGAACACTCCCAGAGAAGCTCATATAGTTTTTTTCAGACATGTTATAAAATTATCTGGATATTATTTTGTATGCTAAAGAAAATTTAAAAATAAAATTAAGGAAAAAGAATGGTGGAGGGTCACTCCCAGCTCAGTTTCTAGATGCTTTCGTTACCTTTCATTTCAGCCTTGTTTTAGAGTCAGTAGCATTTTTTCTCCTATACAGGAGCAAGTTTGTTAATAGTTGTAATATTTGAAGGCTCCATTGAGAAAGTCAGTTAAGTGTGTGCAAAACATGCCAGTATAGGTCTAATATAAGCAATTTCCTAAAATTTGTGTAAATATACTGAAGCCCTTAAAAAGTATAGTTCAAGATTTAGAACAACCTGATTGGAATTATACTCTTGATCCAATATTCAAGTCCCAGTATTAGGCCCAATGTACTATTAGTGTACATCTAACAATGTGTAATGTGATGTTTTTGAGGCTAGTATAGGTGAGGCATGGGTTATATGCTTGTGTTTTGAAAGCTGGGAACTTACCTGTGTTCGTTTTTTAGCATTTTATTTGACTTTGCATGCATAAGGTACTTGCTAACAACAAAGTTTTCACCTGTTCCCTGTCTGAGGTATCAAAGTGGTATAATTTTAGTAAACTCTATGTTTTGATGGGTAGTAGTATGAGGTCAATGACAAAGGAAGTTGTGCATTTCCATGTATGAATGTTGAATATCTAACACTTTTCTGGGACTTGCACCATTAGATAATGACCCATAAAAGAGCCTTATGGACAAAGGGCACTTGAATTATTAGAAGTTATTAGCTGGGCAATAAGTGTCATTTACAGAAACACGTATATGTGATATTCATGCAGCAGAAGATTGTAGAAGTATGTGATGTTAAATTTACTGTGAGTCTTTGACCAGATGCCCTTACAATTAGTCTTTTCCTTCAAGAAGTTACTCTAATACTCATCCTGCCACCGAGCAGCCTCCAACAACTGACATTTCAGCTAACCATAAAAGCATATGCTAAAGTTCTAGGCATGTTTGTGCTCATAGATTATTTGAGTTGTTTGCCAGATACGTGTAAGTTTTTTTGATTGAGATTAGAATGTATTGCTGAGAGGAAAGACAAGACTTGGGAAGATACATAATTAGACAGAATGGAGTTATGTAGAGAATTTTCAGCCTTTGTATATTATAATACCATTTCATACCAGAGGACTGTTTTGTTTTGTCTGGGTTTTTTAATTCTTTATTCCAGGGAGTCCTGTTGTTTTCTGTTCCTTGGTGTTCTGAGGCTCTTCAGTGGCAATTCCTGTAGAAGCTGCTATATGAGGATTTATGGTGGCATTTTAGGCTTTTCCAAAGTCATACTATATCCCTGATGTCGGCTGTTGCTAGCAGAGTTTCAAGAAAATATATTTTAAAAATAAATATGTTTTACTCTTCTTTATTGTCTCTCCTGCATCTGTAAATATGTATATATAAGTATATGAAGGTTGTCATTCACTCTTCTAATTATTATTTCAAATACTGTAATGATATAACAAAATGCATGGCTAGAAATGTATAATGCACCTGTACCTTTCCAGCAGTGGGGAAATATTTTTTATATACATTGCAATAATTTAGTCTTGGTGTAGTTTTTAAAATTTCTTACACTAATTAAGATTACAGAAACTAAACGTTAATGGGTATCTTCTTGAAATCTAAAACAGAGGCAAAAGAAACGGGGTGGGGAGCTTAGTGCCTGTTCATTGGTATTTGTGACCAGCGGTGTGTGGACTTGGAGAAATCCAATGATATGGCCATGTTCTGGGTTAATTTTTCATCCGTGGTGTTACTCTTAATAATATGATGTTATAAGATATCCTTCAGTATTGGATTTTGGGAATGTCTGTGAGTCTGAGTGTTCTAAATAGCTCTAGGCTTCTGAGTAAGACCTGAAAAAGTTGTTTAAGCCTTCATAATGTAGTCAGCAGGCCCTTTTTATTTATAATTATATTTTGTTTGTCTTTAACATGAATTATATTGTCATGGACAAGACACAGCATTCAAAATGTAGATTTATTTCCTGGGGAACATACACACATGAGAAAATGACCAAGTGTATTAAGAAAGCATAGATGTCTTATAGCAGAAAACATAAAATATGGATGCTTTTTCCAATGACAGAGTTATGAAAACAATGTGATTCTTCTCAGGAATGAGATCTTGATCTCTTACATTATTACTCAAGAGGCTAAATGTGGAGCTGTGCCACCTCAGTTCTCTCTTGTGCTGTTATCAGCGACTCAGTAAATGTCTTCATTTTTCATACTCATCAGGATTCAGGTTATACATTAGCTGGTCTCTTTTGCAGTGCTGTCTGGTAGGTTCTAGCTCATAATCTTTTGTATTCAAATTTAACTTAAGTGGTGCAGCTTTATCACATACTGCAAAAGGTGATAGATCACAGTGCTGAATTACTGCAGTAAATATATCTTTTGGGTTTCCGTCAATCAAGAGCATTATACTAAACCTTTCAGTGATTGCAAGTTAGTTAAGAAGCGTACACTGGTATTGTACAACTAGAGTATGTTTTTACTAAGTTTAGTTTGGAAATTTGTTTTTGTGAAAAGGAATTAAATTGAAAATTTGCACTAGATTAATTAAGTTTGATGTGTAACAAGGAGTTGAACATTATGATTGAAATAATTTTCGGATTTCTTTCTGTTTTGAAAAATAACTGGCCTTGTAGTCCTGGTGAAAGAGATCAATTGTTGTCATTGCTTACTTAGACAAATGTGGCACAAGATTCCACAGGGTAATGAAATGAGAGCAATAGAAAAAGGAATACTTTCCTTGGTTTTTTTTGAGCAAAGAGATCGTTTTAACTCAAAGCCTAAGGTTACCCTTTCGAATTTTCAGACTTCCACTCGTTCATAGTTAGTTCCCAGAAGTGACATTTCCTCATATTATAAGGAAGTTACAAAAAATGATACTTTTTATTCTAATGCTTAAGTATTAAGCTAGTTTATTTTTAAAATAGTAAATTAAAAATCAATAATTCTCTTAAAAAATGACTGCTATTGTTCATCAGAAATCTTCATTAAAAAGAAGGAAATAATTTCTCATCTGTTTTGTGCTGCTGTGCATACAGTATCTACTTAAAATATGAGTCTAGTCAAGAGATCCGTCACCACCTTAGATGCGGCATTTTCTGTTCCGCAGGGATTGGTTTTGAAGCCTTAAAAATAATCTTTAACACGTCTGATGACAATAAATTGAAGATAAAAATTCAGAGTGTAGTCTCTTAGGCAAAGTTCCATGTGTTATAAGCAAATTGTGATTTAAGGCCAATGGCATCCTGCCCTATATCAAAAACAGTGTGGCCAGCAGGCCTAGGGCAGTGAGCATCCATCCCCCTGTACTCGGCACTGGTGAGGCTGCGCCTCAAGTGCTGTGTTAAGTGTTGGGCCCCTCACTTTAAAAAAGACACTGGAGTATTGGAGTGTGTTCATGAAGGGAAACAAGGCTCATAAAGGGTTTGAACAACATGTCTTGTGATGAACGGCTGGGGGATCTGGGTTTGTTTAATTTCAAGAAGAGGAGGCTCAGGGGAGACCTGATCACTCTCCACAACTGCCTGAAAGGAGGTTGTGGTGAGGTGGGGGCCGAACTCTTCTACCGTGCCCGCAGTGAGACAAATAGAGGAAATGGCCAAAAGCTGAGATGGGAGATTCAGATTAGATATTATTAAAAAAAAATTAAAAATCACTGTTAAGGTGGTCAGGCATTGGAATAGGTTGCCCGAGGGAGGTTGTGATCTCTGAAGGCATTTATGAGGTGTCTGGATCTGGCACTGGGGAATGTGGTTTTGTGGTTACAGTGGTAGTCCTGGGTGGATGGTTGGACTTGATCATCTTAAAGGTCTCTTCCAACCCTGATGATTTTATGATTCGGTGATTCTTTAGTGAGATGAAAACTTGCTAGCAGTCTTTTGTGGTTTAGGAATGGTATTCCCCAATTTAGTGTTCCCACTGAAAGACTCAAACCATGCATCACTCACTCACTTCCTTCCCCCTTACCAAATCCCTTGCCCTTGTGGCAGGCTGAAGTGGAAAACAGGAGGCACAAAAGGTAAAGATTACAGGTTGAGATAAGAACAATTTACTAGAAACAGCAATGAGATAAGAGAACAAACAGTAAGAGCAACCATACTAATGATAGAGTTAAAATAAAAACGAACAATGCACAGGGAAATCCCTGACCATACCTGACTTCTCCCTCCACCATGCTACATGACCCAGAAAGTGAGCCTTTTTTCTGTTCCCCAAAAGTGATTTGAGGTGGTTTAGAATAACCTCTGGGTCCTAGCCATGCCCCCTCTTTGTTACTTCAAAAATTATCCCTGTCCAACGTGGAAGCAGGACATAATCCGTCCCTTATTCTGTACCATCTCCAACATGTGCAAATCCTACCACTGGCAACTATACACATACACATACGTGTGTGTGTGTATATATACACACACGCGCGCGCACGTATATACATAAGGTATCATTTCCATAGTCAATAGCTGTCCCTCAAGATAGCTGTTGAGTTCATTTAGTCCATGATTGTGGATTCTCTCTGTCCTAAATGTCTTCTGGGGCAGGAGAGTTGGTGTACTGTTGGCTGGTTGCGTGCTGGATCAGGAGCTCACGACTGGTGTCTGGAGCAATCCATCTTCATCGTCCATGGTAGTTATGGCATGCAGTTGCAGTGTCATTCAGTAACTAATATACAATTAAACATTACAGACTGTCCTTACCCAAAAATCAAATCCCCTAGAGGTACATATTATGTTACTCTGTTCCTCTGCACTACCCCCAGGTGCACCCAGGTCCCTGAGAAAAAAGGACCCCATGGATGGGTTTGCCTTGGCTTGAGACGGGACTAACCAAAACTGTCTTCCCTAACATATTTCTCATATGCAGCACATGGACTTTATCCCCTTCTACAGTAGGTGGGGGCAGGGCCAGCATGATTGATAGTGCCTCTAGTATTAACTAGGTGGCCTCCACTAAGTGTAGAGCCCGGTGTTTCAAGGTTCCCCCACCCATTGCTTTCCATGTGATATTTAACAGTCCATTGTACTGTTCAGTTCTTCCAGAGGCTGGTGCATGATAGGGAATATGATATGCCCACTCAATACCACTCTTGCTGACCCAGGTGTCTTGGAGGCTATTTTTGAAATGAGTCCCATTGTCTGACTAAGTTCTCTCTGGGGTGCCACATCACCAAGGAACTTGCCTTTCAAGGCCCAAGATGGTGTTCTGGGCAGTGGTGTGAGGCACAGGATGTGTCTCCAGCCATCCAGTGCTTTTCTCCACCATTGTCAGCATGTAGTGCTGGCTTTGGTGGGTTTGGGTCCATTGATATCATCAATTTGCCAGGCCTTCCCATATTTGTATTTCAGCCATCATGCACCATACCACTGAGGCTTTACTCCTTTGGCCTGCTTGATTGCAGCATGTTCCATAGTTATGGAGAGCCTGGGCCATAGTGTCTGTGATTAAGTCCATCCCTTGATCTCAAGTCCATCTCTGTTACATCTCTTCCCTGATGACCTGAGGTGTCATGGGCCCACTGAAACAAAAATAATTGACCCTTATGTTGCCACTCCAGATCCTCCTGAGACACTTTAATCTTGGCAGCTTCATCCACCTGTCTGTTGTGATGCTCTTCAGTAGCAGGACTGTTGGGTACATGTACATGTGCATGTACATGACATACTTTTACAGCCAACTGTGATGTCTTGCCACAATTCAGCAGCCCAAATGGGTTTACTTCTACACTGCCAACTGGTCTTTTTCCATTGGTTCAGCCACCCCCACAGAGCATTTGCTACCATCCATAAGTCAGTGTAGAGGCAGAGCGTTGGCCATTGCGCTCATTCAGTGATGTATAAAGCCAGCTGGATGGCTTTCAGCTCTGCAATCTGACTTGATCCACCTTGTCCCTCAATGACTTTTGGGATTCACTGCATAAGACTTCATATGGCAGCTTTCCATTTTTGATGTATTGCTATGACAAGAACTGTCAATAAAGACAGCATGTTGCTTTTCATTTTCTCGTAGCTGAGTATATGGTGGAGCCTCCTCAGCACGCGTCACCTTCTGATGATGATAGTCTGAAAATTTTGCCTTCGAGCCAGTCCTTGATGACTTCCAAGATGCCTGGGTGATTGAGGTTTTGTGTTTGAGCTTGCTGTGTGGTCAGGGTGATCCACTTACTCTGCGTAACATCAGTGGTACGATTTGTGGAAGGGACTTTGCCTTTGAACATCCAGCCCAGGACTGGCAGTCGGGCTGCCAGGAGGACCTGTGTTTGGGTGCCAATCACTTCTGAAGTGGCTCAAACCCCTTCATAAGCTGTTAGGATCTCTGTCAGCTGGGATGTAGGTAGCCTCAGATCCTGTGTATCTCCAACTCCAGAAATCCAGGGGTCATCCTGGAGTCTCCCTGGGTACTTTTTGTCAAACACTGCAGGAAGAACCATTCTCCTGGCTGCACTGTACAGCATATATTTCATATCTTGTCCTGTCCTGCCTGGCCCAAGGGCTACTGCATGAACAATCTCCTGTTTAATTTGTTCAGAAACTTTTTGTTGTTCAGGACCCCACCAGGTGTACTGGATGTCCCTCCAGGTGGAAGCAAACTGTGGCCTGCACTGTGCTGCCAGAGGAATGGAGAAGAATGTATTAGCAGT
>JAWWEU010000091.1:43379575-43403342 GCA_035583155.1 Acropternis orthonyx
ACCCGCCCTCCCCCCCCCGCCAAAAAAAAAAAAAAAATTTGAAGAAGAAAACCTAAAGTGTTGCGTAACTGATTATTTCTGGTTCTGTGGGTCATAGAGGGTTTGGGTCCTGTCCTCAGATTTCCCGGAGGATTTTAGTACAATCGATTAAGGAACATAGAACTAAACCTTTAGAGAGAGCACAGTCCTCCTCAGAGGGTTTAGTTTAATTAAGCTCATTAAAATGGTTTAGATGGTGTTTTCCAATAAAGTGTAGCTGCTTGCCTAGCTGCTGAAGCAGATGACCATTAAGAAGACAATTTAAATAGCTGTTCTGCTGACAAATCAAATCCTGTGCAATCTGAAAAGAATTAAAGTTCCAAGCCATAAATAATTGCTATCTATACAGACTTGAAAGCAAAAAGAGCTGCTGCTCTTCCTGCCTGCTGCTTACGTATACAAAGTCACCAGAAGAGAATTCAGTTTCACAAAAATGTTCCTTGTTCTAAAAGGTCTTTATTTTTACATAATTATGCTTATTTAAAATATTTAAACATAATAAATTTTGAAAGTTATTCTCAGTATTTTTTAAATTATTGATGACATTTAAAAGTAATATGTGATAATCTAGAAAACACTCTTACCCTTCTAGTCTAAACAGGAACCAAATTATTCCTGTGTCTGAGAGATGTTCTCCTGTTCTGTTCAGAAATTTTGACCGGCAGCTGTGCTTCTTTCCTCTCTCCAGTCTCATATGTGTCTTTCATGTGGTCTTCAGAGTATTTTTATATGTATCTTTTATTCTATGTAATTCTTAAATCCCTCTTCTTAAAATCAAATGTGAACTGTTTCAAATGTCTTCAAGATACTTATTTATAAATTTTGATGGCAGACTATTCATATGAAGGAGTATATAGGTTTTGATGGAAAAAGCTTTTCTCCACTTTCTTCTATTTGTGTCAGAAGCAGAAAATTGGCATAAAGAAAAGGCCCAGTATTTATAGTATCACTGGGTGCAGTCTGGGGCTAGGTGGTATATGTTAATTAATTTTATAATATTGTGTTTCTTTTAAGTCACAAACTTAATCAATATCAGCACATATTTTTGCATATTTTTTTCCAACAGAATGATTGACCAAATTTGAAATAGCGAAGGAAAAGCTTCTGAGAGCTGGCCAGTTTACAGCTTGAAAATTGTTGGTAGGTTTCAGATCACCATAAGTCAAGGAAAATCAGAATGGGAAAGGGAATAATAGCAAGAAAACCCTTATTTATGTAAAGGCACATGGTGTGATTCTTGGAGCTGTTCTGTGCAGGTCCAGGAGTTGGTGGAATCCTTCCAACTCAGGATATACTATGATTCTGTGAAAGAGGCTTGCTTGTCTTCCAGAAGAAGCCTAGTCCCCACAGTGGGAGTTACAGAAAAAAAGTTGTTGTAGGGACATTAACTAGGGGATTGAGGAGTGCACTAAATAATTTTAACTATTTGTAAACTTCACTTGAGCATCATGGTTATCTTTAGTGTATAAAGTTTAGGTAATGTTTCTTTTTCTAAAGTAATAAAGGATATCATAGTATGCACTAGTTTTATAAACTTTTTGGCAGGGGATCCTACCTCTTCATTTTACACCATTTGCAAATTTAGATGTTATTACCATGGTATTTATAACATCATATAAATACACTTTAACTTGTAAAAAATTAGTTGAATTGAAAGCCTCATCTGTTAACCAGAAACTTCAACTATAATTTAGAAATTTCATATCTAAACATGTGAATCCCTGCAAACTACCTACAGATTACAGTCTGTTGTTTTGCTTGAATTGAGTCGTTGCAGAGAAGAAAAACAGACTGCCAAACCTACTAAAATGAAAACTACTAATAAAAAATAACAAAATAAGTTCTAAAACAAAGTATCCCTGAGAGTTTTATAAAAATTAAATTATCAAGGACATTTCTTAGGCTAATAAATACAGAAATGAAATAAAAAGAATAAATCTGTGATGTTGGAAGTGTTCCATAAAACGTCCCAGTGTGAAGATCCTTAACCTGCTGGGACCAGGTTATACAACTGATGTGTCCTTGAATACGCTTTAAGTTCATGTGTTGTTTGAACCAGACCAGAGGCATTACATCTCAAATGAAATTAAGCTGATTTCCGAAATTCAATTAAATCTTTCGTTGTTAAAAACCGACAAAGAATTGAGGATGGGCCTAAAGTATCACTGTTTTGGTATGCCACTCATGGTGATAACTGCTAAAACTTTCGGGATTGGGTGAAGGGAATGGAAAGGGAAATCCTAGAGTGTGTTTGTATACTGGGAAAAGTAAGTAGTTCTATAAGACATCTGAACTATGGTAGTTCCATAGTACATTTTTTGTCAAATTAGGACTAGGTGGGATTAGCAGTTTAAAGGAGACAGATTCTTGTCTGTTTTAAAAATCCCTCTCCTTTAATGCACAGTAGTCTGTATAGCAACATAAAATCTGCAATTTAGTACTAGTCCTGCATGAATTTTATTAATAATCCCAGAATGCCACAGGCAAAACAGTCACCCCTGATGTTAGATACCAAGGTCCAAGTTCTGCTAGCCATATTATCTTGTTTACACTAGGTGGGGAGTTACAGGAAATTTGCCATCTTTTAATTTGGAAATATATTTTTGTTAAGCATTCTTTTAATATACGTAACAGTAGTATTAGCTGTGAGCTTTACGCAGAATCAATACTTTGAAGATATCATGGGGTAGAAACAAAATACCTCAGTAAATGTATTGTCTTAGCTGAAGTCTTTTTATGAAAGATGCCTTCTGAAGGAGTGAAGTTCACAAAGATAATGGGATATGATACAGTCTTGCTTTAATGGTTGGGAGGAGGAAAAAGAAGGAAAAAAATATATCGCTTGTGACCCAGTGAATTTGAAAACATCATTCTATATAAATTATGCCATCTCAGATTGCATGGAAATATGACAGAGAACTATAGCAGTGTACAGTAAACCCTTGGTGTAAGCTCATTTACACCTTAAAAGCTGCATATTTAAGGAGCATGATGGACACATTTGTTTGTAAATGATTTCCTTCTTTTACCTATCTTAATAGCTTAATGACTGTGTGGTTAATTTAGTTTAAGTTCTACTTTTTATGAATTTTCTAACAGAAGTTGACATAAAACCTTTTGTGGACAGGCTTGATTGGTTCTGTTTCTATGGCAACATGGGTGAATAGAACAATGATTTCCTTCAGGAACCGTTCCTGAAAGCTGTTTTGTTCCTTATAACGATATCTCTAGATTGCTGTCCCTTGTCAGAGGTGAACAGAGATCACATTGAGGGTCAGCCTTGTTCCTTGTGTTTATAGATTATCCTCTGCAATCAGAACACTGCATTGCTCTTCTTTTTCTTTGTGGTGCTGAACCAGTTCCATTTTCCACTATACACTTGATGACAGGAAACTCAGCAAGATCTTTATTTTTCGAAACATAACAAATAAACTAGGAATAGACCAACTGTTGTACTGTACTGGAAGTCCCTCTAGCAGCTACTTTGAGTTCCTGATTTTCCCTTTGGTTATATATCCATTTGTAAATAATTTACTTGGTGCATCTCACTGTCAGGGAAAGGCTGAAATATTAAATAGCAAATTGAACAGTTCAGTTCCATACTGTGATTAAGAGAGAGAGAGATATCTAGTTTAGTATTGATCTTGGTAAATCCTGAGTTTTAGTATACAAATATGTTTTGGTAAAGTCAGCTGCATCAGTAGTGCGGTTTTGAACAGAAGAGACGCTTCAAGTTATCTGAATATCATGTTGGAGAAGTTGCTAGTCAAAGACAGTTGAATGATTCTTTACATAGTATTACATAAAACCCCAGTAGTAAAGTTTGCTAATAATAGTTAATAATGATGAATATATATATATAATTCCTCATGTTTCCTATCCATAAAGATAATGAAAGACATGCTTTTTTACTCTGACCTACAGGAAGGATAATGCCTGTTAATAAATAGTGTGTGTTTGTGAATCAAAGTACCTTTTTATGTGTCTTAAACACTAACTTAAATAAATGTGTTCTGAGAGATAATTTTATACTCATAATAAAAGTGGTTTGAAAGTTTCCTTTCTCTATATAATGAATAGGAATGTCTTTGTTATTTTTGGTCAGGTTTCTTAAATGAAGACAGGAAAATTACTCTTTGTATCCGTGTTCTCCTCTATCCACCTTGGTAATTTTTGATTTTGTTAGCCATTTCTATTCTTAGCAATACAAGTGTTACAGATACTGAGGGTTCTGTGTCGGTAGAGAAGAGAGACACATGTCTGTTCCCTGAAGAGTAAAGGCAGGGTGCTGTTATACATCAGACAATCTCCAAGGAAGTAAACTTTTTATTAATGAAAGGTGTGGGAATTTTGACTTAAAATTTTCCCTTCCTTTCAGAAGTACTGGCTTATTTGCATGGAGAGAATGTATAGCTATTTATTTTGACTGTGTCTATTTTCATTGTTGAAGTAACTTTGATTTGAAAACTGATTACTGAGAGATTTTTAGTTGTTTAATTGAGAAGATAATTGAGAAAATCAACACTTTATAAAGAGGTCAAGAGATTATTTTTAGCCTGTGTTTTAAGGATATTGTCTAAAAATCGTAGTGGTAAACAGCAAGAAGTCTTGATAATTCAGGGAACAGAAGACCTAAAAGATTCTTTATGCTAGCTGTGCTTTGAGGATTTCATGGGGAAATTAATTTGTTCCAAAATAGGCCTACAGCAAGCTGTAAAGTGTATTAAAAAGACTAATAAATGACGACTTTGGTCCTTGTGGTGGTATCGCTATCTCAGTACACATAATTGTAAGAAAATATAGAAACACAAAATAGTAATTTTAATGGAACCAATTGTTACTAAGATAGTCAAGGAGATCTATAACCTGTCAAAAACAACTACAGGCAAGTAGTAGTGGTCAACATATTTAAAATAAAGATTTGATTAAAAAGGGAGTTAGAACAAATGTTTCTGTATGATCTTAAATATAATAGTACTTCCTCCCTGCTTTCTTCCCTTTCTCCCTCCTGACTTTCAAAGGACCTTTTACATTTGGTACAAAATCATTTCATGCTTTTGTCTACCTGCACCTAGGTTTGGTTTTTTCTTTGTATTTTGTCAGGAGTAGTTGTTTGGGGGGTTTTTTTTAAGTTATTTTTTTTAGTTTTGCATGTTATCCTTACACTGGCACAAGCAACATGGGTGTCTGTATATAGTTACAAATAATGTGATTTTTAGTAACGTGATAGTAACCTAGCAGATAAAGGAAAAATCTGAATAAGTGTCTTTGCAATGCCTGTTTATTTAAAAAATAGTTGTCATAAAGACAAACACTTGTTTTTGTAGAAATTGTGAAAACATGGAAAATATGTGTTACTAGTTCCTAGGTATCTCCATCTTACCGTAGGGCAGGTGAATGTTATTTCATTACAGTGGATTATGATCTTTTCTCCCGGTATGTCTATAGTATCAATTAAAAACATATATTTTCAGAGGAAAGTTCTGTGGTGCCACGCTTAAGTGGAATATGGATATACCTATGCATAAAGAAAAGAATCTGCAAACTTGTTATACAAATAACATTACAGCAATAAGCACCTACTTCTTGGTAGGAAGACATATGTTTATCATATTCAATTGAGCAGTGTTTGGAATGAGGAGCACAATGAACTTCATTGACATTCTCACCATAAAGCTGTCATTGCAGCACTGATAGCAGGTGATAGTTCTACAAGCACATGTCAAATCTGTGCTTATCTGTTTTGACATCTGTTGATGGAAGCTCTCTTTTTCTATTTGAGCTGGACAATAACCTTGATATTCCTTGTGAACAGTAAAAACCCAGAACTGTTGTTTTTAGAAGGATGTCTTAGTTTATGACTTACACCTGTCATAACAAATTAGCAGATTACAACTGATAATGAAAGAAACATCGGTGCATTTGAAATAGATCATCTTGCTACCTTAATTCTTCAGCTGTTCTGCTCACAGACTATACCTATCTGTTTGAATTTCATGAATGCAAAAGGAATTTATTAGAATTTATTTGGTGGTAATTACGTTGTTCCCTTCTCATCCACCTTCGTTCCTATTTCTGCCTACTTTGTCGCCATAATAATCCTTCAGTAACATCACCTTTTCATGAAACGGAAGTGAGCTTATGGAATAGTTACATGAAAAGAATGTTTAGAAACATAACAAGCTTGCTTTCTTTTCTTCCAAACAGGCAGACAAACTCATTTAGGAGCAAAGTGTGGCACCAGCCTGAGATATAAACCATAAAACTTCTTTTGCTCCAGTATCTATTGTTGTTAATATTACAAGATTTTTCAATAGTAAAAAGTACAATTAGAAGTAAATTAATACACCATTTTCAGTTGAATCAGCTACAAGTTTCTAAGCCCAAACTATGCCCCTGCAGCAAGTTACTTTGTTGGGGTCTTTTTGCCAGTATTACATCTACTGTAATACTACAATGAAAAGTCAGTATAAGTGAATGCATTTATATAATAATTCTTTGATGATTTGGGCTGAGTGAATATTACCTTTTTTTTTTTCCTCTTTTTTTTTTTTTTTCTCTTGACATCACTTGACAAGCTATTCCTTTGAAATAAATTAATGTTTAGAAAAAAATAGGACTGGAGCATGAGTTAAAAAGATTCTTCCATTACCTTTGAACAGTGAGATGGACCATATGAAGTAGTCTGTGAATTGAATACAATATTGAATGACATTGATAAAATTAAGGCCTGTGGCAAATGAAAAACTGTTTCTGTAGCATACCTAAGATCAAACAGTGATTTTACAAGCACCATAATCCAAAAAAAAATCATCCTTTCAGGGCAACCTCAAGTTCACTTACAATCTCCAAATATAATTACTTATTTAGAACACAGTAATACTTTCTCAATGGTAGTGTAATTCTTTCCTAATTTGTGGTTGCTTTGTTTGTTTGATTATAGTGATTATGAAGTTCATTAGTAGCAACTGGTTAGGTGCTGCTGTTCATATTATCAAACAAACTGCAGTGTAAATGTGCACTGACAAATTTTTAATCGTGAAAAAAATCTCTTTAGTATCAGAAGATACTCTTTCAACAAAAGTATTTTTATCAGTTTAGCTGCAGATGGATTTTGTGACAGAATTATGGTTGTATTTCCATTTGAGAGTCTCAATGAAAGTACACATACTCTGAAGTTGTAGAGAAATGTAGTGTAAAACAAATACATTGACTTGATTAGAACTTTTTAATTTTGAAAAGATTTAGGTGTGCCATGTTCTTCGGTAGTATTCCAAATGCCTGTTAACAAGACAGCTGTTATCAAAGAGCTTATTGCTCTGACAAAGAAATGTGACATTAATGATTGCAGAAGAATAGTTTTTCTATCTGTTCAGTAATAAATAATTTTTAAAATTCTGCAAGTTGTCCCATAAAATTAAAATTTTAAGAGCTCTTTCTCCCAAATTTTGGGTTCTTTCACCATGAAATTCAGTATTTTAGATGGGCAAGTCAAACTAGTGAATTTAAAGTACGCAGTGTTAGGATGGGGACTACCTCCAATTTTTTACTGGTTTTTTATTACTAGTATACCAATAATAATTTCCTGATGCTAGCTAGCTATGCTATATAACTTTATTTTAACTCTTTTTCTTGATTTAAGCCTATTCCTTTGGTGTTATTTTTAAATTTTAACCATTACATGAGCTGTGTTTCATACTGAAAATTATTGTTAGAGTGATACTTTCCAACTTACATGTGGCATCACTAAATGAGACTAATGAAAGATAGATGATAATGTAATCTACAAGTAGCTAAACTTGATGTAGGTTACTGGGGGATGAAAAAAGGAAAATTTTTACAACTCTTCATAAACAATAAAACACTAAGGATTTCTTGTACTTCTGGAATCTACTTTTATGCAGCATGTAATATACTTATTCTCTAGTGTTTTGGCAAGCCTTTCCTTTTGCTGAGAACAAGCTTCTGAAACCAATTCCAACTTAAGTAGAAGAAACAGTTTCTTGTTAGTACTCACATTCTGTGTTGTCAATGGAAAGCTTCCTGTTAATTCAAGTGGGCTTGATTGGTCCAAATGAAAGAGCTGCTTTCAACAGTTTCTGAAACAGTAGGTGTGCTGGAGTAGAAAGCTGGAAAATCATGAGTATTTATTTACAACTGTGAAGAGAAGTGTGAATACAGAGAAGTCTTTAAAAACTTTGAATTTGATATCAAACAGCAAGATTTGTTCTTTATGATAGTCTTCTCTTATTGCCAAGTATAAGAGCTAAATAGTTTTTTTGAGTGTTATACTTAGATTTTTAGGTATGTCAGGAAATGTAAATGAAATTGTAAATGAAACCCCAAGACCTGCAAATAAAAGGAAAAAAATACTGAAAGGATAACTAAATGAAGCAGCTGTAGTTTGGTGGAAACCTCACAGAGCAAATGAGAGGAAGAGATTATCTTCCAACCCGTGCCCTTATCTCAGGCTATAAGGCTTGCAGGATCAGCCACCAGACTTAGTTGTTCCAATACCAATCTTAACTTTCATATTAACAAGAATCTACTTACCATCATTGCCACAGCTACCAATTCTTGTCTCTACCTCTGCCCTTCTTGTCTGCATTTCCACATCCTCTGTGGTTTTTTACATTCCAGTAAGAAAATCTATTATTGAGACTTTTTCAATATACAGCTTTAGTGGTAAAAGGCTAATACTATTCTGGAGATGACCTACCCAGATTATTGCAAAATACAAGCAGTTTTCATGTCTCCCAGGTAGTCCTTATATCCTGGATGTATTAGACTTTACTTCAGTCAGCAGTGAACATAACTTCAGGATGAAGAGGAAGTCATACCTGAGCCAGAATAAATACTAAATCGCTCTTTGTTTCCGGCATAATTTTTATTCCTGAACTAGCAAGTTTTGTTGTATTCAGCAACAAACAAAATTCCTCCAGGCCTGTAACCTGCTCCAGGCTAAACCTCTCAGTCCTTATCTTTAAGCATTCTGAAGATGGCTGTTTGACCTCTGCTGATTTTTCCAGTATTTTTATTCATCAGCAAATAGTCTTTTTCAGATCTTGATGTTCCAGAACTTGTTCCAGACTCAGCTGGTTTTCTCAGTTCCTGTTGTGTAAAATAAGAATGGTAGGATTGCGTATAACATAGGTGTGATGTACAATACATTATTGTTTGTGAATTGATACCACTTGGCAGTATCACAAACTCATGAGGAAATTAGTAATTTCTGTACTTCAGAAGAGTTTCAGTGATATGTAGTAAATGAAGCACAAATTCTTGACGGTGAAAGAGCAGAACAGAAATTTGAGCTGATTCCTTTTAAGACAGGAGCATACATTTGTAATTAATAGGCTGGTCTGCTGAGAAGGTACCACTGCTGATCCCTTCAGTTTTGCAAAAACAAGGGCAAATACTTGGCAATTATTAAAACTGAAAGAAGAAGAAATTCTGGATTTTTAAAGAAGACAAGAGTAAGGACAGAAGGTTCTGCAGTCCTTCACACAATACACTGAATTTACAACTGAAATCGTAGGATAATGTCAACTAAGCACAGTAAAAATCTTACTTGCTTTATATTTTTCTAGTCCCTTTCCATTCTTGTGTCAGATATCATTAATCTGGGCAACTTGTTTTAATGCCTCACCACCTTTTGAGTAAGAAATTTCTTTCTAAGATCTAATCTAAACCTGCCCTCTTTCCATTTAAAATCATTGTCCCATGTCCTTTCATTATCACAAATCCCATAGACTTGTGACTATTCAGCTTCACCAAGTGATCCCGAACCTGCTCTTTGTTCATAGTGGGAGGGACTTCAGTCCCCCCACACCCTCTCAGAGGATCAGGAACTTGAGAGAACTGGGAAGACTGACTACTAGTGAAGACAGAGGCAAAGAACTCATTGGGTACCTCAGACTTCTCCATATCAGTTACTGCCAGTTTAACCTGCTTCCTTATCAGGGTGGGTACACTCTCCTTGGACTTTCTTTTGGGACTTAAGAACTTCATGTCTCTTGCCAAGCCCTGTTCCAGCTTCTCCTTGGCTTTCCTCACCCCATCCCTATACATTTGAACCGTATCCTGTACTCTTCCCAGGTCACCTGTCCCTGCTTCCACTGACTGAGCACTTCTTTCTTACTCCTCGGTTTGAGGAGCAAATCCTTAGCCATGCTGGCTTCCAGCCTGCCCTGCTCAATTTCCTACACACTGGCATAGAGAACTTTGGCACTCTTAAGAAAAGTGGCCTTAAAGAGTTGACTTAATTGTGTTTTAAGATATGTACAATATAGAGTGCCTTGGTTTACATGGCATGGAAGTACATTGCACAGCTTTAGTGATGAGTGTATATTTGAAATGCATGTACATTTTGGTGAATCGTATTCTGATTTTTGCTTTTGACTGTCAAGAAAGTGGGAAAAAATTAAAAAGTTTCATCTGAGTTGTGTGTTAGAAGGAGAGTACTATCACATTTTTTTCAAGAGCAGGTTTAAGTAAAACATATGTGAGAGTTTTGTTCTCTTCATGGAAATCTCTCATGTGGAATAAGAAGGGAGAGATCAGAGTCTACCCCATAGGGCAGGAAAGCAGTTAGGGATTAGTACACTTAGTTACTCTGCATGTGAAGAAGTCCTGCTTGAATTTATATAGGCTGAATGAATCATCCTTAACTTTAACTTAAGGAGTAGCAGTTCATCTGCTGTAGGACACATTTATTGTGCTGACATTTGTGGTCATGCCTACTTTCACATCAAAGTCAACATGTTTTATTGAACAGAATATTTCCGTATCTTCACTTTTTAAAAAGATTTGCCTTTGTCTGTTTTGTCCAGTTTTCCAGTATCTTAGGTGGTGGTTCACTGCCAACTCACACAAAAGGCAAAGGCTGCAAATGTTAAGGAAACACACAATCATGGTAGTTGAGGTGGTTTTAAAGCCTTCCAGGTGGCCTTCTGCTTGCTCATTTTTGATCTTTTCATGCAGACCTGATGGGCTAAAACAAACAAGCAATTTAATGCAGTCAGTCCCTGGAACTACTTGTGTTATTAAGCTGGATCAGATGCATGGCAATCTCTTGGATGTCATTTTTTTGTGTCTCACAACTACTGCCTCACAACTTTGTTGGCATGGTGTCAGTCAATTTTCCCTCCTTCCAAGCAAATGAAGTCTCTTAAGTT
Source organism: Acropternis orthonyx (assembly GCA_035583155.1). Classification (NCBI taxonomy): domain Eukaryota; kingdom Metazoa; phylum Chordata; class Aves; order Passeriformes; family Rhinocryptidae; genus Acropternis; species Acropternis orthonyx. The sequence continues at coordinate 43,390,792 of JAWWEU010000091.1, forward strand.
TTGCTTTAATCTCCAGTTTCTTACTTCTAAACATGAAGCCATAGCTCTGTGCATGAGTCATATGAATGTCTTCATGTGCTTTCATTGAGCTCTTGAACTTTTATGCATGTACAAGACAAAGGTATTGTGTTTTGGTCATTCACGTACTCACCTCTTTAGGAAAAAACTTCAGAGTCAGTGATTATACTATTGAAACAGTGCAGAGTTGTAATTGAGTTGTAGTTTTAAAGACAGAAAATATATTTTATTTGAAAAAGTGTAAAATTACATGTAGTGAAAAACCAGCACTGTAAGACTGATACACTGTTTCAAAGGAGATGGTAACCCTCACAATGGCAACTTGCATTACAGTCTGCTTTATATGTGGGGGTGAAATAAAGAAAAAAATTATGCTGGTCTTCATCCTCATTGTCTTGTGAATATTTTCCATGCTAATTCTTTCTGTTTGTGTAGAATATTTTTCAAATAATCAAATTTGAGGGAATTCCTATGTATTGTTTAGAATGGCTCTTTCCTTGATGATATCTTTTATTTCCAGAATGTTCTCCTGATAATCAATTTCCTCTTCTCCTTTTCTTGCAGCTCAGTTTCCATATGCCCTTCAAATATTTGCAGACTGTTACATCTACTTTCAATTGTCACATAGCCAGCTTATAAGAAGCATGCCAATATTTAGCTCTATGATCTTCTTCCATAAGTGTGTCCTTACAGAGCTGCTCATGGTGCTTCTGCCTTTATTTTACTTACTGCTAATTCACCTGCTTATTTTTGTTACTGAACCTAAAGATATTTATAAATATATCCTAAAGTATTTCCTGTGAAGTGTATGCATCTTTTCCTTCACTGTTTTATGCTACTTTTTTTGTTTGCCAATACCAAGCAAAATTGTATGGTTTAAATTTATTGTCATAATGTCTGTTAAACTACAGATATACTCTTTAAATGGATGTGATCTCTCTCCATGCATCCAGAAACAACATTATTAGGGCATTCTGGCTTGGCTTGATTTAATCTATTTCTTTCCTTTATGCATTTGGTTTTAATTCTGTGAATAAATCTATATGTTGCTTTTTATCTGTTGGTTGTTTTGGAGTTCATAAAAAAGAACATTCCTTACATTACTTTTTTTCTGCTGTTCTGGAGAACTGGTGTGAAATTTCACAGATATTTAACCTTATCTTTTGAAATCTCTGTATATAAGACATGGAGTTAGTATGGAAAGACTGGTTAGCCATCTCTGCATTTCAATTTTTTAGTATTTTCTAAACAGTATGCCTTGTTAGTAGCAATTTATAGTAAAGTACATGAACATAAAGGAATTTTACAGATAAATAGACCTGAATGACTCACTATTCAGTTAGTTTTTGATATGTCTAGCTAGCACTTACACACCAGAGAGCTTCTAATAATTTAATTTTATTAAAGGAATCATGAATATAAGTTAAATAAAGTGTACCCGGGGAAAAATAAACCATAATAGTCATTGGACTCACTTGCTGTTAAAAAAAAATCCTGATATTTTTTCATAGTTCAGATACTTTTGCATTAAGTATAACCTGATTAAAAATCTGATTCAAGATAGTTAATGTGATTGTTAGATACCAGCTATTAAGAGGGGACGGCATTTGGGAAAAGAAGAGTTTGCTGCTAATTGCCTAATCTCATTTTGGGAACCTGTACTCAGTTTCAGGTCATCCATTCAATTTCAGTAAAATATCCACAAGTTTTTATTGCTATCCAGTTATAATTTTATAAACGATAATCTGCTTGTTATGTTCCTTTGGAGCCGCATTTGATTAGTGCATTTTATTGACACTGAGAACAGGCTGTGTGCCCTCTTTTCCAGTTTTCTTTTGCAAGCAAGTGAATGCCATTTACAGTTTTTGAGTGCTAAAAAATAAAAATATTATCCTACAAAGACATACAAAGCAATAGTGCCAGCAAAACAGAAAGAATGTTAGTAGTTTGCTGCTAGAGAAACATCTTTCAGTAGGGAAATAAACACAATGCAAATAAATCTCAGTTAATCTCAGTTATTAAAAAATGGAGATCAGTTGAACAAAAAGATAAAGGTTCTGCCAACCTTTTGCTTTTGAGTACCTGTGAGAAAGCTCTCGAGGTTATACTGTGTAAATGTGGGTTCTGTCACAAGCATGACTTTAAATTTTTCATGAGTTCTGCCTTCAATGCTCCTACACTGCAAACAACTTCAGTGTCTATAATCATATTTCAAAATAATTTTTATAAACTTGCTGCTGTTTATCAGCAGACCTATATTTAAGACAGGAAGTTTATTCCCAAAATGCAGAAAATTTTAAAACAAATGTATCCTAATGAATCATTTCTAAATCATGCTTGTTATTATTCCTAATGAACTTTACAGAGATTTGAACTGTATTGTTTCTCATCATCGCCTTAAAATGATTCCTCTTCTTTTTAGTCAACTTGATATTGTGAGAAGGTGTCTGTGAACCATGAATACTAGACATAACAATATTAGAAACTTTGTAAGACAACTTTTCAGACTCTGAGGCAATCTGGTACTTGTGAGTGTTCTGGAGGGGTGTTCTGCTGTACCAGCTGTGACCAGCAGGACTTGGGAGGCCACACCTGGAGTACTGTGTTCATTTCTCAGTTCCCTAGTACAAGAAAGCCATGGGCAAACTAGAAAGAGTCCAGAGAACAGGCAACTACCCTATAAGGAAAGGTTAAGAGCTGGATTGGTTATCCTAGTGAAGAGAAGGCTTAAGGGATCTTTTCCATGTGTACAAATACCTAATGGGAGGATTTAAAGAAAATGGGGCCAAACTCTTTCCAGTGCTGTCGAGTGACAGAACGGTATCAGTGGAAATTGTCACCACTGATCTTCTTACACGTATTATCTACCATCCTGTCTTGGACATCAAGTGAAACAATGGGTTCCATCTGAACATCAGGAAACCCTATTTTAGTAAGAGGATGATTGAGCACTGAGGTAGGCTTGCCATGGTCATGGCCCTGGGCAATCTACCCTAGGTGAACCTGCTGGATCAGGAGTTTGGACCAAATGACTTCCACAGGTCCCTTCCAATTTCAACCATTCTGTGATTAATGAGATAATTAAAATGCCTAATTGATAACATCAAACATGATTTGGCTACCTTTTCTCAGTCTCCTACAACTAACAAAAATTGTAGTGGTAGACACAGATGATTAGCAAAATCACGGTTTTTGCTGAAACTCTGGGTGAGTTCATCAGTCAAGTAGTAAATAATGTGCTCTTGCCCTTCTCTTAATCATCTTGTGATAGATCAGTTGAGGTAAATAAGTGCTCTCATATCTGCTTCAAATCAGCATCAATAAAGACTGTGGCAAGTTATGCTGCAGGGTAACAAAATAGGAAATAGTTTCATAGCAATATCGTGTTTTCATTGAACTTTAGTGGAGTAACTGTTTTTCAAATGGATGATTACAATATTCTATACTAGCTAAAATTATACCTATTCTGCGTTGTTTGGGACTGGCTATTTAAATTTTCAAATTTAATACTTTTTTTTTTTAATCACACACAAAAAGGACATATTTAAAGTGAGAAATAAATCTTGCCTGCTTGACTCCAAGACCTGGAGGTTCTGAAGAGAAACTGAACATTGCAAAATTTAAAAATAGATGTCTAAGAATAGGTTAACATGATGCCAGAAACAAGTATTCCTAAAGTCTCAGAACACACGATCTCTGATACGTGAGAAGTACAGTGTTTCCTAAAAAAAGAATATGAATTAATTTATATCTTGCACTCTGAGACAACAGACAGGTTTAAAGCCTATAGCTGAGATGATGGGAAGAACCACATCCCATGACCAACTGGTAGTATTCCTCCTAATGAAGCCCAGGATAGTGGTAGGCTGCTTTATGGAAGGGTAAGCAATCAGGATTGTTAGTATCAGAATTAACTTCATCACTTTATTGAGGAACTTTATGGTTGTTCTGTGCTTTGATAATGCATTTGTGGAAAAAAATATATATAAGGAAAAAGTGAGATAATTTACCTGATAAATACAGCTATTTGCATTTTGCTTGCTTAATGTTAAGTGATTTCAGGCACTATCTCAGAACTTTAAATCTTTTGCCACTACTGTTGATAAATTACAGACCATACTCAGAATGACAGGATTCCTTCTTTCAGTCTTGTGGTTTCCTGCTTGCGTGGTTTTTTGGGTTTTTTTTCCTCCCTCTTTTCCTTTTTCGCCTTTTATTCTCTGAAACTCATAATTTTGGTGGATGATCATTAGTCTGCTCCTTTCATTTTCAGTAGGTGTTCTAACAGTTCTTTAGCAAACTGCTTTGCAAGTCAAGCATTGTCTCTTTTATTAGCACTCAGGGGAACCTTGAGGAATGCAACATGTTTGTGCAAGGTTCTAGTTGTTAGAAAGGTTCCCTCATGGTCTTCAGTAACCTGAACCTTGGTATAGATCTGACGTGAAACTAGTGGTAAGTCTAAGGGTGCAGGCTGCAGAAAATATGTACTATTAGTGGAAGAATACAGGTAGCTTGGAAAAGGCATTTCATGAATACTATTGCACTAACATTCACTCCATGACTGACCATTATGAAGAATTTGAAATACATGTAGAAGAGATGGCCTTTCTGCAAGACTAAATCGGTCCCTAATTCTTCATTCTCCACATCTCTCCTCTAATGGCAGTGTTGTCAAAATTAATGTAAAGTTAACTGGGGACAGAGGAATACTTCTCAAAGCAGTACTTCTCAAAGTTTTTGTATGTTAGGGCAATTTTAATGCAACTTTGTAAAACAAATAGGCAAAAAATCTTGAAATGGCAGGAGGAAAAAGAACATATGAGGACACAGCATCCTAGATTGAGTTTTGCAGCGTCTAGGTCACTCCACTGAGATAATCTCACTAGGCGTTGTTTAACAAGTCTACTGAACTGTTGAATAAGAAAATCAAACAGCACAGACCTGAAAATACTTACCATGTACTAGTACAGCAGAGGACAATTGAATTAAGACGTACTTACTTTTAAGAAATTTGTCTCAACAGTATTCATAATCTAGTGAAAGAGCCTTGGTTTGTATTGAGTTGTTATCCCAGTTAAAAATAACCTTTCCAGGTCATGTCATTTTGTTTGCAGCAGTGAAATAAGTTTATTTCAGCAGAATGAGGCTGTTACTAGCTTGGCAGAGTCCACTTGTCAGAATTTTATGGAGCAGAACACTGTTTGGCTTGGAAATTCAATAAATACTGTAATGTGAGAGGAGTTAAACTCCAAGGGCTCAAGGGGCACAGTGTTGGGAATTTGTCACTAGTGCATTGTTTGACACTTTTGTTGAGAAAATACTAGGATATATGAGGAATGAGCATTAAAAATCAGGCAGACATCTCTCTCATGATGATGTGATGTTAAATACATGGACTGAATATAATTTTTCAATGTTGAAGCAGAATAACAGTATTTTAAAAAGTAAAAAATAATGCTTTGCACTTCTATTTTTTACCTACTTTATCTCTTCTTTATGCAGTTCTTCTAACATTGGGATTAGTAGAGGGATGGTTTAGCATGGTTAGAGGATATCTACAATTAAATGTAATCCAACTATTATTGTTGAAATCAGCATGGGAAAATTTGCTCTGTGCAGTGTATTTGTCTGAAGTGTGGGAGGCTGATTTTCTGTCTCCATTGGGAGAGGAGTAGGCAAACTAATTGCTCTCCCTGCAAGGTGAAACTATGCATTTCAGTCATGTGATAATTTTAGAGACAGGGATGATGTAGTCAGCAAAAATGGTTGGGGTGCCCTCAAGCTATCCAGACTTTCTGCTTGTACTTGAAATGCTATCATTTGAAACAACTCTCATAAAGTATAGCCTGTTCGAACCAAAAGATTACTTCTGGGAATAAGTGATGGAGTTATTTTAGGTTTTCAGCCATACATGGTAACATTTATAAACAATTACCTAATTAACTGTTGAATATATAGTGGAATATTGATTATGCAAAGTCATTCTGTCAAGACTGGATGTGTTTATTAAAGAAATGTACATCTGACCTAAGAGTTACTGTCTTGATATTGAAATACTAGTTGAAGTGCCATGCTCTGTACTTTGTATAAATCGGGTGAAACTATTTTAATAATTCTGACAAGTGTTAGTAATTTCTGGAAAGTGAAGGATTCACATGGGCAAGTCAAATGTTGCACCACTGCAGGAAACAGTTATTAACATGTTCTAAATGGTATTAACTATCTTTTCTTGAATTTATTGTTTCTTAGCTGTTCAGTCTGTTTCCTTTGTCATATATAAATATACTTTTGGAAAGAGTTAAAATTGATGTTACCTGTGTCATCAATTCCTAACAGTTCCTCCTTGTGTAATATGACTGAATCCAAAGAATATCCTATGGTTCATTTGATCGGCACACTGCTTTTAGTATTACTATTAGCATGCTCCCTGGTATTGCTAGAGAGAAAAAAAAGTGATATATGAGAAAAATACAGTGCTTCAGTGTACTTGTGCCTAATTTCTTACTATATCTTCTTTTTTCCTTTAGTATGCTCATCTTCTTTTTTTCTTTCCCCCAAGCAGTTGTTATCTGCATTTTTTTTTCCAATCTGAGTAGAATTATCTTCTCTTCAATACTCTTACTTGTGTAATGCAGCAATGGGTGTGTTGCAATTGATACATCCGTATTTAATATTCAGACATGAACTATTCAGACAGTTATCCTGAAGATGATAGTACCTTATAAATCTAGTTGCAGCCAAGCACTGGGACATAGTCTCTGAAATTTGTCTTGCTTAGGGTAGGATATATATCTCTCCTTTGAATGTAAGTGCTCCCACATTTACCTCGGGAATAAGAGCATGCCTTGAAGTTACTTATTCATATAATTGTACCAGAGAGTTCTAATCTTAAAATGTTTGTCTAAATGTTGAGACTGGTTACTCATATGTTTTAATGACACCTTTTTATGTGAATAAAATAGTTTTGCAAATGGCTTTCCATATACTCAAACCCCTTCAAAATTATGTGAAAATGATTTTATGTGGCAATGGATCTGCAATATTTAGAATAGAAGAAGTCCTGTCAGAAATGGACTTGTGAAGAAAGTGAAAAAACTAGCCCAAATGCCTTAAAACCAGAAATCTTTACTGTTGTATAATGCATGTTACGAAACGGATGCCTTGTTCTTTTTTGCATAATCACTGTCCCCTTCCCAAAATCCCCCCAGACAGTTGTTATCTCACCACTCAGGAATGCAAGCAGGGTTCTTGGAAAAACTACAGGGAGTTTTCCTGTTGGTTCTTATTTACGCTTTTCTATTGGTTGTTATCCCTGAAATTCTATTGGTAATAGTCAAAATCCCCTCTGGCTTTTTATTGGAGGTATTTGGATCCCTCCAGGGCCTACATATATATTCCTACCCATGTTCAATAAACTCTCTCTCGTTCTTCCCCTGTGGTCTCTGTGTGGCTTCTTTTGGGGTCCCTGGGGACCACATGGTGGGGGACAACAGGGGGATGCATATCCCCACTCAGCCATTGCAATTTTATAAAATAAAAATCAAACACTTTAATGCCCAGATTAATTGCATTTGGTTAGTTGTTATAACTGCAGTTGGGCACAGAACAGATCATTCACAAATTCAAAATTCCCCAAAGGATTTTTAGTTGGATAAGATGTGTACACTTACAGTATATGGACATAGCTTACCAATAGGATCTGTTCAGTGATATCCTGAAGCGGCAATAAACAAGCATACCAGAATAATTGGCACAGTTTTCTGGCATTTCACGGTTTATATGTTGTCACATCTATATTAGTTTCTGACAGCTCTGCATACTGGTGACTGAAGATACTTTTTTCTGTTCATGCAGTTAGTGGTCTTAGCCTTATTTTGATGTTTTGTGGGTTTTGATTATTACTAATATTAGAACTTCTGAATAATAATTTTAAAAGTCATATTACTGCAGAAATTTTAACAAAGTTAAGTAGACAAAGGTTTTATAAAGAAAGCATGAGTTGTATACACCACAGTATTAAGAAATTTATGACATTATGTAGTGCTGGGTTTTATGGATACTTACAGAATACCCTTTCTTGTATTCAGAATGAAATTTTCTTTGACACTGGTACACTTCCCAGCTTTTTCAGCACTAGCAAATACTATACTTCGATCCAAAGGGCAGACAGAGGTTTAGGTTTTGATTTACTTGATCTGTTGGCTTCACATACTACGGTTTGGGGGTTTTTGTTTGTTTGTTGTTTGTTTGGGATTTTTGTTGTTTTGGTTTCTTTTTTCTTTTTTTCTTTTTCTTTAAAGATATTTCAGCTCTCAAGGTAAAAAAAATTAAATCTTGGCATCCTAAGCACCTGGGCCATTCATGTACTGAAACAATGTGAATGTTTTATTCAGACAATATTGTATTTTTACTTGTTACCAGTATTAGAATAAATTTATACTTTTAGAAGGAAACTAAAATTATTAAATACAGGTCTTTCCAGCTTGCAGTGTTCTTACTAAGGATTCTCTTTTGAGATTTTCAGCTACATGTAAGTCAAGGGATACTAGGTGAGGGTCCTCCTTACATTTATGTCTGCAAGAGCTACTTGCTCAATTTATTTGTCACTAAAAGAGAAACTCTTGCATGTGGTTGTCTGGGACACCGCTCTTTTGTCTAGAACTGGAAGGGTAGTGGTGTATGTTCCTCAAATGGCAGTATTTCAAGTATTGCTGTCAAGACGAGACCTTACAGTTTCATTTTTTCAGCACTCAGTAGCATTTCTTTTTCTCAGATGGTCACCAAGTGCTGTAGCAGTAGTTAAAAGGAGTATGGAGAATATGAATGTTTATGTTTAACTTCACTTGCAAGCAGCAAACTAATAAATGCAGTGATCTGAATGTGCACTGCTAACTGTGAAGGATGCTGTGAAACATTTGCATGGGGTTCATTGTTTGTGGTAACCTTCTCTGTATGGGCTGAAGCAGAGATATGCTTCACTACTGGATAGGCCATGGGATATTAAAGGAACAATGCTAATGCTTTATGGAGTGACTTAGGGTGACCCATGCCTACATCATAACACATGTAAGCAGTCAGGAATTTACATGTTTTTATGCCTTAAACACTCATTATCAGCCACATACATCAGTAAAAACTCTGCCATTAAGTGTAATGAAATGTTTCTTGTATTTTATAAATTGCTCTTTGACTTTATATTCCTGGCATTTATGCTGTTCTGTTCTGTGAAGCGACACAGCTATTGTTTCACGTGTTCATCCCTCTACACTAAATTGCTGTCTCGCCTTAAGTAGATGCCTAATTGAAAAAAGGACAGTTTACATTTTTAAACCCAACAACTTACCTAAGTGATTAGGATAACCAACTGTGTCTCTGGATAAATTGACTGGTTTTTTTTTTTTTTTAAATATTAATTATTGTAATTTCTGTTTCCTGGGATCTCTTTTCCTATAACTTTGCAGCCATAGTTGAGCAAGAACCCTTACTTGACTCAATTGTCTGGAGTCACTTAAGTTTGAGATAGTTAGTCATTGAAGCATAACATAATCTGAAGAAGTAAACCTTTAGGAATCCTTTTATTTTACAAGGCTTGTTTTATATGTTAAGTTATGTGTGCCTATATGTATCTAGAAGTGCGTATGTATTTATAAGTGCCAGCTGTTTGAACCTGAGAGTGGTAACATAATTGCTTGTTCGCAGTAATGCTATTTTTCCAAACTGCTTTCAGAAGATTTAGAAAAAGAATTTGTGAATTCTTAAGACCACCAGACACTGCTGTAGTGATTTGAAATGCTGTCCCTAGCCAGAAGAACCAGTTGTTTGAAGTCAGCAGTAAAGTGAGTAAGAGGGAATTTGTCTATTTAGACAAAAGTTAGTCTTTTTCACTGACAATAAATAAAAAACCATTCTCACAGTTCATGTAAATCTCACATTAATCATCCTTTTAGCTCATTCTTTGAACTAGCAAAAATTATTCGCTGTTCTATCAGCAGCTTACTGCCAGTCTCTGCAAACCTAGTATGTTGCTTTACATCTCCGAAAAGATAGTAATTTTCTATGTCCTTGTTTTGCTGCTGCTGAATTTAATGAAAACTTACGGAAGACGTATTCTGAATGTGGAATTAAAGAATTTTATATGGATTTTGAAAACTAATGACATCATTGCATCAGGACATTGGTACTAGCACCGCTGAGCTTTGTACTGTGTCAGTGCGCACTTAGATATAGCTGCACAAAAAGATGTCTAAACACAATCACATCAGAAATGAGGATGAGAAGTACAAACTTCAGGGTACGAAACATGCAGACTGAAAGCATACATGAGAAGCACAGATGACAGTATGCAAATAAGGAAATTGCGATCTTAGAACCCTGTCAGGTAGTACTAACATTAAAAAATAGTATCAATAAATAATAAATACAATAATTCAGAATAAAGAATATTTTAGTTTGTAAAGGATGACTAAATTTCATGTTTGTAAATCTGCTACAAGTTTTTCTCATCTTTTGTCATCTGAAAGATATTTTGAGGTTCTGCAATACAACCAGTATTGTGTTGAAGAATCAGGCCTGGTATTTGTAAAATACATGCCAATTTTTATATGTCAGTGGGTGGTTCTTTTAAACTGGTAATGCATATACAAAAAATTCCATTGCTTTGGTTGTTACAACACTGCAAAGGAAAAGAAAAAAGTTTTGACAACTGTTTGGCCTTGTGGCACCAAAACTTTTGCTTAAATTAATGGACATACTCTTGCTTTTGAATTTTAATAGGTGATGTGTTAGATTGTGTCTGAAACAGTTTAGCTGTTTCACAATCAAAGGGAAGCTTTCATTGACTTAAGATACTCGGTTTGTGTCTCCAGATCCAGACTCTGTGTGTTTTTGTGTATGTTCTCAGAAATTCACCATGAGAGGGACAAAGAATAGTTACAACCACTTAAAGTTGTCTAGGACATGAAATACTGGAATGCTATAAGAAGGTTGACTGAAGTTGTGATTAGCAATAGGACCATTAGTGAAGTGTCCTGGTTTTGCTCTTTAACTGTTAGGTCATGGTTATTTGCAATATTTCATATGTTATATTTCTTGGCCTTGTAAATGAAATCTAACAGATTTTACACTGTAATGTCACTGATCTGAAAGAGATATTTATCAAGGTCTGTAAGTCATTAATCTTCCTACCTCAATTATGCAAACTCATCATAGAAGACTAAGAAAATGCTGTTCTGGAAATAACAGGATTTGTATACTATCTGAAGTTTTGGAATGCATCTGAAAAGGAAGAAATGCCTGCCACCTGCAGTAGTAACTTTCAGAAGTCTTAAGTACCTTATGTTTTCCAAAGGACCACCAAATTTTCTTGCCCAAATAAGAATTCAATAATACTGGTGTTTGTATATGTGTGTGGTGTTCGCTTCCTGGTGGTAGGTTTTTATTGCCTCCCCTCTGCCCTCAGGAAATAATACTAGTGTTACTGTGATTATTTCTGTAAGTGATCCTGGAACTTCCTGGCTGCCCTTGTACAGCTTCATGATTAGGAACTAGTAAGGTGACTCAGAACCTGTTTTGGACTCAACCTTCCATTTTCTTTCATCATTTTGAGAAACTCAGTATTCAGAGGAGAAATTCTCTTGACCTGTGTTTAGTTTCCTGTTGAAAAGTTAAGACATTACCCTACTTTCTAGCTCATAGTATTCTACTAGCAGGGGAAAAAAAAAACCTCAACCTTTTATTGAGTCTTACTGGTTTAATTTTTGTTGTTTTGTTTCATTTTGCTTTGCATGTTTGTGTGTAAAATGTAAATGTAAAATATAAACCAGTATAGTGCTTTTTTACTGAGTGGATTTGGTTCTGAAGCAGAGTATTTCAGTTTGATTTTGATTGTTACTTTAGCTTTGTAACATTAAATAAATTTTTGAACTCGTAAATAAAAACTGAGAAAACTTTAACAATATATTAAGATAAAACTTTTTTGTTTTTGAAAATAGTATTGATACTACATTCTCCAAGTTTAAGACTAACAGTGGCATTAAATTGTTAACTGTTATGAACTATGGAATCTACTGGAAGGTATTTTTTTTTGTGTGGGGCAGAGTGTATCAGCCTTACTCTTGCTATAAGCTAAATAAAGGCTTTAAGTTTGCAAGGATAGCACTATTCAATTTTATTTTACAGAGGGAGACAAGAATAAGAGAAACTAGCTATTTATCAGGCTAAAATACTGACGTTAAACTAATTTAGGCAAAGCTAATTTTTGACTTTAGGCATTTATAAGTGATTGTGTAGTACAGTAAAAATACATATATGAAAGACCTTGCTGTTTACTCTGAAATCACTGCATGAACCATCTCAGAAAGCTCCATTGTGATTTTGTGGCAAAAGACAAGAATACTTAGCACATTTTACTCTCAGTGTTGTTTTTTTCTAATTGATTCATAGATTGACAGATGGTGTTTCAGATCCCTTTCTTAGTTTCAGATAAAATTAGACTTTGTTTTGATTTTTAATTCCGTCCCTGTAGACTACAGTTG
>JAWWEU010000091.1:43413723-43430258 GCA_035583155.1 Acropternis orthonyx
GTCCTTGTCCACTGGGAAGCTGTCCAAGCACTCCTCCCCCAGCCTGTAGTGCTCCCTGGGATTATTGTGTCCAAAGTGCAGGACCTGGCACTTGTCCTTGTTGAACCTCATGCCACTGAGTGCCCATCAATGCCGCCTGTCCAGCCTGCAGCGCCTTCCTACCTTCCAACAGATTAACAATCACACCTAACTTGATATTGTCTGCAAATTTACTAAGGGTAGACTCAACCCCTTCATCCAGATCATTATGAAAGATATTGAGTGGGACTGGCCCAATACTGATTTCTGCTGAATACCACTAGTGACCTGGTGATTCTCTACACCTTATTATGGATTTCGCTGTGTTTCTCTTGTGAAGTTGAAGAAAGAGTATAATAACATACATTAGCCAAGTATTTATTTCAGCGCCCTTTTTTTTTTTTTCCCCCAAGCTGCAGCTCTTTTTCCCCCTTTCTATCTCTCTGTCTTTCTGCCTTCCTGTAATTTTTTTAACAAGTGTTGGAATAGAGTTTGCTTTAATTTCTCATATGGGCAAAGTCAGAGCTGGAACATATCAGGATAACTACAGCTAAGTAATTTACAGGAATCAAGATGAGAGTATTGACAGAGTTTGTGTTTTTCAGGCAATAAGTCAATCTTAGTAGAAGGTGTTTCATTTGTCCACTTAACCTGCTACCTGTGGCTTTGTAATATGCTTTAAATAATTGGATTCTCAACAACATACTGCTTTAATATCCATTGACAGATAACATTGTATGCTTTTTTCATCTAACAAGGCTATTTCTGGCTCAGGACTTCAGCCATTTCAAGCACAGTGCTTTTTTCTTGAGCCATTATTTGGGAGGCACAAAGTTAAGAAGTTGTGCAGTGTTCGAGTGAATTGTTTTGGCACTGTAAATAAGAAAAGTTCTTGCAACCTGCAGAAGTGACTAAGATGGCAGAAGTTTGTAAGTATTGCGATACCTGTCAACTTACAAATTATTTCCGCTCATGATTTAGAGTGTGACTGAAGTTGTATAAAGATCAGGGGGTTCTGTGTATGGTTTAAGATCACATATAAACGTAATTATTTTTGTAAGTAAAAAAAAGTGAACTTTTAAACAACTTTCTACATGAGAAGTACATCCCAGTGATGTGCTTTTAAAGTACTTTGTTATCATTGAGTTGATTTATTCACTAAGCAGTTTTATTTATGTCTTTGGTTATTGAAAATCCATTTTCTGCTTTGCATGGTAACAGAAGAATCCTTGTCCAAAATAGAATTACAATGTAGAATCAGACTGATGCATTAAGTTGTTTAATATAAGCAAAATTCCACTGCAGCTCATTTGTGCTTTTATAGTGATATAGTTCAAAGGCCCACGTGACATCAGAAACCTGATGTTCTGGGATGGGTGCTCACTTGTGTTGGGAGAACTCCAACAGAGCAATTCAGGAGTGATAGAAGAGCATTGGAGTGTACTATTATCCATAGGTTGATAAGACTGAACTTTGAAACATTCAGCACAGCTTTATTTTAATTTTCCTTAATCATGTCTTTGCATTTTGTCTTTCTAAAGAATAAAAAAAAATAATGCATCATGGAATTTTTCCAGCAGGTCAACTATGAAAACTTTTATCATGTTTAATCAATAAAAGAGCAAGCAAAATGTAGCACTTCTGACGATTGCCCTCATTGCTTTGGAAAATACATTTAATTCTCTTCAAAACATATTGTTTTACCCAGAGGTATTTATGAATTGATTTTGATTAAAGAGCTTATGAGAATTAACTTTATGCATTATTTCCTATTCTTTCTAGTAATGATTCAGCTGTCAGTCAGGTTTTTGTAGCTAAGATTTGTCCATCAAGTCTGTTTATTTTCTTCTTTAAGGAGGGATCTTTATTGATATGCAAATATATGAACATTTGCACTTCTTCCATGACTAGTTCCAGTAATATTTTAAATTTGTTTTTTATATGTCTTATCTTGCATTTTATGGTATTAGAAATCTGTGGCTTGGGCACAGATGTAAATTAGGGTTGTGGGTGTGATGAATGAAATGTAGAAATAGAATTTCAGCACAGTCTTTGTTGCCAGGTATTCTTAGAGAAACACTGTGGTGTTGTTTGTTTGGAGCTTTTTTTTGTTTGTTTTATTTATTTATTAATTTTAAAATAAGGTGCATCCAGTTGCTTTCCTATGGGAAATTACAGGGACTTTCTATGGGAAGTCCATGTGGCAAACCAGAGATGGCCAGGAACTAAACCCCTGTCTCTGAAGAATTTAAAACTTACAAAAAGTTGAACCAGAAATCTTGTTTGTGTAATAGCAGAAATGAGGTCTCATACTTTCACAATCCTTTTTTCCCCCAAAAATATTGTAAGTCACTGTTTGTTTTTGGTGTGTTTTTTTTTGTTTGTGGGGGTTTTTTTGTTTGTTTTTGTTTTGTTTTTTTTTGTTCGTGGAGTCCTGCCTCTTCTATGAGTTCTATTTTGTCTGTGTTCAAGTCTTTTCTGAGACTTCTTCTTTGCTATGCTGAATTTCTGTGTTACCAAGAATTTGCATGCACACGCAGGCATGGAAAAGCAAGCAGAAAAATAAAATTAGTACTTACTTTTTCTTTTTTTTTTTTGTAAATCCCTTTCGGTTCTAAGATTTGCCTCCAGGTATGCATTTTCTGTAACTGCCTTGAAGCAGGGACCATATCCTGAGTACTGTGATAGCACTTAAAGATTATTTTTACTACTAACGTAAACAGACTGCAGGGAGGCATTTTGGTGTTCAGATGTTTCATTCACCCAGTTGATCCCCTCTGAGGATAATTGGTGCACATGCCCATGCCCCAGGTACTATCACCGGCTCTGCTCCTGCTGAGGAGAATTCTTTCTTGTGTCTGCATTGAACACTGGAAAGCTGCACATGTGCACTTTTACTGATCCTATTAATAGATAACACTAATCAGGAAAAATCTATCCTCTTACTCACTTACGTGTTATTGTTAGATATATTACCTAGTTTCATAGATAGCTCTTTTAGAGATATTGGAAGAGTAATTTTTTATTATTTAATACAGCAGTTATGCAGTACTTACCCTAAAATAAGAACAGCTTTTATTAAAGCTTCACAAAGAGAGTTTTTTTCCAAATATCTGTTGATCCCTCTGTAGCTACTGTGGTCTCCTACCAAGGAGAAGCCACATCTTTCTGCACTGGTGCAGCATGAATATTGTAACAAGGCCTGCTAATAGAGTCCCTCACTCTGGATTAATTCTGCAAGGCAAGAATTGGTTATCTGATGACAAGGCTCGTATAACTTGGTGGTGCAAATGCTTGTTGGTGGTTTTTGCTGCCTTTGGCACCACACACTGGAAGTAACAAACCACTGTCAGTAGGAAAGAGAGGAGGGAAGGAACTGCATCGTTTACGAATTAATAATGCTTTAGATGGCCATTTCACTTTGGAACTATTAAGGTGGCTTGATTTGAAAGTTGGTAGTTGTCTTGATAATTGCGTGAAGTCCTTTTAAGGAATTGCATCTCCATGGTAGTTTTCACAAATAAGCCAAATACAGACCTACATACTGCATGATTATCAATGTCAATGTTGGTGCAGTTGTCAATAGCAGGGTCTCTCTCTGAAGGTTTGGTTTTTCACTAGGTAAAGGTGAGGCAGACTTATGTGGAGAACTTTGAGAGCACCTAAATGTCTCTTGGCTTGCTTCCCTCTCATCTTGTCAGCTCATCATCTGCATACCTCCATTAACAGCATATCTTCAACTCACCTACCATCTTTAATTGTGTGGTTTTGTTTATTTGACCTAAAATACTAGAAGTTTGCTGTGGAGGCCTAAGCCGGCACAGAGGAAGAACAACAGGCAAAGGGTGTCCTGGAAACCTTAGTGTCTTTATTGAGTTAGCTAAAGCCATGACAATCAGAAGCATCAAATAAGGGAAGTACTGAAGGCTTTCATTTTTATGATCTGAGCGATAGTGAGTATTACCTTCAAGGCAGAGACAGTGAGTGCAGTATTCCCAAGTGGTTGTATGTGCATTAGAATGAGAGAATGGAATGGGTTTTTTATTAAAAAAACCCCTCCTTTTTCTTCTCCACCTTTTCTTTGTCAGGTTCTGTGATACATTCCTTCATTTGCAGAAAGCCTTTTGAGGATAAATGCATATTCACATATCAGGATCATGAGATTTTTAAAATTCTTCCTTTTTCTCTCGATCAGACAATAACGTTTTTACTGTTAAGACAGCACATTTACTATTTTGTGGGAGTCTTGAAATGTATGAAAATAATCTCCAGCACCCCATTAAAAAAACTGTTACGTAAAACAAGTACCTTTGGGGTCACCATTTTTTTCTTCTTCTCTGCTCCACTGATTAATTATCAGTGTTGTTTACTCTCCTCTCCTTCTCCTAAAAGGAGTAGGGGAGTACTTAGTACCTGCCACATTTCTTCTGTTCACCTTCACACATCAGCTAGTGTGTTTGTGTGCTAATGAAAAGATAGTTTTGTTCACAAGTCAGCTGCCTTTGGAGGTAGTTCAGGGCTCCCCTGTAACTTTTGCAGTCCAGAAGAAGCAGAATCTAAATCACTTCTTTTTGAAAGTACATTTCATACAGCTCCATCTTTGTGATAGCATTGGAATCATTACCTAGCAGTTGGCTCTGATACGCCTGCACAGACACAAATTGAATCCGACAGGACTGGTGTCTCATGGACTTTGCTGTCGTTTGAAATGCTGGCATGAAGATGGTAGCAATGAAAGGGGGGAGCTGGTGCCTTCAGCATTTTGCTATGAAGATTTCTTGGGCTTGTATTTTTTGATGGCAGGAACTGATTGAAATCATAGTTTTACAAAAGAGATTCATAACAGGCATAGATTTATGCCAGCTGCTCGTGTCTTTTCTTCCTTGAGTAAATTCTTTTGAGCATTGCACTGTGCTGAAGATGTGCTTTTTATACCACCCACAAATCTGTAAGACCTGTTTAGTGGATATGATAATTCGTATACTTTTTTCTCTTTTTTTGGTTTTTATCTTTACTGCATGGAAACCACCTGTGTAGTAATGAAGAAGGTAGTATGAAATTTGACAAAACTTCTATGTTGCACATCCTTCAGAAGGTATAACTGGATTTCATGTTACTTGAGTGACAATGTCAGGCTGTTTAGGGATATCTAGTATTTCCTGTCTGAGTGGAAAATATTTTTATATTCCTTAATTTCTGTTAGTGTGGCAAATTTGGACAAGAATGAGACACTGTTTTTTTCAGGTCAGGTACTTGAGCTGTAATGCTCCCAGTGTATCATATTTAATTATGCATCATAATAAATGAAATTAATTGAATTGGAATCTCAGCCCTTCATTCAATGTCAGATTCCTGTTTTTCTATTAGGCATAATTCAGATATGTACAGGAAATCATGAAAAGAATTTTAACTTTTGAAAATTGTTGAACTATGCAATATGCTAATAACACCTCATGAAGCAGATTTTGCTGTGTTATTTGTACCAGATGCCAGGGCATCAATTCCCAGTATTCTGCTTGCATGTGGATTTGTTATGGATCTTTAATCTGCGTTGGTTCCCTTCTTGCAACATGAGTATTCCAGTGATGTATTATACTTGAACTTCATCAACAATATATGTTCCTGTGGTTCAGAAGGTGCAACTAAAACAACTAAAGATTCAGGATGTGACAGATGCTTGCTTACAGTGGTAAAGCTACACTGAGAAATACGTTGGAACAGTGCTAACATATACTGTACCTTGAATCTTCTTGTATATATACTAGTAGCCTGCAATGGATTGTCTTTCCTTTTGCCTTACCCTTTTTTCTTTTAAAACTGCTTTTCCTCAATTTGTGAGTGCTTAGGGAAAAAAAATAGAACTCTGTCCTATTCTTGCTAATTATATTTTTGTCTTTTCACAGGCTCTGAAAATACTTCATCTGAAATTTCAGACTGGACAGACTCGCAGTGGCTTCTAAGCCAGTGAGAACAAGGCTGCCAAAGCATGCTGGTGCCAAGCTGTCGGATGATGCACGTAGTCAGGCCAACGGTGGTGCTCCTGTGCTTGCTGCTGTATGCTGATGCTGAAAGTAAGCTTATTATTCATTTGGGTGTAGGTCTTGGCCATGATGAATAGTTTTGTTTTCAGCTGGTGGTTACTAAGGGTCCAGGAATGAGTTTCCCTTTGAGGAATTCTTAAGAAACTGTGAGGTCCTCTCTATATCACCACTAGTATTTAAAAAGGATTGTTTATGCAACTTCCTTACTATTTTTCTTCTTAATGCCCCTTTTCTTAAGCATCTAATGATTCATGCTAAGATGGTGGAGACCATTGCCACAAAGTTACATAGTCAAAACAAAGACCAGCCTTAACTTACCCAGCCATTGGTCAAATACCCTAAAGACATCTGTCATTCTTTGAATAACTGTTCCTTAACTTTGGGTTAAAAAAAAAAGAAAAGACATCCTACTCCCAATTAATATCCAGTCCAATTAAAATTCCAGTTCCTTTGTAACTGCCTCAACAGCTGTTCTAATGTATTATTTCCGACAGCTGTCACAGAGTACAGTATCCCAACAAATCAAGCAGAACTGATGACTTAGTGGCTGACATGTGACAGTTCAGTGAGGAGAGGCATCTATGTTTACTTGTACTGAGAGGAAACTTGGATTTTGGTCAATTGGTTTATCTATTAGTGGGAAGGTAATATCTTCTGTTTAATTAGGAAATCAGTAGGTCTCCTCTGTTTACATGTGTTCCTTTTCTCAGATGTCCTGTGGCTTCTTGCAGAAGTAATTGTGCAATTGTGAAAAGCCATTTGCATTCCACCTGTTGATCTGCAGGTTTACTGGTAGCTGTTATGTTTGCTACAAGCTGACTGTTAATATTTACTTGATTGAGGGATTTTTTCCTGTTGAATCTTCCTGAATGTATGCAGATACATGACCAATCAATAACTTTGTTTCATCCCTCTCTTTAGAAGATTTCTGTGTTTTTTCACACATTTGTTAAGTAAGAACACAGAATAATAGAAACAGTGTTAGTAAGCTTGAATCTGTTCTCAGTAAAAGCATATTGAAGCCTCCTTATCACTCCACTTATTGCCTGCATTCCAGGTATACTGAGTTACAGTAGTAAAGGAGATAAAAAGTCTTTTCAATTTCATGCATAATAATACTTCCTTCTTCTTAAGTGTAGCTGTATGAAAGTGAAGTAAAATGGGAGGGGAAAAGGACAAAACATACATGTTTGTTGCGTACTGACAGCTGACATTCTCTGGCCCCTTTCCAGATAGATAATGACCAGCTGGGATTATTGTGTCTAAGGTGAAGCCAAGGACATTTTAACACTTTAGCCAGCAAATAATTAATTGGGAAGTGGACCCATATGTTGGAAAGCTTTGCAGTTGTTGTATTCCACCTATTTTAAAAGTCGTAAGATGCAGAAAGATCATCTTTTTGTGGGAGTTGCTCTTAGAATGAGACTATGATTCCCAAGTATTTAATATGCACAGACTTTTAAATTGCTTGGATAATTGTATACATCTATACAAATGGTATGCATTATATGGTATGAGTTAACTTATGTGTCATATATGTGTTCATGTGACTCCACATAATATTGCATTTTTATTGTGACTTGTAAATTAATGTTTTTTTATTTTACCATTTTCTTTGAGAGTCAAAGTAGAGCTACATTTTATTTGAAAGATACTCTGAATCTCCACAGACATTTATTGTATAACCTGGGTGAGAGATAGGACAGCATCCATGAGCCTTCTGTGTGCAGACACACAGGCAGATGTGTCGTCTTCTTCCATGATTCGCCCTTCTCACTTGAAGAAAAATTCCTGCTGTGCTGGAGTTAGTCTGCCCTCCACTCTTGCAAATTCTCTTGCTCCTGTTTGCATAGCTCTTTCTAGAACGGTCCTAGACCCTGCTTTTGTCTAGTGCTCTTGAACTTCACAAAGAGTGACAGGACCATGTTGCTACATTTCAGCGGGGAGAGAACACAGAACGGGAGACAAAGGAAACAAAAGAGTTGACATTTTTTATTCTGTCACCATATAAAGGCCATACCTTACTTTTTTTTCGTAATTTTTCTGTTGCTAACATCAAGGTACTGTAGAAGAACAGCTATATCCTGACATTGACATTACATTGTACACTCTATAGAGTAACTGCAAATGGTCAGGAACTTACACTCCTCCAGTCTCACTGTGAAATCACTGTGAGTGGGATTCAAGTAGCAAAATGGCTTAATGCTGTTGAAGAGGTTTCCAGTGGTAGCCCTTAGTAGCTTTCTGTTCATGTACAACCTTTGTAGTTAAGGGAGGGAATGAGATATCTTTGTTTTGTAAAGACCCCAAACTCTGAAATGTGTTGGCATGAACTGATAAACTGTGGCTGCTTCGTTGCGGGATACTGAATGGAAGTCCTCCTTCCCTGGTGGACTAGATCATTGCACTGTGTCACTTTATGTGTGCAAACAATATTTGATTCTTACCATTAATCTGGAAACTAAACTTATACGTGACTGAACAAAGTAAACAAAATTAAAAGGTTGTAAAATTACCTCTTTTACCTCTTGTTACTAATATGAATCTTACTTGTACTTACAAGAAGTGAGAAATACCAAGAATTGTGAGCATTTAGAGTCTTCTGTGTTTGATGTTTGTAGCTTCTGTGCACAGTGAGAAGGAGGAAAGCACACTTTAGCTGAGAAAGGAGAATTTTTGTCTTCTTTTTTTGTGGAATGGCAATCTGCTAGTTTACAGTATTTTTCATTGTGTGCCTTATTCTCAGTGGTGTAGATGATAACTATATTAAGGCAATGGTTCACCACATCTACTGAGATATTAATAATACAGCTTTGTTTATCATAAGTACTGTTTCTTTCATGTTTTCTAAATGACCTAACAGAATAGTAACTTTCCAGAAGCTTTCTGCAGGTTCATGTGTTCGATAACAGGAAGCATGTATCTTTCAGAGACTCATACATAACAGATTTCTTTTCAAATTGTCTAATATGGTGTAATCTCTTTCTGACTTTGCCAATTGTCAAATTAATCACTGAGCTCAAATAAATAAATAAATTATTAAATGCTTCTATAAGGGTTATTCCTGGTCTTTCCTAGTATCCTAGGTTTGAAAATTAAGATTCTTATTTTTATTAATGGAATAAAATACTTTTTCTGCAGATAGACCTCCCACTTTTTAGTAATTAAGTTGATTTTTGTGCATCCTGTTCCTTTTCCACCCTGCAAAAGGCCTGGTCACTAGCATTTCAAAATTCTCTGCTGCTTTCCAGTAATTTTCCCTATTTTATGCTTTTCCTTCATTCTTGGTTAAATAGCTTCCGCTCTGACATTTTTCTTTTGATACTTCCTTTGAGATGCTGTGTTAGAAAAGAAGCCAGAATTCTTTCTTCCTTCAGCAGTAGTGTTTGCAGTTGACTGTAGAAAGGCAGACATAAATACCATAAACAATACGTCTGTTGTATATTGCTTCTATTCCCAATTGTTTAAAATGTGAATAATTCTTAGTTTTCTCTCTGGCTCCTAATGCATATGTGTTAGTTACCATCATGCTGTCTTTTCTAGGTCAGGATCAGGAACGGTTAAAATAGTGCTGACAGGACAGTGATTACTTATAACAGATGTTGGGGTGATTGAGAGAAATTCTTTTTGAAATAGGATCTAAAGACAGTAGTTTAGTATTGGTGAAACCAATTTTTCATCGGTACTTTTTCTTTTTCCACTTTTTTTCATTTTGCTTTTTAAGGCATGCCTGTTTTTCCCTGCTAAAAAATGTCCATGTTCTTCAATAAGCTGAAACTCATTCATGCAGTCCACATTGAAATTTCTGTTTCTAAGCAGTTGTCTACAATACTAAACTATCCCAGGACAGATCTTTCAAAGTAATTAAGTTATAGAAAGCAATGATGTTGTAGTAAGTCTTGCAAGTGGACATACATGGTTTACACTAAAAAAATACCACTTTTCCAGAATAGTTTTTTAAATACTACATGCAGGCAAAGCCAGTGTGGAAACGATTTACTTTTTTGTACATGTACCTTTGGAAACTAGGAATAAATTTGTTTCATATTAGATTTATATTTAAACTCCAACATCATTGAACAGATAATTTCAATTATTGCATTCAGGTATGGTCAGTAGCAAGAAAAATCCAAAGATAAAATATTCATGTTCTTTGTCAATAATTTTTTACAGTATCATCTGTGTTTAGCTTAGTCCTAATAGCATTCCTTTTGTGTAAGATGCATCCGTTTGTTTACATTGCTCTTTGTTTTAATAATGGTGATCTATGCAAGACAATTGAAATATGGATGGCTTTTTTTTAGAAAAAAACAAAAGCTTCCAATTTTGTTTTATGTTCTTTTTTTTCCAGGATTTTTTATATTCTCTCTTCAGTTCAGCCTCAGGACATTTTTCAGTTGATCTGGTGAAAATTGGTATATACTATTGTGATGGTAATTTTATAGCACACTTGTTAAATATGATATTAAAATATATCAAGTAAATCACCCATCTCAAAAGTTTTACTTTTGGGGAAAAGTGGGACAGCCAGTTTTATCAAACTATTCTAGATGTATTCATTTTCTCTGCAGTGAAGTGAAGGCTTTGGAATAAATGTGATAGTTGAGATGGAAAATGAGGGAAAACAAAAACATTATGTGATGATTCCAAACATACTGACTTGGTTGCAGAAACTACAGGTAATACAGCTTTTTGCCTAAACCAAGGCTTATTCAACCCTTACTTTTCAAGTCCTTACACTGCAGAAAATTTGATTAATTTAATTCCAAGAGAAGCCATAATTACTACCATATCTGTTTAACTTGCTGTAAATTATTAACATCAAAATTGTGAGCTGCTTCAGGAATAAAATTGTTCAATTCACATAATTTTTAAAAGCTTGTGTCTGTACATAACCAAACATTTTGAAATGTAATACGAATGCAAGATCTATGTATATTTTGTAAAGTGTAGATTCAGAATTACATCAACAGGGTTTTGAACTTCAGAATAAATTGTAGAACAACTGCAGAATGGTTCTTTGTACATCTCTGCAACTTTGAAGGTTGCTGCTGTGTCTCTTTCACAGCTGTTGTTAATTTAGGTAGTTGTAGGCCCCTACCTCTACCCCTAGCAGGGCACTGAACAGAGCTGAGTTCCAAGCTCTGGAGTTCTGAGAAGCCTTTAAGCCCTGGCAGTTTCACCTGTGGCCGATTGAAGATACAGTGGAGTTCCCCCCCCAAGTATGAAAGCTTTATGTATTTCGAGTTTTCTGGAGCATGTATAAAACACTCAGGAAATCCAGTGTCTCCAGTCTTTCCAGATTTTCAGACACCAAGAAATCTAGATAAGAGAACTGTATTTTAATGGCTTTACAGAGTTGAACAAACCCACAGTATTTAGATTAATGTTATCTGTTAACAGGAAGTGTTTCTGGAGAAACTACAGTATGTGTAGTTATTTCACTGTGTGTAATTCCCTGCAGCATCAATAATGACCACTGGCAGATAAAGGAATGTGGGTCATTAATATTCCTGTGTCAGAACTGACAGTAAACTCCAACGTGTCTGCTAGATTGCTTAAGAACATGTCTACATACTTGAAAAGTTTACTAGAAGTACATATCATAGTCTTGATATAGGGAAATTCTTAGGGAAGAAGAAAGGAGAAACAACAGTATAGAAATTTTAGATTTTTTTAGCTTATATTCACACAGTAAAACAACTGCTCTTTAGTTCAAAGTATTCTTACCCCTTCTCTGAGGTTTAGCCCTCTCTGGCTGAAACAGAGATAAAATCCAGCAGTGAATTGCTGACAACATCTTTGGGAAATTATAACTATCGGAATATACATTAGAAAGTCAGTATCTGTCCTATCTTTCAGTAAAGTCCCTCCCCCCAAACTGATGTGTAAGATCTTTCTTTCTTAAGTAATGTCTGCTTGAAGTTAAGCAAATAATTTTTAATGTAATCCTTTAAAATTTTTTTGAATATGCAGTTTTTTAAATGAATTTTTGTTGGTGCAAACTAAATTAATTTGACTGCCTCCTTCTGAAGGTAGCAGTGTGAGAAATAAAGTTGCATCTTGATTTTAAATTCCTGTAAAATAGGTTTAAACATAAACTGTACGATTGCTACTGTGCCTTTCATTGAGTTACACAAAACTGTAGGGTACATGTTACAAGAGAAATCAGTGTAGAATTGTATCAGTTGATGGTTATGGAGTTCATGTTGTATAATTGAATACATTGATAAAAGACAAAATTTGAAATTACTCATACAAGGAGAAATGAAAATGTCATATGGTCATTTCTGTTTACAAGAAATTCTGGGACATGACTGTAAACAACACCTTGAACATGGTCTTGCTGTGCAAAGTAGTAGCAAATAACAGAATTTCACAATTCATACCACATTCTCAAGTTCCTTCCAAGAAACAAATTTTGAGAGCCCTTTCCCAACAAGGCTGTTTCAGGAAGAGAATTCCGTAAAAGTTTAAAATTTGTTATGTTGGGATATAAATTATTCTCCTAAATGTATCTCTGAAACTTAAGTGGATAGAGTGTTTCTTCTGGTTTCTTCTTAAGAGCTGGTTTTTAAATTCCTTTGTAAAGCTCTCCATGCTTTCTATTTCAGTAGCAGCATATGGATGAAAGAGAGCTTCCATGGCTGTTGATTTTATTTTGGCACATGCAGTTGTGAAGGAGGCAGAAACAACTAGGAGAAGTGATAAATTTATTTTGGCAGTGAGGGTTAATTAGATATGGGCATTTCCAGGACAGTTTCACCTGAGTAATTTTTTCCTTCAAGGATTTTACATACACTTCAGAAAAATTTATAAAATAATTTTTGAGAACAGTGGCAGGTGATGTCTGGATTAGAGAGAGAGTTAGTCAATTGGTCTCCTGTTCTAGTAAAACAGCACACATTTCAACAGCAACAAAGAGAGTAGTATATTTAAATGTAATAATTCTGAAAATGAATTTTTTGGTGTGAAAAAGTTCCTTGTGTTAAAATGAGGCTGTAAGGTCTAACATCTTTTGATTGAAAAGCAGGGGTAGAATGAACAGGATTAGAAAGGCAAATTAACCCTACATATATGATCATGGTGAAGCTAATAATACAGTGAAAATCTAGTCCTGGTTTTGCATTCTAAAAAGTTTGCTGTCAAACTGGAAAAAATGCAAGGAAGAGAAAAACATAGATTTGGGACAAGGAAAATGCCTTGTCGTCTTTGGTAATAAATTTGTTTATAAGGCTTATTTCAGCTGCTAGATACATATTGTCTTCTGAGAAAAGAGAGTTTGCAATAGATGGTTTTGCTCAGTAAATCTGAGGAGAATTTAATGGTACTCTAGTAGCTAATTCTGGACAATTATATTGTAACTATTCTAACAGCATGCTTAGATGCCAGTCTGCTACTATATATCTGAATATTCTCAGAGTCAGATTTGATGCGTTGTATAGACAGTAAATAAGGTTCTAGACTCATTACAGAAGTGACAAGGAGAGTCCAGTTGTCTTTTTTATATGTAAAAGACAGAACTAGTTTTAAACCTATTGTTAATTCTATCGGAGGAAATAAGGGAGAGGAAATTATTGCAATGCAGTGTGATATACCTGTTTCAAAAAAATACAACTGAGGTAAGATGCCTACAGTGACAACGAAAATGGCCCAGAGGATGGAACAGCTGCCATGGTGCAAAGAGACTGAGAAGCCATTTTCAAGAGATGACATAGGTGGGTTGTGAGGTTCAGGGCTGAGGTCTGCAAAATTCTGAGGGTAGAGGATAGAGTGAAAACAGGATGGATATTGACTACCCCATATTAAGAGAACTGTGATGTTTGGGGAATTTAGTAAAAGATTGATTAGAAGCAGATGAAAGATGGAATCTACTCTTAGATTTTGTGGAGGCAGACAGTATCTATAGTTTTAAAGAACCTAAAAAATTCATATGGAGTAGGTCCATAAATTAGTACTAAAAGGGCAAGCAGGAATGCCAGCTTTAATATGCTTAGGCATGTGAAGAGAATGTGCCTCACAAACTGCCCAGCAACACCTCTTGACACTGATGGCATACTACAAAGACCTAGTGTGTCCTAATAAGGCATTTGCTTTATGGTCTTAGACTCAGAAATACGTAATGAACAGACATTGTTCACTACTGTTCAGTCACATTGTAACTTTTCCAGAAAAGCTGATTTGGAGATTCGATTATCACGCTGTATCACAATTTGATATATTCGAAAACTCGGAAGTTAAATTAAAGGCAGTGGCAAGCATTTAAGCAAATACATTTTATAATTTTGGAAAACTACAGTATTACTGTTACACTTAGCACAAATCACATGCATGCCAGCTCTGTGTGCATGTATGTATGTGTGTGTGTGTATGTTGCTGTGGGGCAGGAGACACAAGGATTAGAGTCACTTTACAAGATGCCTTCTGATGCTTTATAGTTCAGTGGTGAAGTACATTAGTGGAAAATCCTAGTGAGTTTTTTGTTCTTTTTTATAAACCCTCATCTTCAGACAAACTGTTCATATTAAGAAGCATAAAATGTTCACTGACCTTTTTCAATATCTCTGGTCTGATGAAAGTGACTTAAAGGTTGTAGCATCTAAAGATGTATGCATCCTAAAAAATAGAGGTAAACTGCAAATCAGAGATATCCTACAATATCTTAGGAAGATCATATTATGTCTACTCTTAAGTCCAGCTTTGGAGATGAAATGGATAAGGTTTTCCTTTAAAATATTAACAGTATATAGCTTCTTTTAAATCAAATGTCTCGTAAAAAATCTCAATTCCTTTAAAATAATTTGCAATTTGCAATTCACTAATTAAAGATAAATTTGTTACTAAAGACAATTAAAGATAAATTTGTTACTAAAGACATTTACTAACATTTTAAATTAAATGAACATGATTCTCTTAGATTGATTATTTACCTTCTACTTAGCAGCTCAGTGTTGATTTTTACTCACCAAGTACAGACTTCTAAAACTACAGTGAAATTAAGTTCTTTGGAGCCTCATAAGTATAATGGTGTGGATAACTTGAGAATGTTAAAAATAGCTTTTAGATTTACATCAAAAATGTGAGGGATTGTCCCATGGCAGAAGGTTTATAGAAAAATTTTCTCAGCTGTATACTATTTGACAGTATCAAATAGTTCACTACCTACACAGAGCAGAAGCTCATTAGGTGGCTTGAAACCTTGTGACAATTCATAATTGACCTCAATTTAGATAACTAGTAGGTTATGTATAGACAGCTGAACAGACGCTAAAGTCTTGATAAACCTGATTCTTAATATTTCTGCAATTTTTGTGCATCAAGTGTAATGTATGAAAGAAAAGAGGAACATTTCTTCTCAAAGCTATATCACTTACAGTTATTGCTAAGTGCTAATAAATGCAATTCCTGTGCTCTTTCAATTTTCTACTTCATTTTTTCCTTCTGAATAAATGTGAATAGGTGACAGGATTTTTAAATAAACTTGCCCATGAATTTGCTTATTTGATTTTGAAATACAGAAGTTGAAATATGTGGGTAAAATTTGTAGGTTGTATTTATATGAATATATTAGAACTTCCTAGTCAAATTATTCTCATATCCCCAAGTTCAGCAAGATAGCTTGATTTGTTCACCCTTTTAATAGCCAGAAAAATCCAGCTTTTGTCTGCTATGCACCAAACCTTCTTTTCAGTATAGTATAGACCAGTATTTTTTTATGAGTTCCTCTCTAGTGTGTGCACTTGTTTAACTGAGCATTATAGATGCCTTTGCTGATAAATATTCATTTCAGCTACTGAGCATATCTGCCCAGCCTTTAGCATCTGGTTTTATTTTTTTTTTGTGTGTGTGCATTTTTTTCTTATCTATGATTGCATGGTTCAGTGTCTTACTGCAAAATACACTTTAACCTTGGGGGAAAACACGCACTACTCTCAGAGCCTGAAGATCAAGAGTTTGGATTTCTTTGATGTTAATAGATCTGTCATGTCTTGCCATTTTACAAAGAAAGCATTTGAAGAATCAGTGAGAGTAAAAAAGGGGTCTCTAATTTAAGAGGACCAGATCAACACCCATCAGTTTTTAGTGTGTCAAATGTGTGGTCCTTACAGTCCTTCTCATATCAACAAGACAATTTTTTTTCTAATTAAATATTAGTATTTTCTGATTAATTGTATTGATATTTACATCTTAGATCATAAACAGAATATAAAACAGCAACTGCAAATCATCAGAAGTCTTCTGCTTGAGCTATGGGATATCTTGAAACAGAAAGGGCTACTATCTCTTGTGCATAGGTCAATCTCAAAAATAATATTTGTTAGACATCTGAATGTAGGCAAGAGGAGGATCTATATGGAGACTGTCTTCAAAGAAGTATTGTTTCTTATGTTTTTTTACCAGAGTCACCCTGGTACCCTATCCCCAAAGCTGACTTTTAGGAGGTAGATTAATAATACTTGTTTGTAGTTCTTTACC
>JAWWEU010000091.1:43430272-43455017 GCA_035583155.1 Acropternis orthonyx
CCTTATCCAAGTATATTCAGACATTACAGATAAATTTTAATAGCTTTCAGATTTTTTTTCTTGTGGAAAAAGAAGTTGTTAAGGAAGTCAAGCACTCCTTGATGTTTGGGAGAATACTGCTAGGAGAGCGCAGGGCAGGTAGTGCACAATTTCAAGGAAAGCTAATGCCTTTGACCGTACAGTAGTAACTCAGGCACCAGGATTTCAGTGG
Source organism: Acropternis orthonyx (assembly GCA_035583155.1). Taxonomy (NCBI): domain Eukaryota; kingdom Metazoa; phylum Chordata; class Aves; order Passeriformes; family Rhinocryptidae; genus Acropternis; species Acropternis orthonyx. The sequence continues at coordinate 43,430,484 of JAWWEU010000091.1, forward strand.
TATTCCAGAGACTGGTTATTTCAGAAAGCTACTGCAATTTGTTTCCAAGAAATAATTCAGAAAAAAATAAGAGGTAATATCTCATACCATACGCTCATTTCATGTATACTTAAATGCTTTGAGGTTGAAGTTTTAGGAAAGATCTTCAGCTCTGTGGATAAATATTTTAGTAATACTAATTTCTGATTGCAACAATAATGGTTTCTTTAAGATAAATAAAATGTGCTACTACTTATTCTGGAGGGGAAGTTATACTCCTTTAATAATTTTTTTTTCTCTTTAGAATGCAGACATGGTCCAGAAAAGATATTTAACATAGAAATGATTAGAGGTGAATAAGAAATGAAATCACAAATGCATTTAACTGTAGATTGTATTTTAGGGTAATTTAAATTTCACCACTGTAGTATTTATCTCGAAATGCTCCTAATATAGAAGCTTTCACGGGAGTGTGCAGAATTTCTCTTACTGTTAATGCATTTTCCTTTTTGTGCCAAAATACTGTAAGTTGCAAAGTCAGCAGAATTTATGGTCTTATAATGGTGTTGGTTCTCCAGTAGTCCTCTTTTTTTGCCACAATCTGAGTACTCAGCCCGAAGTTCTGCCTGACCTTTAAGGGCAACAGGTGTATTGCCCCACCCACACTACTGGGTGATTTTCTGCTTGCACTCTGTGGCCCAGTTTTCTTCAGGTACAGCTGGAGTACTTCCTGACTGGAGATGGGGGAGATGTTTTCTTCTTTGAGAAGGCATCCTTTTTGCTGTGAGGAAGTACTCTCCTGCTAGCCTGGGGGGAATGCAGAAGGATTGCTGTGTACCTGCAAAGCCCAAAAACATGTGCTGTGCCTGAACTTCGCCATCTATGTTCTGTGGTGCCAGAGGGTAATCCTGATTTTTCAGATGTTCTGTGAGTCTCCTGTGGGTCTCAACCTGTTGGTGAAACAATTCAGATTTCCTGTGTCCTTCTTTTACCCTTTCTTATTCTTCCTGTGCTTTCCTTTTTCCTTTCAGCTGTTTTTATTCTTTCTCCTGCTTCCTCATTCCTCTCTTAAAAATGAGCACCAGTTTTCATAAATGTCCATGAAATGTGGTACAGAAGTGTTGTCAGTCGTGCATCATTAAGTAGAAACAAAGCCGGAGCAGCCGTTTGGAAATAACAAACTGAAAAATTCACCAAAGAAATTTCATTTAAGTTGCAGAAACTCTAATTAGAGGTCAGTAAACTACAACATAAAGCTTAAGCAGTAGCCACTTCGCTTTCCTCATCTGCAAATGGTGATGCTTTTTCACTTTATTTCTGATTTTGGGTATTTTACTTGACCAGAATGTGTCCAAAAATCACAAAGGTCCTTTCAGTGAGATCTGTGTTATATGATCAGACAAGCAGTCAGACAGACAAGACAATTTTTCTGCTGATCTTTCAGTAGTTTCAATGAAACAAGGGTAAGCTCTAATTAATGGCACAAAAAGAAGCCAAACTCTAATTTTTCATCTCTGTAGACTAGACAGACCTTTTCAAAAGGGAGTGTAATTGTGCACAGATGTTCTATTTCTTTCCTTTTGTTTAAAAAAAAAAAAAAGACAAAAGACATTTTCCTCTGCAAAGAATTTTAAGAATCGTCATTTTCCTAAAATGTAACATATTTTCCCAATTTACTAGACTGTGGGATCTGTAGAGTTGCTATTATGGCAGAGTTGTTTTGGTGGGTTTTTTTCTCTTCATACTTTTTTTTTTTTTTTTTTTAATTTTAGTGCAGCTGATTCTGTTGTAATTTTTTTCTTACTTAAGTATCACAGCCTTCGCACAAACTATCTGTAAGGTAGTAGTTCTCAGGGTCCTGTCCTAAAACCAGAAAGTTTGGATAAACCTAATTGATCGTAGACTTGCTGTTGTTCATTATCTTAATTAGGCTAAGTAATTAAATCATTAAATGATTGGAAGTTAACCCTTGCTGACAAACAGTAAAGCTTAGTGCTTCCCTGCTCGATCCCGTAAGACCTACCATTTCAGCTCTTCGTGCAGGTTTTCTTTGTAGCAGCTGCGCTGTCAGGAGGCACGAAGTCTGCACAGCGCTGTGCTCTCCGACGCGAGCAGCATAGGGAAGGGTTTAACCCCGCCACTTACTGCACTGTCAGACAAACTGCGTCTTATGTGTGTCACCTCAATGAAAAATGAGAGACAATACAAAGCTGACTGTAGCTAATTAATGCTGGATAATGAACCGTGTAACTGAGTTCTTTGTAGAGCTCTGACTGGATTTTTTAACAATTAATTTTCATTGCTCATGGTTTTGTGTAGGTCTTCTTTTGTGGATGTGTCTTTCAATTAAAGTATTTTGATTGCAGAAATGGTTAATGTTTTGCTTTAATAATACCAGATTGGACATTGACCTGTATGTATTCTGAATTATAACTTTGAGTCTGTGCACCAAATTCAGTGACTGAAATTTGTTTCAAGTAGTTTTGATTAGCTAATACTGTATCATCAGTTAATAATGTATCAGCTGTATGAGCTGATACTGCTCAGACTACTCTTCAGCTCATACTGACCAGCTAGAACTGAAACAATATCCTGGTCTTTTGAAAACTACATCTTTGGCAGTGACTGATTTCTCAGGCTTACATAACAGAGTTGGCAATTTTATTTCAAGCAAGATATCTACAATATTAGGAAAAATTTCTTCACCAAAAGGGTTATTATCAAGGACTGTAACAGGCTGTCCAGGGAAGTGGTTGGGTCATCATCCTTGGGGGTATTTAAAAGGTCTGTAGATGTGGTCTTTAGGAATATCATTTGTGGTGGACTTGGCAGTGTTGGGTTCCTTTTTGGATTCAGTGTTCTTAGTGTCTTTTCCGGCCGAAATGGTTCTGTGAATCTATCCTGGAAGCGTCTTGTAAATAAAGCAGTTCATGAGTTAGGAGACTTCTTGCTAAAATTCTAATGACTGTTCCTTTAATTTGTGCCTGAATATTTAGAGTAACTTTTTTTTTGCATTTCCTCAGAGATTGATTTGTACATATTTCAGATTGATGCTTGCCCTTGGGTTCTTTAGAGAAATAAAATGAAAATGGTGAATTTCTTACATTTGTTTCCCTAAGTGAGATATTTTAGCAAAACTGCACACAAGATACTGTTTCAAGGATAGAGAAATGGGCTGACAGGAATATCATGAAGTTCAAGAAAGGGAAGTGGCAGGCACTGCACCTGGGGAGGAGCAATCCCTTGCATGCTGGAGTCTGACCAGCTGGAAAAAGCCTGATAGAAAAGGTCATAGGAGTTCTGGCTGACCAAAATTTGACCATAAATCAGCAGTGTGACCTTGTGGCAAGGAACGCTGACCTGTTCCAGGAATTAGGTGGTCATTCTCTGTTACTCAGCATTGGTAAGGTGCATTCTGGACACTTGGATCCAGTGTTAGGCTTCTCAGTACAAGAGAGACATGGACATGGTGGAGTGAGTCCACTGAAGGCCCACAGAGGCAGTGAGGGATTTGAGACACTGTTCATACACAGAGAGATTGAGAGACTGGACTGTTTAGCCTGATTAGGAGACTGAGTCAGATCTTGTCCATGAATATATAAATACCTGATGGTAGGGTGTGAAGATGTGCAAGCCACACTTTTCTCAGAGATGCCTAGTTGACAGCACAAGAGGCATATGAATCTCTGTTAAAATGAAAGTTATACAGTCGTTGTTATTACTGCTCTTATTCCAAGACTGACTGAGCACTGGGGTAGGTTGTCAGGAATGTTTGTGGACTCTATTCTTGGAGATATTTAAAGCTGAACATAGCATGACTCTAGGCAAGCTTCTGTACCTGGCTCAGGTCTCAGCCAGGTTTGGATTAGGCACTCTGCAGGTGTGACTGCCAGCTTCACTGAATCCACAGTTCTATGAAAATTGATAGCTAGATTTCAATGTGCTCCTAATAATTTTGATGTTGTATTTCAACTGTTGACTATGGAAGTAAAGTATTATTAAGCCTACTAGTTTTATGAAAATAGGTATAAGGATGTGATACCTTACATTGTCAAAAAGCACTGTATTTCTTTAACACAATGAAGAATGAGAGAAAAATTGGCAGATTAATAATAGATTGGATTCCTTTTGCATAAAAAAATAAACATCACAATATTTATAACGGAAATCAAATCCACAACTTGAAGGTGTTGACAGAACTATGTGCAATCATAAGAGAAAAAACAAGTAGGAGAGATAGATAACATACAAAACTACAGTCTGCCCTTTCAAATTCTACACATTGCGGTTTTATGGCACTTCTAATACAGAAAAGAACGGCATGACTGAGGTCTAAGAAAGATAGTATTTATTTTGGCTGAAGGAATGATGTCTCTTTTTCTAAATATACCTTCAGTTGTGTATATAATAAATGTCTTTAAGTTGTGGGTGAAACCCTGCAGAAACTAAATCAGTTGGAAAAGTCCTATTAAAATGATAGAGTCCTTCCTCTAAATTTACAGTCTGTGAAGCACTTCATCAGAGTTCCAAAGACAGTAAGTAAATAATTGACAAAATAATTTGGTACATTTAAAATAAAAGCTGTAAAAGCTAACTAAGTGTCAGTTGAAAAGTAAGACTCTTGTGCATGCTCAGTACATACTAGTACTAAGTTTTAACCAGGCAGTTAAAACTCCATTTAATCAAAATCCCTACCATTTGAACAGTGCCTTTACTGTTTTACTTTCTCAAGTATCTGTGTTGTAAACTCATAGGTTAAAAAGTTGGCATAATTTGGTACTTTGCTGAAGTAAATACACTGTGAGTTCAATGAATCGAAATCGTGTAATGCACAGAATAACACATTCTTCACTTAGTTTCTTGCACTTGTTCTAATAGTGGGGGAAAAAAGTAATCTTTTTATATATGAGTGTGTATTTTCCTGCTGAATGTCTGGTAAAACAAACTTTGCATTTCATACCAGGTTCATTTTCAATTCTGACCTTAGACCTGCCTTCTAATACGTGAAGTGGGGCTGCAGGAAGGGTGGAGAGGAAGTTTTTGCAAGGGCATGTAGTGACAGGACAATAAAAGATGGCTTTCAACTGATAGAGGGTAGATTCAGATTAGGTTTTAGGAAGAAACTCTTTACTATAAGGGTGGTGAGGCACTGGAACAGGTTGCACAGAGAAGTTGTGGGTGTTGCATCCCTGTAAGCGTTCAAGGCTGGGTTAGATGGGGCTTTGAGCAACCTGGTCTGGTGGAAAGTGTCCCTGCCCACGCCAGGAGGGTTGGAAGCAAATTATCTTTGAGGTCCCTTCCAACCAAAAACATGCTGTGAGTCTATGTTGATGACAAATTTATATAGTTATTAATCAGAAAATATTTCAATTTTTCATTTGTTTGTCCTTAGTTTGAATTACTAGTTTACTTTCAAAACTGAATGAGACGCCAATAGTGACTGAAGCTTTGCAATACAAGACATTATCTCTCTCAATGGTTGCAAATAATAATAGCACATCGCAATAACTCTTAGCCATTAATGGCTGACCTCCAGTGTGCAGTGAAGCCACGTAATTTAATAATTCCATTTGTGAAGAGGCTCAGTAATTATAAAAAATGGAGTTTAAGTACAGGAAAATGATAGGAAACTGCTTAATGATCGTGAAAACAGTTACAAAATGGAAAAACCCTACCATTGATGCTTCTGGGCTGGCTGTTTTACTGTGCCATAAGGAATTTGAGAGCTGATCACAAATACGAATATTTGTGGTTTCTTTTTGAGTGGCAGTATTCCACAGGTGAGAAGAGTAGTATGCCAAAAGAATGAAATTGTTCTCTTGCATTTAGTTATTAATCAATGAAATGTCACACACACAGACTGGAAAAACAAAATGTAAATGTAGGTAGTTCAGACTAATTGAAATGACAGATTGGATAACAAAACATGTGAAGGCCTCCACTATTCCTTCTGCTGCAAACAGTAATCCTGTGGTGTTCCCTAGAATACAAAACCATCTTTGAATAGGAACTTAGGTTTAATTGTATGATATTTCCCAATAATGATTAATCAGCTACTGCTGCTACCTCAGACTTCTATTTAAAAACAAATTAAGAAAAAGCTAAAAAAACCAAACAGATGCATTTTCCTGTTCATCTGATAATCTGATTATATATGATATATATCTTTCTATAAAATTTTTGTAATTGCAAAAGAGAAAGAATGAGCTGCACTAGAATTCTGCATTCAAGTGAAGAATAATTCTGGTAAATAAATTAATTTCAAGGCTTAAGATAAATTCAATTGCTGTGAAAAAGTCTCAGAAATGCATAGTGATAAGCAAATTGTCAAGTTAGAAATGCAAATTTTACAAAAGCATGTAGGATTAATATGGGCAAATCAATATATTTGATATCTGTTGCAGCCTTTTTTTGAAATTTAATATACTGAGGTATGTGTGCAAGGGTTGTGCATGTTAATTACTGTCAGCTATTAAGAAAGAAGCTCAAAGGCAGGTCAGATACAATAGTTAACACCCATTTATATACTAAAGAAATGCTACAATCATATTTATAAGGTTAATATCTATGCAGTAGGTTAATAATTGAAGAACTTTTTTCCTTGGGAAAGGCAAGGCTTGTGACTACTGTAAAGACAGTTACTATTATAGTGTGTGTTAATTCAATACAGCTTTTATTTCTATGGAAGCATGTAGATTATAAAATTGTTCTTTTACCTTCTGCTGTTACAGCAATCTTACACATATGTGTGGGAATAATTATTCTCCTTGTATGGAATAGTGAAACTGTCTTAATACAGCCAAATTTGTGTATGTGTTAGTAACAATAGAAACCATGAAATTTCATGCAGGTTTTATTTCCATTTTACCTCTCAGGGTGGCAGTCTCAGTGTAGATGGTATTGTAGAATAACTTTCTTCAAGAGCATTTTAGTTATTTAATATTCAAAGTACGTGAAATCTGTTTCTTTTGTAAAAGTGTTTCTCTTACTCTAATATAAAGACGTCTTATCTCAGTAGTAGTTAGACATCACTAAATACATTTTGTCTTGCAATACATACACTTACTATTCATGTGTTATCCTCCTGACATCTGCTTCAGCCACTTTTTCTATATAAAAATAGGATTAAATGAATTATAAATCAGGCATTTTGATTGAAATCTAATCTGAATGTTGAAAATATTTCAAAAAAGTATCCAGGAAATAAATACAGTGATGAAGCTTGAGAAATAATGCAATATTACAGCAACCTGTCTTTTAGTCACATCAAAGTACATACACTTCATATTGGTTTGAAGCTTATTTGGAAGTTTGATACAGCTTCTGCCATCTCTCTGTGTTTATCCCTTGTTTTTCTTTTCTTTGGATTAGGATAAAATGTGTTAGAAATAGCTTCTTCTCCCTGCAGATATATTTTAACAACCTCCAAATGCAACTGTTCAGCATCTATGAGGTGCAGAGCTGTACTGGTAGGTTTCAGAAAGAAACCAAGAGGTCCACTTACATTTTGTGTTAATTTTTTTTAATTGTTAGACATGCATTGATCGAACTATTGATTGGACATGAAATTATTATTCCAGTTTAATAAATAAATTAGTTCATAGATATTCTGGATGGCCCAAATCATGCAAGAACATGACAGAATAATATTTATAAATAATATTATAGTGAGTGAAACTTTAGTAAGTATGAAATAAGACATATTACTTCTATGTTGTATATCAGCAACCTATTTTATATTTTAGGAATACAGTAATAAAATTGTAAATAATAATGCAACTGATAATACAAAATATTAAATTTGCATAATAAACCAGCTTATAATAATTGTAATTATACAAAAATTTTGAGTAGTACTATCTTTTATAGAATAAATATGCTTTTATTTCATTAAATCAGTTGATCTACCATCAGGTCATGCAAACACTTCTAAGTGGCATTAGAGTGACTTCTCTTGATAGCATTTCACTTATTGCAGCCTGAGGCATAATTTTTTGTGCATTCAGTTGTTATTTCTCTTTTGCCTCTGTGCAAGTTTCCCCCTACCTTTACCACACTGTCTCATCATCTGAATGTCCATGTAAGTGATTTTGCCATATTGTGGTGTAGGTATGTCAGTGCTACAAGACATCACAGAATGAAAAGGAGGTCAATTACTAATACCAGATGATACAAGCAGCATTTTCTTTCTGTTCTCCATCATGTTTTACTTCCTTGTTTTTGAGATATGACAACTGTAACTGTCTTTACTTAGTTTATTTATCTTTGTGTTTCTGCCTTACAACATATTTTTGGAACAATGGCAGTGGGAGAAACAACCTTGGTCACTGAAACTTGGTTGTCTTCCCTGCACTGATAGTGGCATGCATATTTTAGTTCTATGGCTTTGGATACCAGGTATTGTTGTGTATTAAGAAAATTTTGCATCTTGGGGATGAAGGTACTATTCCTGTTCCTTTATTTTCAGCTGGGTTACCAATCTGCTAGAATCCAGTTGGTCAAGATCCTCTGAGAGATACGAGTAAGGTCCAGAACAATACCTCTTGATAAAAGCACTTAACAGAGACATAAGGCTTATGTAGATAACCTGACAAATAAATACTCCTTTGTCAAGACTGCCCTTATCAATAGCCAATGAATATAAGTAAGTAAAATTCTTACTATCTAGAGAGACCTATATAATAGCGCTTGGAACAGAACTACACAAAGTACAGATATCTTAAGGAAATAAAATAATGACACCGATCAGGATTTATTCTGTGAGTTTTATTTATCAAGTCAATGCAGGATTTTTAGATAAATACAGCTAATTTACTTGACTGAAATATATATTAGTTTAATATTTCTAAAACTATTTTTTCTTTTTTATTTTTTCATTATTTGCACCTTTTTTTTACTTTTTTTTTTTGAGGTGGGATGTGTATCTAACCTATAAGGTCTGTATTTCTGTAAAAGAGTCTCATGTTTAGGGAGTTTTGTGGGGGATTTTGTAATACAGAATTTCCATAAGTTTGCTAATGTGCAGTTACAACTGCTTTGGGAAGATGGATTTGGTTTGAAATACCACTATGTTTTGTCTAAAGAACTTAGGAAGAAAAGCATTCTGATGTCAGCCTACTTTTTGTGGTGTTCCAGTATAAAATTTTGTTGCACATTTCCATAGCATTTTCCCAGACACAATAGTCAGAAGCAGCATTAGGCTGTGCTTATCACTATGTCTACTACGTACACAAACCAGGTAGCTGGGAGTAGTTGATTGTATTTTGAATGAACTAATTTGTTCTTAGATGAATATTCAGTTTTGCATCCAAGCCAACCTTCTGTTCCATTGTACAATATAAATTATATTCTGGTGATTAGTTCCAAGCAGCATAGGACATCAGCTGGACAAAATGGTATCTATCAGACGTAGTTTCTAATAGTGGTTCTTTATTTTTTTATTTACTCTTTACTGTTTAAAGCAAATGGTTCTGGGGCCAAAGCTGCAAATAATAAAAATGTCATTAGGAATTGTTAGTGGACATACAAAGGAAGAGTTAAGACTTAAATTTAAAAAGTATGTAAAAGTAGTATTAGCATATGTCGTTATAATTGTCTTTATTTTTTTAATTCTTTCACTTCTCATTCATAGACTCTTAGTTTTGTGGGGGGCTTTTTGTTTTGTTTTGTTTTGCCTGTTTTTAATTTTTTCTTTTTGAACCAGTTTAAAATAAATATCCAGTGTAGACTGGTCAAAGGATATAAAATGTATTTTGCCTCCTGCACTGTTACTGGGCAAATATTAAAGTAAGCCCATTGTTGTTTTTTTTTTTTCTTCCCAAAATGAGTATTTTGCTCTTGATATACAGAAAATTGTGGTGTTTTAGTAATTGCAAAGTTTTAATGCAGTCCATGACATTGGAAGTTTGCAAATTGTATTATTAGTGTGATGCCTGTCTCTCATTTGTCATGTTTTTCTCTGTTTTTCTGTAGTAAAATGTTTGGGCATAGAAACGTATGTTTCACTATAATTCTGCTTTAAGCCACTGTTAAAAATAAAATTACCTGTGATAGGAAACTGCTGTACCAGGTTAATAACATAGACTGACCTAATCATCCATGCTTACCTTAAAATACTTTTTGCTTTCATAAGCATTTTCTACTGTGTTTTCTTTTCTTTTAATACATGTTTTCTGTTGACACAAGAATTCAAAGAGGGAATTTTCTAAAGGATATGGGAGGTGGGTTCTCATTGATTTTTACCAGGAACTGGAAGTTAAAAAAATCCCATATAGATTGATCAAGTAAATTAAAATCATTGCCTAAGCCGGTAGCTAAACATGAGTTAGAATGAGTATCTGTTCCGGCTGATTTTGATGTTCTGGTTTGTCATCTTTGCATTTAACAGTCTTGAAAAGGTAGGTGTTTTGGAAATGGAATCTCAAAAAGAAATTTTTGGGATATTGAAGTAGTGCATGTTATGCTGTAGAATGGTAAAATTTGCCTATTAAACATTAGAAGAAATATCTTACAGAGCTCTAAATCATTGAGCTTCATCTTGAATCAGTTTTTGAAATGAAACCTTTCATAATTCCTATTATTTCTAATGTTTAGCCTACGCTTACTTTTGTTCAGTTCATACCACAATTGTTATTTTAACCCCGTAGACACAGCCAGTAAAACATTAAAAAAGGACGGAATAAACCACACTTTTTAGTTTTCTCTATCATTACCTCTGCATAAGAAACCTTAATCAGCACTGTTAAATTATTAATGAAAAGGAGAGTGGCAGCCACCCACCCAGAAACTCATCTGCTTTTGAAAAGTTTTAATTTAGTTGTTGGTAGCTCTGTGTTTAAGTTCCTGATTTTCCTGGTGTTCCATCCTTCCATTGGTCCCTTCTCTCTGAAGCATTTTCAACACATTTATTCTTTCGCTGATTAAGATGTGCTAAATCCTAAATGAAATGTTTGCATGGTTCTAGTTGAAAGATGCCCAGAAGGGTCCTAAGGGATGAACTGCCACTTAAGGCAGTAAATAGATTATTGCCCTGAAAATGGTAAATTGAGAAGTTGGTTTCCTTTGAGAGTTAGCTGTAGTTTATAGCCAGTTGAGCTGTGCCTTATGACTGTGCTTATCATTTGAATAAACCTTCTTCTTCTTTTGTATTTACCCACTAGGCTCTTTGTTCTCCTTTCCACAGCACTTACCAGTAGCAGTTAGCCTTTATTTTTATAGGCTTATTGAGTCTTCTCTGAAACATGGAATTGCTTTTTCTTACCCTGGTGCTGCACTCTACCTCTTCTGTGTGGAGTACACTTTTGTTGCACATGGATAACTGGAATCTGTGTAAGCTTTAAGATATAATACTGTCAAAACTAGATTTTTTTAATATATAATTAGCATTAATTCTTGTCCAACTCTATGAGGAAAGTATGCTCATATTCTTCCCAGAAACTTCTTTGAAACAGCTGCATTACTTTGGCTCTTCATAGTAATTCCATGTATAATTAATATGTGTATGTGTTTTTCTGCTGGATATAGTGTCCACCCTTTGCAGTAGTCTTGGAGCACTTTACCTTGTACTTTTTCAGGGAATACTTCTCTTGTTTCATATGTTTCAGTACTCTAGACCCAATTTCTTTAATGTGGTATTCAGATCCTTCTCTATAATGGCAACAACTTCCACCATAACAAAAGGCAATCCTGTTTAGCTTTGTATCACCATTAGCACGTTTCATTAGCTAATTCTATTTTCTTCAGCCAAGTGAATAATTAGAATTCTTAAGGTCCCAAAGCTGATCCTGCAAGAATAACATTATAAATTTGATGTGGCTTTATAGCAAGTGTTATTTTCAGCTCAGTTGAGGATAGTTTGTTATGTGTTTTATGTTTCTAAAAGTAATCACTGTTTGTTTTGATTTTAACTATTAATTTCCCAATTCATGATGCTTTGCTGAAGAATACAGTATCTCAGTACATACAGATTAGTTGTATCTTTTTCCCCCTGTGTCTAAAAAATTCAAGTATTTTATCAAGGAAAGTTAGTAGATTCCTGTAGCACAGTAATTTTGATCAATCTATGTTTTGATTTATCCTGTTGCATTTTTTATTTTGTCTTTGTCATTTATTTCAAAGCTCAGCAGTAGTTGGACTGTGTTTATGTCTATACATTGAGCATGAAACCGTATAGTAGCGTGAAATATTCTTGCTTATTTGCCCTGACAATTACATTCAGTAAGTCTTTTATTGGTATTCAAATTCTCCTGGCAATATTGTGATAGTGGGTTTTATTATATATAATCAGTCATTCTAGGTGTCACTGTGACACAGTACAGTGTAGGAATATCTTTACCGTTTGCCATCTACTTAACCTTTGTCAGATATTTTTCTTATACCAGATGTTACAAGGCTCTTGGTCAGTAGGGAACTCTTGGCATGTCTTTAAAGAATGTGCTTAACTTGTTAACATGTAACTTCCAGCTGTGTATAATCTATTGCCTAAATTCATATCTGAGGGGTCATACTGAATTCAGTAAAATTAAAATATGCGTTGTTAAATGCCTTTTTAAATGCATCATAACATTATGCATATATCTGATACAACAGATGGAATTCTGTGAATAATCTCTAGAATTTATTAATGCCTGTCTAGTGCATGTAAAGTTAGTCTAGCCTCTTTATTAATAGCATACACATGTACTCGGAAGAGATTTTAGTGTCTTATTTCAGTAATGGCTAGGGGGAAAAGGCCACTGTTTTCCAAATGCAGATAATAGTGCTGTTCAGAAATCTGAATATTTATATATAAAAAGGAAAAGTTGAAATTACCAATCTGCTTTTTATCTGGATTTTAGTTTTGTGGACATGAAACATGCTTTAAATTTTGATAAGTTGTACAGTTATGCTCAGGCATGGTGAGGTAACCTTGACTGTCTAAGAGTGCCCATCCAGCTGCTCCGTCATTCTCCTTCTCAGGGGCAAAAAATCAGCTCAGTCAGGCCATGGAAGAAAAGTATCTGAGATATTTACTCAATTTGAAGCCCTGAATATTTTTCTAAGATTTTAGAATCAGTGGCTGTTATGTTTCAATATAAAATCTTAAGCTTAAATTTACCTTTAGTATTGCAGCATCATGTATGTAACTGAAATTCCCATGCTACAGGACATACTCTGGACAGTGAAAGGAAAGTGTTTCAGAACAGTAGGTAAACTGGCTATTTGGATCACACAAAAAGTAGCTTTTAGCAGAGCAATTGCCATTAAAGTGCTACCCAGGAATAATTTTATTGTGTGAAAGGTTCTAATTTTCCTGTGTGCTGCATCTCAAAAAGTGTTTCCATAAGTGTTTTTTTGCATTTCCTAAGAAAATTTTCTGAGATTAATTTTATGTTTGTTACTTTTGTAGTTTTTGTAGCATCTTGAGAAGCCAAAAAATGTCAGTAATCAAATTAAAACTTGAAGCTTATGTCAAAACATAAGTAGACCTACTGAACATAATGTTGGGTCTAAAATATTCTTTGGATGACCATAAGCCATACTTGGGCTTGAAACGGCAACAAAACTTCTGAAATTTCAAATGAGGCATAAAATCTTGAATTGACATTTTGAAAGCTAACTGATTATATAATAGACATAATATTATTATAATAGACATAAAGTAGATAAATTACAGAATAGTTCAAATTTATATTGCTGCCATAATACATTGGGAATAGTTCAGTTCATGAGTGCAGTCACATGGCCCTAGTGATGCACAGTCAAGTTTGCAATTATGCAAATGCAGTAGTGAAATTAGTGTTCTAAAAACTAGATTATTTTAGGAGATTTAGGTTAGTTATTAGTGAAAGGTTCTTCAGCCAGAGAGTGGCCGGGCACTGGAACAGGCCCCTGGCCCGGGACAGTGATCATGGCCTCAAGCCTGCCAGAGCTGAAGGGAGTGTTTGAGCAGCGCTCTCAGGCACATGGTGGGATTATTGGGGTTGTCCTGGACAGGGCCAGAAGTCGGACTCTGTGATCCTCATGGGTCCCTTCCAGCTCCGAATATTCTGTAATTCTGTGATGTCACTGTAAAATTTGAGTTTGCAGACATTTTGCAGGTGCTTTGTCTAGGCATTGAAAATCTCTTGAGTTGTATTGAAGGAATAAGCACACTGACTACTTTTAATTTATTTTCTTCTCATTTTCAAGGAATTGTTGAAACCTGGAATGGTTTGGGTTAGAATGAATCTTTAAAGATCATCTAGTCCGGCCCCCTTCACCGTGGGAAGGGGCATCTTCCACTAGATGAGGGATCTCAGAGCCCCATCCAACCTGGTACTGAACGCTTCCAGGGATGGGGTACTCACAGCTTCTCTGGGCAATCTGTTGCAATGTCACACCACCCTCACAGTGGCTTCCACTTGATGTCATTGACTATAAGTCTTTGGATGTGGCCACCTAGCCAGTTTCTATTCTTCTAATAGCCCATCTGTCCAACCCGTATCATGCCAATTTTGTGGGTAAGAATGTTGTAGAGGACTGTTTCAAAGGCCTTACAGAAGTCTAGAAACATGACAAGTTGTCCTTCCCTTGTCCATCGACACCCTTACTCCGCTGTAGAAGGTCATCAAATGAGTCTGGAATCATTTGCCCCAGATTAGCCATGTTACCTGTCTCTAATTATCTTCCTGCCTCCCTATGTTTCTATATGTCTTTCAGGAAGATGTTTTTGATAATCTCACTAGGCAGGGAGGTGAGACTGGTCAGTAGTGCCCAGGGTCCTTCTTTTTACCATTTTAAAAATGAGTACGATTTTTTCCTTTTTCCAGTCATTGTGGAATTCACCTTAGTGCCACAACTTTTAAAATATGATGTTGAGTGGCTTGGCATGTGTATTAGCTATTCTCTCCCTCAGGATCCTGGGATGTGTCTGGTTGTGTCGAATGGATTGCTCAGGACTTCTGATGTGAACTTTTTCTCTTATGATTTTCTTTCTTCTGATTATAGCATTCTGGCCTGGTGAAATCTCTGGGAATAAAAAAATCAACTTTTTACAATCGTCCTTCATTTTCCTTGTGAAACAATGCTTATTATTAGTTTTTGTTCAAATGAAATACTTAAAATTTCTATATTAGAAGGTTAAATATTGCTTACATCTACCTTCGGTTTCTTGATAAGAAATTGAAAAAAATATTAATAAAAATACCCCGAGAATCAACTCCATGCTTACATTGTCCAAGTGAAATTCCCAGTTTCCTTCGTTGGGAATTTCATTGTTGTAGTAGCATTTCTTACTTTTGCTGAAGTAAACTCCATCATGCAGCCCCTGTATCCTTTCTTTATACCAATGTGTACATTTGTACATTACAAAAAACCTCAAATCAAACCAAACCAACATTCATGAACACTTTGTATTTGTAAGGCTCCTTTACACCGATGATAAAGGTTTTGACCTGATGATTTTGTGGAAAGCTTATCTTCAAAACCTTTCCTGTTCTGTCAAGGAATGTGTAAGAGGATGCAGGTTATCAGGCTTATTAAAGAATTTTTAGTGTATACACTCTCTGTTTCCGTATCATGACAAGAATCTTTTCCACCTTCTACTCATTCAATGTAGTTTCATGTCTTTGTTTTATCATCCCAGCTCTAGAAATTGTTTGCCTTGTAAATTTCAGTTATAAGTGCTTAGGCTGGTACCTTATAAAGTGTTCTGTAGGTTACTTTGAAGTATTTGAAATAAAGGTAACTAAGTAGTTGAGGTCTTGAGTAGTAATTACTCCTAGAGTTTACTTACACTATACAAAATTCTTTTTTTCTGATTCAGCAACATCTGCTTCTGGTGTTGAAAAGTTGGTATTTATGGCACTCTTAACACATGCACATTAATTGTCCACAGAGTACAGAAAAATACTCTGAACCAAAACCCTCTTTATGAAGGGTTTGAAAGGAGTTATCATTGAAAAGGGCTCTTCACTCTCACTGCAGTTACCAACCCTTGGATCAAAACACAGCATAAATATAAAGTATAGTTTAAAATGTAAGCTATTATTCTTCTGATCTTTTTGTTAATGTAAACTAGTGAAAAATTTCCTAAAACAAATATGAAAATTCTAGTCAAAGTCCTAGTAAGTATTGGGAATATTTTAAGTTTTATTTGCAGTAAAGTTGCTGGACAGTTTGACAACGAGGGTAAATACTTCCATGACGAGAGAGAAAAATTTTATAACTGATAAAATTGTATTAATGTTTTAAGGTCTCATTGTCATTGTAAATAAACTTTAGTTCAGCAAAAATCAGGCGCTTGGAGTTGTGTGAGGTTTTTATTATACCCAGCAAGGAGAGGAACAACAGACTTGAAATCACAACTATAGTATTTGCACAGTTCTCATGTATCTACTCATATGTGTCCAGCTGTCAGTCATTTTCTTCCAGAACTGATGTCTCACATATTTATGGAAAGATCATGGCATTAAAAATGGGTCTGTATATGGAGTCAGGGAAGGAGCAGTGGTTCTATCTCTGCACATTCATCACCATCTAATTCCAACATGTGAGAGGGATCTTACAGTGACTATAAGCCAGCTAGTACCCAGTATCTTAAATTCTGCCCAGATGCTGGAGTTCATAAATAATTTTTGACCAGGCTCGTACACCTCAAAGCACCTGATTATGAAGTTTCATAGTCATTCTAAACTACTATATAGTAATTTTTCTTTGGACAGAAGAGCTTTGTAGCTAGTTGTGTTTATTCCTCAAGGCATCACACATCCTTATTGAAGTTACTTACATTTTAACACTGCTCAACTCCAATAGTGTTGCTGGTGCAATGGGTAGTATCCTTTGGTGGAATATAGAAAAGGCCCATACTTCTGGAGAGCAGTTATTGTGTGCTAGGAAATGCCAGGTAAAGCTTTGGGCAATATAGGAGAAGCAAGCAGTAAGGTCAGGTACTTCTCTCATGAGAAGAACTCATGTGACTGTATATGATCAACTACAGAACAGATACAAATTTGTTCCATCCTTTAAAAATGCCATGAAAGACATGAGAAAACACATGAGAAAACTGCTGTAGCTCTAGCAGAACGATCACTAGTGACGTAGTGTACATTACTATTCAATTATGTAGTTATGTAAGTAACTAGTAATGGTCACTGTCTTATCTATACCCAGACATTGGGTGTGAATAATGGAACTTCTCATCCAGAAATCTTTATCATAAGCAGTTAAGGATTAAATGAATTCTTAATTTTTCATACTGAATTTGGACCTGGAAAGAGTCATCAGAAAAAGCTGTTGCATCATTGTTTTTTTTTTCCCTTTGCAGTGCAATCTCTATTAGGTAGTGAATTCTTTCAGAGACACTCTTTTTTTTAAATCTCTTTTTAAAGATGGTGAAGTTGGGAAACACAAATTATTGGTGAAGGGCTTGCAAATATCTTTTTGGTGTGAAGGAGGCAATATTTGTTGGTTTTATGGGCTGGGTAAGCTGCTTGAAAGCTTTTTGATGCATTTTAGAGGGTCAGTTGTGTTAGATCTTCACATATATGAAGATGAGATAACTGAGCATTCAACTCAACAAAAAGTAAGAGGAGAGTTAACTGCCTGGTTTTTATATGAAGTGTATGGACTGGCAACAAGATTTGACTGACTGACAAAGAGGTTAATATATTCTGGAGACCACGAACAATTTTTCTCTATTAGTATATTTTTTATAAATTATCCTCTCCCTACCTCCCCTTTTTTTTTTCCCCCCTCTAAGACACTAATTTTACTATTTTATTTATTTATTTATGTGCATATGAGAGATTTTGCAGTGGCAAGATAATTGATGATTAGCACTGCTTGGTGTATTTGTGTGCTCTTCCCACAGTCCAAGGCTAGAACAGGTTCAGTGAAAGAGCCCTTCCTTTAAAAAAAAGATTAAGGCTTGTCTGGTAAGCATTTGTTCTGTTTGAAATCTGAAGAAGAAAATAGTGACTAAAGAGTTGTCCATGACTTTTTTAATCACCTTCATAGCATCATCAGAAAGGTATGTTTTGTTAGGCTATATTGGTAAGTCTGATGAGCTTTCTGACAGGCAGTGTTGAGTGTGATGAGATGGTAGGTTGCCAGTACTTGGAGCTGTAGGATGGAGAAGGCTAGTAAGCCTTGTGCCTCAGCGTGAGGTATTGAGATGTTAGACAGCAGAATTTGAGTGGTGGCAGAGGCGATGGAGACTATCAGGTTGTTGCCAAGTTGGCTAACAGAGCCCATAAATGGAACACAGGACTGACTCCACAGTGTGTCTGGGCCTGCAGTCCCTGTGTTGCTAACACTGACTGTGCCTTAAAAATAAATTAATGTGTTTAACTCTGTAGGAATTAGAGTGTGACGCTCTGCTGGATGATGTACCAAAAAGGCACAAAGATAATACTTCTTCTGGGTCTCATCATGAGAGTGTATATTGTTTGAATTACATCAAAAAAAACCCAAGATCCCTGAAACAGCTGTTGTGCTATTCAAGAAGTAATGACTATGTAGACTATATTTTTGAAGGGGAACATGAAGCTTGATTATTCTTTTGATGAAAATTACTGTGGGTAAACATAAGAACTAAACATGTTTTATCACTGTATTGATTACATTATGTGTTAGTTGAAATGTGATGTGAGAATGTAGTTCATTAAAAGCCTGATTCCTGTTGCTAGGAAAAAATGATCAATTTTTTCCTAGAGAAATCTTGCATTATCTCCCATTTTTACTGGTTTTGGTGTTATATTTGAGGTGATAATGAAGGCGTAGTCATATAAAACAAAAATTCTGACCAGAATAATAAAATCTTGCTGTAAAGCATTGTAGCACTTTACTGATAAAACACTCTTCATGTATGTATATGAAAAGAATTTTCTTAATTGCTGGAACACAAGGTTCAGTCTTCCTATTTTAACAGCCCTGTTAACTCCATAGCAGGGAAAACCTAGAGCACTCTAAGAGTAAGAAAAAATTGATTCATTAGTAATTAAATTCCTTTTTCAAAATAAAATTACTCTGTATACCTCCATATATATTTCTCTTAGATGAGGATCTTTTTGTACCCTCTCTAAATGGTGTGTGGTTTTTTGAGTTGTGTTATTGGGAAGAGCTCTATTGATATTTTTGACCTGTGTATGGTTCTGTCTATGTGTATGAGAGAGATTTAAAAAAGAGGGGGAAAGAGGTCTTGTAGACAGTTCTAGTTGCATGTGAGTTTGCATATAAAAGTTGAGAGATTTGTGGGAGCAGGCTCCGCTTGCAAATTTCTTAGCTTTTTTTTTTTTAAATTAAATAAGCAGCCTGGCAAAGCTGTACAGAATCTAAGGAAATAAAGCATAATTTGACTTCTTACTACAGAAGCTAATGGCCTTTCTATCAGAAATTGTATCAAAAGTTATCAAGGTCCATGTAGTCATGCATAGTAATAGTGAAGTTTAACTAGAAAATGAAGGTAGGGCTTGTTAGTAAAATAATAAAATAACCATTTTTAGCTAAATGTGTGAAGTTTCACTGATGACCACTGTAAGTTCAAGAGTGCAATTATTTTTAACAGGTATATTTCAAAAGTGACATATATAGTATATGGAATTATGTAACATTTTTGCATATTGGAATTTAAGCCGAAGAGTTGGCAAAGATTTGTACTGTGTTATTAAACTCTAGCTGATTCATAAATACTCTTTTACTTCCTGAATTTTGAACAGTGTGTGATATTCATAACAGAACCACAGCTAGATCATACCAGCTGTGGACAGTGATTAATGCAGTGAGCAAGGAAAGCATAGCATGCATGAAAGGAGATCATAACAGGGACAAAGGCAGGCACAATGATTATTTTAATGAAGCTGGAGTCCCATGAGGGGTAGCTTCATAATGTTACTTTTCTCTCTTTATTTTGTTTTTAAATTTAAATTTGGTATTGGCCATGAGTATTTATTTTTCAGGTTATGTTTATTTATTCTCAGATGGGTCAGCTAGCTTACTTAAAAAGGCAGTGCACTTTATAGAGATTGTGGACAAAGGTTTGAAAGTAACAGTAGGTTCCCCTTTTAAAGTGACATTCATAGTTTCGTTTACGGGGCATGCAGTATTATATACACAGTATTGATTCTGCTGGGCTCAGGTGCTCTTCATTAAAATCACATTTTTGGTCTTTTTATTATTTTTAATTCTGATGAGATGCTGAATTTGCCCCATTCTTACTTCATCTGGAGCGTTTTAAAGGAAAATACAAATCAATTAAGTGTAGCATCCAGTGAAACACTAGGACTTGATCACAGAAGTAGTGAAAGCTAATTCCTGTTATCAGGCAGTAATAAAGTAATGTTACCATGAATCAATATGAATTAACATTTCCTCAGAAATTGTGTTATTCTGTATAGCGCAATGACAGTCTGTATTTTTTCAATAGAAATTACAGCTGTGAATACTCACAGCAGAAATGTACAGTAGCAAGAAGTCGCTGAGTGTTTCTATTTGAATAGACATTCTCACTCTGCATTTATTTTGAGTAAATTTATTATAATCTCCTCTCTCCGTTGGTGAAAAATGTGAAAATAAAATTAAAAAGAACCCAAACAAAAAACAAACCACAAATCACAAGGAAAAAACACAACAAAACCCACTAGTAATTGGAATGGGTTGAATCAAGGCATTCTACAGGAAGTGGTGAAAGTACTGCATAAAAATGGCACACCAAAACTGAGGTAGTCAGCGTGTTTTTACTTGAACTACAGTTAATTTGGTTGTAGCAGAGTTGGAGAAACCTAGATGTATTTGACTTAGTAAGCATATTTCTTCTTCTGAAGCTAGATCAAGATTGACTTTCTTACTACATTTTATCATAAACCAAATTTACTTGCTAAATAAAATATTTGGACTGGATGATCGACATGGACTAGATGGTCTTAAGCATGTCTTACAACCTTGATGATTCTGTGGTAAGATTCATTGTTGAACACTGTGGTGGAGCTTTTAGAAATTGTAGCTGAACCTTTCCGTAGCACAAAACTTGCTATGAGAGAACCTGCACTGCTGCAGACAGTGGTTAGGAGTTGTTTTTTGGCTACAAATGTGATGATACACAGACATACAGCTTTATTCCCCTAGTACGAACACCAAAGCTTACCTTTTGAAAGGAAATTGTTTCTTTTTTCATTTCAATTCCTTTAAGCTTACATCAACCTTCCA
Source organism: Acropternis orthonyx (assembly GCA_035583155.1). Lineage (NCBI taxonomy): Eukaryota > Metazoa > Chordata > Aves > Passeriformes > Rhinocryptidae > Acropternis > Acropternis orthonyx. The sequence continues at coordinate 43,451,625 of JAWWEU010000091.1, forward strand.
AAAGTAATTTTTGTTTAAGGCCACTGAGGACTAGTGTTTTGTTCCTGAAGTCCACCAGCATAGAAAATTAATTTTGCCTGTGTATTCTTTATTACATCATGACGACTGCTACTGTCATTGTTTTATGGTGGGGTTAATAATCCTTCTGACTGAAATGTAATATTGCAAGCTTAGATTATTTTAGTGCCTCAAGAAGGTGTTCTACAAAAACTGTTTCCAGTTAAATTTTATTTCACCTCTGGTTGCATAGGTGTCAGAAACGGCTAATGAAGATAGTTGGTTTCTTCACAGAAATAAATTATATTAGGTGACATACTAGAATGATCCAATGATTTTATACAGGTAACTGTCAGCAACTATGAGACATTTGTAATGTTCAATTCCTGCTTATGTGGCTGGATTTGAATTTATCATCTAGAGAAAGGACACACTGTCATTTTCAGTGCATGCCAATGATTGTCTAGCTCAGCAAGTCTCAGATTAATTATTCTATCTTTATTTTATAATGCAGATGTATCTATTTTGGAGTGTCTATAGATACAGTGTAAATAGAACCCAGTATTTCAAAATTCAGTACATTAATTCTGTTTCACTTGAGAAGTTGCCTCCTGTTTTTTGGGGGTTTTTTTGTTTCTTTTTTCTTTTCCTTAGATATTAATCATTTTCCAAAGTGCTAAAGTATGTTTAATGACCACCAGCTGGAAAAAAATGCAATGATTTTTTATCTGTTTCATCTAGGCAGTTTAATATCTTCAGTGAGAATTATTTTTGTTTACTAATAGGTGGTGACAGCAGTAGAGTTTTATGTCTGGGGATATAATGGTGAATATAAATTACAGCTAAAGTTGAACAGCATTCCATGCCTCTGTAATAGAAACTTTCCACTCCTTAAAATGGGGTTTGTCATGTGTCTGAACTGTAGATATAAAATAGGGAACAACATTTTGAACTAGGTTTTGTCCTTCTTCAAGTGGGTATTGTTTTCTCATCTCTAAATGTACGGCATATAAAAGTGGCCCAAGGGAGCCAAACCTTTTACGTGTTTTAATAAGCTAAGTGCTATTATTAAAGACCTAATAATGGTTTTATTGTAGTTCTAATTGGATATTAAGAAATACCATCTCTAAATTATACATAGCTTTATAGGCTTATTGCAAGTTTGGTTTCACAAGCAGAGGAGGGGGAACAGAGTTGTAGGTTCACAACAGTAGTTGTAGGATCTATGTTTTTACTAATTTCTGCATACCATTAAATCACATTTTGAAACATGCAGGCTTAACTTGGAAATACATAGCTGACTGTCATTCTCCCATGAAGAAATAAGCTCTTCAGCTTTAAGTAAATGCAGATGAGGGCGTAACGGAAGCCAGAGCATGGCTTCATGTCTTAAGGGTCACGTTTAATGGGTAATTTTCAGCTTCCTTAATAATCATGGTGATTTTGAGCAGAATTACATAGGTAGATGAACTGGTGATACTAATGTCGAATTGCATCATGGACAGAGATGCACTACAACAGGTGAAGCTACATAAAGAAAAAGGTACTGTTTTGACTAAAGTCTGGGATTCAGACTTACGTATATTTACATTGCTAATAATTTGTGTCAAAAACATGTATTTTGCATGATGCTTACATTTATTTATTTTTGCAGTAGTTCTGGAAAATACCTTAAAAATTCTGAGTAGAGCTACGTAGTGCTTGTATTTCAGTGTGTATCAGCTTCTGCTGATCTTGGGTTAAAGATAAATACTTATGTATCAATGCTTTTTTAATTTATGCATATTGGGCAGACGAGCACTTTTTCAGTCAAGTATTCCTTTTATGATACAACTAAACAACTACTGACAGAAAACAATTACTGTGCCATCCGTATTAAGTAAGGCTAGAGGTTTTATAGTTCGTTGTTACTACACATAAGGGGAACGGTTTCTGTCTCTACATTTGAGGGGAGGTGATGTGAAATAGAAAGGTTCCCTGTCTGTTATTTTAGAAGTTGCTGTCTTCAAAAAATATGTTTATTATTACTATTTCCCATCTTTTAAAAACTAAAAGTTATTAAAGTCATGGAAAGAAAGACAGGTGCACATAAGGCTTTCTGTACTATTTTTCATGTTCTGTGGAAATCACTGAAATTTCTGAAAAAAACAGTAACTCAGATGCAGGGTGCCTTTTAAGTTAAGTGAACTGGAACTGAGGGATTATGCAAACATAAAAGTTCTTTTTTGAAAAAGATTCCTAATAAATTAATTTTAACATAACAAATTCAGGCACTGTAAATTGTGACCTGTTAAATTTCCTTGGTAGTCATGGAAGTTGCATTTGAATTCCTAATTTAAGGATCTAGAAGCTCTTTGCATTTTGATAAGTTTTGAAATAAAAAAAATCAATAAATATTTTCTACCAGTAACAGAGCCGCTAGTATAACACAGTACTGCAGCTGAGGAACAATGTTTAATCAAGATTGTTGCTTAGATTTTTTTTTTAATGGGATTTATCAATTAATTGAAGTTTAAGGCTTTTATTGTCTCTTAAATGCATGGGGGTTTTTGAGTCTGTAATAAGATACACTTCAGTTAGGACTTTTTGGACAGGATTATAATGAATATTAGTTTAAACGAACTGAAAATAGAAGATCAGAGTACAAAACAATGTCAAGAAAAAATATCAAATATAAAAAATTATCAAAAATTAACAAATATCTCTGAAATTTTGATTTTTGCAGTTGAAATATGCTGAACACCCATATGTAATGCTAAATCCTTTTTTTGGAATTAGTATGCAACTTAGATTAGTTTTCACTGTAATTATGGCTTTGGTGACAGATGATGAAAAGTTTAATGAAAAGTCAATTACATAAACTACTTGAATCTTGTGGAGCTTAATTATAGGGTCCACATTCTAATAAAATTATTTTTCAAGCTTCATTGAAAGGACCTCAGTAAAATCATAAAACCTACAAGTAACTTCATAATGAAAGACTTACTTCAAAGGTTTTTGTATTGATACATTCACTAGCTGTGTGAAATTACAAGAACTGAGAGACACAGAAAAGCTGCAAACTTGTCTTCTTCAGAGCCTGTAACAAGGAAGTGATTCTGTTGAAAGCACAGCTGAAAATAAAAACCATTTTATATGGATTTGCAAAAGTTTTTTGGCCTTGTTTAAAGGCTGTACCATCTTATTAGAAAGATGATAATTTCAAACAGTGTTTAATTTGCCTGTAAAAATAATAATAATGACAATAACAACAACAATAATAATTATTATTATTACTACTGCTGCTAGTACTAGTACTCTTACTACTACTATTGATTTGTGAATAACTGCATTGGGATGAGATATTGTCTAGTGTCTGTTGCTGACTGTGCTTAGTAGAAATTATGCTAGGTTTAA
>JAWWEU010000091.1:43474205-43489245 GCA_035583155.1 Acropternis orthonyx
AAACATGCAGACATTTTTGTCCTTCTGCGAGAGCTGCAGAGCCTGAAGTGGAGAAGTTAACTGGTTTTCCAAATTTAAAGATGAACTGCTGAAAATGGCCACTTTATGCATTAAAATATGTGTGAAGTGTACAGGACTACTGTAATCTTCCTGTTCAGATAAATTTTTCTATGTTCTAAAAATAATTTATCTTCTCCGATATCACATGATACCTCAAAGATGATTGTCTTACTTTCATGATTACATATTGGAGAAGAATTGTGGCAATGTTTTTTACAGGAATTACTTACTTATGTAAAAAAAGCTTTGACGAGCCACATACCTTATTTTTTTCAGCTAGATTAATGGTTTACATGAAACACAAACATCACCACAGTTTCCTTCCATACTGGATTGTGAAACTTTTTTATTGATGTAGGCTATCTTAGTCTCCACATTCTATAATGTGGTTCTTAAAAATAATCTTAAAACCCTGTTGTTCTTGAAAAATGTCTACAAATTGGAAATTGTGTCTTTATGTACAAGTGCATTCGTCTTTGCCTCTAATGCTTCACTGTGTTTTTAGTTAACAAGTTACAGCTTTACTAATTGTTGGTTCAGCAAAAATTCATGTAGGACTGCAAGAATAACTGTTCAGGTAGCTGAAGCTGTATTAGCTATTTAGTCCTGTTTCTGTAACTCCACTATGTAGATCCAGCTCTGCAGAAGCTGGGAAGCAATTTTTGTAAGGAATCATTGGAATTATAATCCTTTACCAGGCTTGGCCCAGTTCCACATGGAGAAATTGTCACAAAACTGCTTTTACCTCTAACAACAATTAATGGAAAATTTTTAGTTTCATTTATTGCTATGTGTACTATTTGCTGCCAGTGAGGTACTGCACATAGTGTGTGCTCTCGGACTTGCTCGTGAAGTGTTTCCCTTTCACTGGTTTGAGTTCTAACACTGAACTCAAAAAATGTCAAAAAGGAAAAACTAAAAAGGGAATGGCAGCGCATCATTTTTCACTTGGTGGCACACAATCACAACTTGTGCCTCAGAACATCACTGTAGCCGGTTCAGTCATGTCCTTTTACATATCAGTGTGCTGAGTTAACACACGCATAGAAATGGATTCATAGATAGCAGTTTTAGTGAAATCCAGGTGCTCTTCATCAGAATACATTTCTGTCTTTTCTGTGGTCCAGGCACAAAACCTGTGACTAGGGAAGGATTCCTAGTTTCTTTGCTCTAAGTGTGCTTTATCTGATATGGGTTTGGTAATTTTTGACATCAGAGAAGTTCTTTTGTAATTTTTCCATGGCAGTAGTGTCCCACTGTTTTGCTGTGCTCAGATTTGCTCTTGCATTTGGATTTAGGTACATTTACACCAGTAAAATTAGAAGAGTAGATAGTTCGAGGACCCTTGAGCATTCTGAAAATTGAGAAATAACAAATTTTCTTGCCATTCCTGTTGAAAAAAAACCTGCAGATTTTTCAGAAAAACTGTATTTTTACTGCATTAAAAAAAAAAGCCAAAAACAGAAAAAAGGCCAAAACAATTTTTACATTAGGAGTAGGTTAAAAGCCCCCCCATTTAATTTTGTAAACTTGCTGCAATCTGCTTTCTCTCATATTTAATGCAGCAACATACTTTAATGTAGCTTCAACGTACTAAGTTTGTTTTATAGTAACAGCCACATCGTATTTTTCTTGGCATGTTAAATTATTTCTTGATTTCTTGCAGTGTTGCATATGTACATAATTGTAGTCTGCTGGGTTTCTGTCATTTAAATAAACACGCTGACAAGAAATGTTGCCTGTGGAAAAGACAGGGTGAGGGGTTAGACATTAGAACTGAAGAGTAGCAACTTAGAAATGAAAACTAGTACAGTATGAGTACATACCTGTGGGAACTAAGAGGGGAAAGTGAAGAAAATGGAAAAGGCAGGAAACAAAAAGGAGCTGACGGCTGATATTTGAAGATGAGAGTGAAAATGAATTGCAACAGCTGCTGTAGAGCAACTGCTTCTGAGAAAGACTATGTAGCAAAGACCTGGATTTTTTTATCATTTATTGTCCCTAAGTTTTCACTTCATGTAATCTAAATCAGCATCTGAAAGTGTATTGGATCTTGAAAAATGTCTCAGTTGAGAGTGGTATAAATATTTAGAGGAATTCTTCAACTTTTTTTTATCTAGTTAGATGTAATCTTATAGATCTTGCTATTAAACCTTTAAAAGTCATGCGTTGTTCTAAGTTTGAAAGTTTTGTCTCAACACAAGAGTGATAAATTAATTTTAATTGTGCTGTGACAGAAATAAAAGGAAAAAAAATAATTAAAATGCCTTTTCATACTTTTAAAATGATTCTTCCATTTCTCTCTCCTCTCTTTCTATTGCAATAATTGGATCTTTCGTTAGTTCTGCTTTCTGACAGAGTGGAATTTGGAAGTGAACAGGAGCTATACATGAAACTGTGCCCATACATAAATCTCTTCTGTTACAGTCCTTTTTGTGTGGACTCTTAATACATAGTAATTTACCTCCACCACTGAAAACTTACAAATTCTTTCTCCTAAATGTCATGGATTTTAATGTCTCAGAGGTGAGAATCCTATTTTCATGACATCTTGAGATCATAATATCAAGTAATGAATCATGATACTATTCCAGTTGATTGATGAGTTCATTTTGCAACAGAAATCAAATTGAATTTTTTAATTATAATGGTGATAAAATATAATGTGTGATCTTGCTATTCTCATACCATCAGATTTCTGTTTTAATACAAATTTCACTAGTAAAATCTGTAAGTACTTTCCTGACCTTTTAGGGTTTTTTTTAATGCTTTCTTTTGCAGATGAATGCTATCACTGGAGAAACAAAGCATTCCTTCTTTTTAAATTTTTAAATCTTGATATGGCTTTTTTATGTTTACTGCTTAGATTAATTTGACTAATGTTTTTGGTTGTTTCAGCACCACCAAAGTTTACAAGGACTCCCGTTGACCAGACAGGGGTTTCAGGAGGAGTCGCCTCATTCATCTGTCAAGCCACAGGAGATCCAAGACCTAAAATTGTCTGGAACAAAAAGGGAAAGAAAGTCAGCAATCAGAGATTTGAGGTATTAGGTCCATTGTTCTGTTCCTCTGAAAAACATTTTATTCCAATCTCGCTTCTATTCCCAGTATGTGTGTTTTATTGTCAGTGACTTAACAAAATAGCAATGAATATCAGCGATAATTTGGTGGGCGCAGTCTCATGAAATTTTTATTTTCCAAACTCGTTATGCACAGCACCATTAAAGAGTAACCTCCTACTGCTGTTTTCTAAACTGATGTGATTTAAATGAGGGGCTTTGAGGTGCCTCTGTTCAGTTTGCTATCTCATGAGAGAGGTGGTTAGGAAATTACTTGAGCTGTGATTACTGTCTCCAGAGGGCAAGTCACCTCCTTTTGTGACAGAGTGCATTGAGCAGGCCTAGGCTGCTACTGCTTCTGCTGCCACCATTCCTTACCACTGTTGGATAAGAGAGAGGCAAGAGGAATTGTAGTTCCTGCTGCTGAACAGGAAATGTAAAACTTGGTTGCCTTTGATTAATTTCTTAACAATAAAATAGAAAAAAGGCTTAGAGAAAGCTGTTTCTCTCCACAACATTCAGTTAAAGGAAACAGTGAAAATAATTTGTTCAAAGGATTCTGTTTATTTGAGGAAAGTGAGAAAACAAATATTATTCCCTCTTGTAGTGGCAGGAGTAATTGGTATCAAATGTACATTAACCTTTAACATGAAGGGAAAACTCAGAAAATGGGGGAAAGCTTTTAGAATAGATACCAAAACTAGTAGTAAGAGTGTATAATTTTCACTGTGTCTCTTCAGTATTTTCAATGTTAAATAAGAGACTTCTGTTGTCTTAAAAATGACTATTTGGAAGATTACTAATCATATATAAAACCATTGTGATATGCATCTTTTGAGCAAATTATCTATGATATTAAAAGCTGACTTAAAGTCCTCTGTGTTAACTTTTAGTAATATGTGTGAAGATTGCTTGTCCTGGTTTTCAGGTTAGATTTATTTAGAAGAATTGCATTTGTTGTATATATAAAACTTATTTTACTCATTTTTTTCCAAAAAATTACTTAAACGCATTTGAGTTTGTTCATCAGCCAATATAATCATCGGCTTGTTTGTTTACTACAACATGAAAAATAAAATCATGCATTTAAATCCTACCTCCCAGTGCCAAGAACTGTTTGCACTTTGAGACCATATGCAGTGCTGTAATTGGCTAGAGGGATTAACATAGAATTTTTATTATAAATTCTACACAATTTTTCCCCTTCTGTTCGCAGAACTTTCACTCAAAGTGAATTCTGAACAGAGAAGGATTGGGCATGTATATGTTTACTGTGTTTTATTTCACAATATGTCATGGCTTATTCACTTAATATATTTATTTTTTTCTGTGTACCTATATAACTGTTTTAGGCAGAGTAAGCAAACATAAAGTAGCTTTATTTCCATAAAAAATATTTGAATGTAACTATAAAAAATGCCTTAAAATATTTTTAAAATGCCTTTAGTGGACTGCTGAACAAGTTGTATAGCCAAGAAAATAGAATTTGTTTCAAAGAAATAGATGACACTTGCCAAGTGTTTTATAATTTTTACTATAACCACTGAGCAGAACAGTTAAAAGTGTGCAGAGCACATCAATATTTTAAGTAGCTTTCTCTCCTGTTCGAATTAAGGCCATCAAGTCATGCCATAGAATCTCTAAGTAAGAATAGAACAACAGTAGAAATGAGATTCAGAAAAGACATGAAACATTTGGGAAACAAGAAAATGTCTGAAATTGTCAGCTGTGTCAATAAGAGAATAATTAGTTTAGCTTCTTTTCCTTTTCTTCCACATTAATATTTTGTGTGTTTCTCTGAATGTAATTACTTAATAATAGAAGACATCAAAGTGTTTCTCCTGGACACTTGTCTTCATAGGAGCCTAGTAAATACAGCTGGAAAGGACTTCCGTGGCACACCTGATCCACATGCTTTCCCAGGGATGCCTTTTTATCCTTCAATAAGTTTGGACAGTCTCCTACAGTATTTAATGAACCCTGTCATCATTATTTTTCTGACATGTGGAACCTGACATGTTTTGCTGGAACTTGATGTACATAGAAATTGAGGAACAAATAGTTTATTTCCTCTCTCTTGATTGTATGAAGACTATGATCATTGAATGTTCCTGCTCACTGACTAATTCTCACAACTTAGTTAGAGTAGTGGTGAAAGATATGCATTGCTTCTCAAATGAAAATCTACAGTAAGACCTTTTGAGTCTTCTCTATTAATCTTTGGTCTTTTATTTATATTGAAGGTGTATACTGTGAATGAACAGCAGGATTCTTTTTTTCCCCTTTTCTTTCAAATTAAATAAAATAGTAGGAATATTAGAAAAGTCTTCTTTAATTTGCTAAGAAGTCTTTCTCAGAGGCACTTTAAAAGAAACAGAGAAAGAGAAAAAAAGTTACAAAAAATACAACATTCCACTTTATGCATGAGGCTACTTTTATCAAAAAATCTTTTTAAAAAAAAAGTGGAATCTCATTCAGTAGATGGGACAATGTCAGGAATTAACTAGCTATGATATGCAGGAAAGGGGAGAACTCATCACATGAAAAATAACTCCCTTTTATGATACATACTTTTGAGATATCAGACTTGAAACTTAATCCTTGCAATATTTGCCCAACCCAGTCCTACAACTGTTTTCATTAGCTTCCAGATAGGTTCATTCAGTTTTCAGGTTTAAACAATAAAAATTATTCTTTCTAAGTATAATGTCTGCGAGTATTTGGATCCTGTGCTCCTATTTTTTATCTGCAAATCGTTGGTCTGACTGCTTAAAGTCAGTGAATTTTTTCTTTGTCTCATAAATGTCAATTTATCAAGAATCCTAGTTACTCGTTTGTTTGTTTTAAGATCAGGTGGAGATTTTGTGTTGTCTAGGTTTGTTTAGGGCAATGGCTTCACTGAAAGAACAAGAAAAAGCAATATAACCTGTGGGTTATGAAATAAATTTATTCTCAAAATACCTCCAGGTTTTTATCTTATTTTCACCTCTCCCACTGCTAAGAAGAAACTGAGCAATTCCTACAGAGAAAACAGGAAGATACAGTGCATATTACTGTCTTTTCCAACCCTGGACTTTATTTCTCTCTTATTCTCAGCAAGTACAGAGTTCTAGTTGATTGCATGTGTGTAAATTAGAGAGGAAGACACAAACAGATGTGTGAATAGGCATATATGTAAATAGTTCAGTGCATGAACATAGAGATTATGGACCAATATTAATTATTTTATTAAAAAACACAAGATAAAAAATTACGGCTGTCTTTTCATGGTAAGTGGCATTTACCCGATGGTACTACTAATATCTATTATTGAATCTTTTTTTTTTAAAGTGGATTAAAAAAATTGTTATTACTTAATTATTAACAAAGCTTTTCCAATACCTGGCATGTTGCAGTACTTGCCAATATCTGATGTGATTCTGATTGGAGAATGATAAAGACATAGGAGCTGTTCAGTGAATTTTCTCATATAGAATTATTTCTTGTATAAATACTGCAATTTTAAAACTAATCTGAAAGTTTAGCCTTATTGTTTAGTCTCTTAAATAGTCACGTGTTTTCTAATATGTTACTGGATAAATTTACTTCTGTTCTGTGCATTAAACACAGAGCTAAACTGAGTTATCCTGTCTGGTTCAGAAATTGCAGTTTTTCACTCTGGAGCTGAATGAGTGAGTGAACTGCTCTCTACAGAGGCAATATAGCTGTCAGCAATTAAAACAAATGTAACTGGCATTTGAAGGTAGAGTACTTTAGCTAAGAGAATGGAGAGATATTGGTGGTGAACTTTAAGATAAAAGAGCATTAAGTTACAAGATACTTTCTTATAGCCCTTGTTAGCTGGATTCTGTTTTGTTTTATTTGTTTCGGTTTTGTTATGTCTTTTCTTGAAGCTATATTAGAGTGGTCATGGAATACTCACTGAACATCCATGTATGTTACCAGGCATTGCCACTTAAACCTTTTCCCTTCTATGTAGAATTTGTCTTGGCACATATATTTCAAAAATGAACCTGGCTTTGGTGACTTGAGTACCATCATGTTCATGAACAGATTAACTGAGGGATAGGTATTTGTAACAACATCTGTGACAGCTTTTGTTTCCTTTTATAGGTAATAGAGTTTGATGATGGATCTGGATCAGTTCTCAGAATACAACCACTGCGTACACCACGAGATGAAGCTATTTATGAATGTGTGGCTTCCAACAGTGTTGGTGAAATAAGTGTGTCCACAAGACTCACTGTTTTACGTGGTAAGCTTTTTCTAAGCATAGAAAATTTACTTCATAGAGCTCAGATACTATGTTGTTGTAAAAGAGAAGTTTCTCTCCAGCAAAGTTAAATACAAGTCTTTTCAAATGGACCTCATTACAGTCCTGATGCTGTGGATATTAACTTTTTCACATAATACTTGAATATTGCATTTGTGACTTTTGACCATAAAATGGTAAAGTGAGTATACAGGATATGACAGATTAGAGTGAAGAAAAGAGGTAAGAAATAAGTGAAACAGGAGTTCAACACACAAGAGGTTATTGTGTCAATTATTGCTCAAAAAAAAAAAAAGCTTTATAAATGCATTTGATTTACATTTGAGGGCTGCCCTGGGTAGTTTAGCTTTGTGTGATCAGTATTTACACAGAAATTTGCCCAATTAACAGTGACATTGAAAAGCTGCATGAATGGGTTTTGGATGATGTTAACTTACTGCAAAATCTACCCCCTCCTCCAAAATACAGTCACAAAAAAAGTGAAGGCTTCTTCCCCTTCAAATATATGTCACCTGAGTTGTATTCTTACTTAGACAAGAAGTTTTTCAAAACAGTAAAGGAAAAATCAATTTTTTCAACTATTGTTCAGGGGTGAGGGTATTAATGTGCTGCCAAGTCTGCTGTCTAGATAATACTCAGGGAAAGAAATGCTAGTATTCAAATTACGTGAACAATGCATTTGTCACCTGGCAATGAATGGACACTAGATTTGAAGACACTTCATGAAATATCACACCCTTCTGTTTTAAGGGCTGCTTTTATGAATGAAGTTTACTGTCTCGTGTTTTCATAATACACAGTGTTACATGGTTTGCAAAATTAACTGCTAGGTGCTTGTTTATAGGAATTGAAGATGATTAAACAGCTTTACAGAATTTAGAAGAAAATATATGAAATGTGTAATTTCAATAATTTTTTTTCTTGATACTTCTATCCCTAGCAATGTAGGGTGACAGGGAGGTTTCTTTTCTCTGGTTTTTCTGTGAAGTTGGATTTTTATTTAAAAAGGGAAAAGGAGAAAAAGATTTCTTTAATTTTTTTAGCTATTATAATCAGTACAGAGTCTTGACATTACTCTTGAAGTCAGATAGCAACACTATGTGCATATATATCAAATAATAACCCTAGATGTATATGTATTTTTTTCTTAGAGTCTGATGTAAGCAAACGTTTTCAATATTTAGAGCTCTTACCTCTAATGCCAGGATTACTTCTTACGGTATCTTTTAAAAATTCTTCCCAGTCTAGCCAATAAAAATGGGAAGATTGATAGATTGATATTTTTAACAGCACCATGGACCTGTTCTTAACTTTCTCAGATAAAATTTTCCATTTATTAGCTGAGAGGAGAACTTTTTATGTACAGCTTCCCCATTGTTGAAAATGAACATAAAAAGACATATTTATATCCTGAAAGAAGTTTTGCAAATTAAAGGAAGGTGACGAAAGGGAGGAGGGGAAAGCAAAAAACAATGTGAAAACTCAGGTGGAAATAATAGTCTTTGTCTTCTTATTTTCTTGAAGTATATTTACAAGACACTCTGGTCATGAAATGTGCATGCATGTGTTTTGAAAGATATTGTTCTAAACCAAAATTATCATTTTGGGTTTTGTAGAGAAGCAATCACCTGTATCTCTCTGTCGAGCACCATAGCAGTTGAAAAAGGGAGAGGAGGTGTCTGAGTGTCAGAACTGACTGGCTGTAGAATGTGATCTGTTTCTTTGCTAGTTCCCATTGATTATTTAATCAATTTCTTGGAAGGCGTATGTAGCTTTGCTGCCTATGTTTTGCTCCGTAGTAAGAACAGTAATAGTATCTCAATACTACTTCAGACAACACTAGCATCAGATGCTATTTTAAAAGTGATGTATATACATATACATATTCAAATAACTAATGAACAAAATATGTATATTATTAGTTATTAGTGTATTACAATTTAAATAAATTTAAATTCTCATTAAAAGTTTTCTAATTAAAAAACAATGACATATAAATACTGAGCATTGTATCCAACCATAATACATACGACTTTTGCAACTCCTGGAATATATTCAGCCCCAGGAACAGATTTATGGGTTTAATCTGAAACTGGCAACATATGAGAACTCATGAACAGATTGCGACTGTGGATTTAGATAAAGGGGTAACTCCAGAGGAAGCAAGGAGCATGCAAAGTAACAGGGCATTGTAAGGAAGTTTTGGCATGGTTAAAATTTTGAATTTCTCTACATATAATGGCTTACGATGTTGCTTTCCAAGTCACAGGATAGTTCAGTGCTAAGGGTGTTAGCCTGGAAGATAATTCTATCATTGCAAAGCCTGTACTTCGCAGACTTGCACAAGCCTTTACCTCATACACTCTGCAGTAGTAGCATTGTGGAGAACACTCGATCTGGTTATGTCTTTGTGGGAAAGAGTTGCCTCTATGCTTCACATAGCTGCTGTAGGAATAAATATGTATCAGATGTGAACAGGAATTAACAGATTTAATCAAATGCAAAAGTGTAGAGTGATACAGATCTGTCATTCGCTCAGGCTTTACTCATCCCTGGGGCATGTGTATGACACTGGATTGCAGAAGATGCACATATAACTTTCATATGTTCCTTGTAACTTTCTATAATAGTTCTATCAGAGACCCAATTTCACATTTTTGCCTGTTGCAATGTAGCACCTAGAGGAGGAAGTCAGAGTTTTTCCACAATTCAACCCAGAGTATAGCAACTTTAATATGGAATGTTGGTGTAATCAGGATGATTCCAGGAGCAGAAATGTCTACCTATATTCATTTTGTGTGATTGTTTCTCAAAATCCAGCTTAACTGCTGCAAATCATTTCCATAGCACAGAACAGCAGCATTTTTGCTGATACGTCCGTATCTTTGCAGCCAGACGTGTTAGTTTTTTTTTTATCTGTGGCATTTTAGAGTAATTGTAGTGCTATGCACTACAGATACTACCATGTTTTGTTAAGTTCCTACACTCTGACCAATTTTTAGGAATCGGGTCTCAAAGAACTATGAATATAAATAATTATTTTACCTTCTAGGTGTTAGAAGTTCACAGTGTGAGAAGGAAAAAGAGCAGAAAAGGCATCTAAAAGATGATAATATTTCAAGGCTTTACCACAGACAAAATATTGGACTCTTTTTTCTGTTACTAGGATAAATCAGGAAACCTTCCAGGTTAAACTTTCACTTGTTAGGATAAATATTGCAAAAGTCTGGACCAAGAATGAATGTCTGAGATATTTGGAAGGTGCTTTTGATTTTCTATTTATAAAGGAAGTCGGGTGCTTTTCAGGATGGGTTTACCCACATGAAGATGTTGAATTTGAAGGGAAAGAATTCTTGAAAGGAGAAGTCTGGAAGTTACCTTCTGGACAAAAGGAGTCCATGCTATTTATTTTGGAAATCTTCGTTTTGCAAGTTTTTGCTGGTGACTGTATAAGTAGAACAGTGCTTTGATTCCTTTATTCAAATTTATTAGTGTTCAGTACACATCTCTGTGGCTAAGAAAGCAAATGGTATCCTGAGGTGCATTAGAAAGAGCATTTCCAGCAGGTTGAGGGATGTGACTCTGCCCCTCTACTCAGACGTGGTGAGACAACATCTGGAGTGCTGTGTCCAGTTCTGGGCACAGCACTCAGTACCAGAGAGACATGGAGCTCTTTGAGTGAGTCGAGCAGACTACAAAGGTGATGAAGAGACTGGAACATCTCTTTTATGAGGAAAAGGCTGAGGGAGGTGGGTGTGTTTAACCTGGAGAGAAGGTGACTGAGAGGGGAGCTTATCAATATCTCAATATCTATTAGTATCTGAAGGGAGGGTGCCAAGGGAATGGAGCCAGGGTCTGTTCAGTGTTACTGAGCAGCAGGACAAGAGGCAGTGGGCAGAAACTGGGGCACCTGAACATGAGGAAGAACTTCTTTACTGTGCAGGTGACAAGCACTGGAACAGATTGTCCAGAGAAGTTGTGGAGTCTCCCTCACTGGAGATGTTCCAGAACCATCTGGACACAGTCCTGTGCAATGTGCTGTGGGATGACCCTGCCTGGGAAGGGAGATTGGACCAGGTGATGCCACTGGTGATCCCTTCCAGCCTTACCCATTCTGTGATCTGTGAATAGTCAATTAAAAGCAATTAAATGTAGGATCTTCCCATACTCTGCTTTTATTGTTCACTCAGTTCATGTTAAAGGCACCTAACTTGGTTTTTAGGTCTTGCAAATAGTGGTTATAGAACCACTTGCAAATTAAGTGCCCTCTTGTAGTCTATAACAGACAGTTACAGAATGGCATGCAGATCTCTTGAAATGGCTTGCAAAGTAACATGGAATTAAAAATATTTATCTGTAATATTAAAAATTATTTGAATTACAGAACCACCGTATATCTTTTCTGGTTATTGAACGAAGATTCTGGTTTCATATACAAGTCTATAAATTGTTCAGGAAGGTGAAAATTAGGTGTTTCTCTAGGCGAGAAATCAGCAACAATTCCATTCAGTTAATTTTAAGGAATCCCACTTTTCATTTTTAAAAAGATTTTTTTATTATTATTCCTTTATAAAGTTATGCCAAGACTGTGAGGACCTCAAGAAGCTTTAGTTTGAACTGGTACTAAGCAGTTGCAGCACAGAAGAGTACAGATTTTAGGCAAGCAGAATACCTAAGTATATTCTAATGTTGTTCTTGTTTGCTTTGTTTTTCCTGCTGTATGGGAAGTAAAGAGAGAGACTACAACAGGGCACTTAGGCAGAAGGCAGTTTGTTTGTCTCAGCCCACAATTTTCTCTTATTATTGCTGATCATACTGTGAATTACAAAAATATTGATGTATAGCATCTGTGTACCACAGGCACTATGTAAGTGTGAAAGAAGTAAAGTAAAATTCCTATGGGAAGTGCCTAGATTAGTTACTGCTTTTTATGTTTTTAGAAACTGATTGATTCAATGTCAAACAGTCATTGCTGCTTAAAGTGAAATTTAAAAAATATTTACTGGATAGTGTTTCCCTGTCCATTTATACATACAGATATGGAGATAATTTTGAGAGATTATTTTTATTAGACTCTCAGAAAGGCAGAACATTTCCACACTGTTAAAAAGCAAAACAAAAGCAAAACCAAAGACAGAACAAAAAACTCCAAAACAACTCAAAACCAGAGATGATAAATCTAAGGTGCTACAGTTTTTGTTTCTGCTGCTAGCAATGCGTTCAGTGATAATAGAAGCTCGTTTCTGTATTTTCACTGTACCCAGTAGTACTGAAATGAGAAGGAACTACTTTGAAGTAATCTGTCATCTGGGACAGCTATCTTTGAGGGTATAGAAATTAGACAAATGGAGTGGCACAGCTATAATGTTGGAAAATGTGCTGTGGGATGTCTCTCATTTCTAGACAAATGGGAGGAAGGACTGTACATATTCTGGGTATTAGCTGCACAGTAGGAGAAATTTGCCACATTCCAGCTGGAGCTGTATAAACGATGCACACCAGTGTTTATCTGAAACTGCTATTTAGTCACAGTGATTATTGCCAGGGGGCTGCTAGTAGGACAGGCTTTTGAAAGTGGAATGAAGAGAAACAAGGAAACCAAGAAAATACCTGTGCATGAGCTTAATACACTGGAAAGGTATTTATCTCAGACATATGTTGAATGATAAGACTTCTTAAGAGGCAAAGGAGTATCATTCCCCAAAACTTCCTCAACTTGCAGTAATCATGCCGCATGTAGCACCTTGTGACCAGAATTAGCATGTTCATTACAGTCCTGTTTTTATTAAGCCTCTTTTTGAAGAGGAATACTGTTATTCCTGCTGTGAAAACGGTACTTTGCAGTTTATATTGTAAAGCCTCTTCTGGGTAGCTGTGCAAGGACGATTAAGGAATGGAACACAGCTGCTTGACAGTCACACAAAAGGATTTTGGGAAATTCTGAAACAAAAGGAGGGGTAACCAATACAACCAAGGCTCAAAAAAAGCCCTTATACGCATTTGTAGTATGACATGGAGATTTAGAATGGCTTACAAAGTAGTATGGAATTAGAAATATTTATTGGTAATGTTATAAACTATTTTGAAGTATTTTCTTTGGGTATGTAACTGTTATTTTGGGCGAATAAAACATTGACTGTTCACACAGTATAGTTTAAAATACTTTATGAATTCCTGATCTTTATAAAGATGATGTGGTGACATTTAGGCAGTAGCCAGAAGAGGATACAAAAGAACAGTAAAATATATTGCTCATATTCCATGGCTGAACTCAAAGTTAACTGTGTGTTTCAAGTTCTTTTGTAATGCAGTTTAGAAAATACTGCAACTTAACAAATTTTTTAACAATCAGTAAACATGTAAGAGTCTGTTACTGTAAATACATGATGCAGGGTATTTAATTCAGCTTTTAGGTTATACTTTTGAGCATTCTGATTTGACAGTTATCTATTGTTGACTTTTGTGTAGTTCTTCAAAAAACTATGTTTGTAATAATTTAAAATATATGAAAATGATTGAATAACTGCTGTAAGTATTGTAAGACACTTCTGGCAAGTGTCTCACCTGCTTTTTATGGTTAATACTTTTTTAATATTTCTATTCATGTCCCTAGATGCAAACTTTGTGGAACATGTTTTTCTCAATCAGTGAATGTTTTGGTCCCTTTTTCTTTTTTGGTTTGAAATGTACAAATTTCCCCTTCTCTTGCATGCCATTATGTTCTTCATAACATTATAATAAACCTGGCAATGCTACAATCATGAATTTAAAGCTGTATGTTAGAAAGCTGCTTCCAGAAAGTAGAGCAGTCACTTTAGAAAACGAAGGAAACACCAGTCCCAGATTTTTTTGTCAGTGTACATTCCTCTAGTCAAAATTTTCAGAGATTGCTTGCTTTTGAAAATCAAGAGTAGGCTACTCAACTTACATGGCCTTTAAAGATGTCATAAGATGGCACCCATGGACATCAAACCTTTTTGGGAAATCTGTCCTAACTATTCCCTACAATTTTTTTTAATCATGAAATTTAATTCAACTCTTTGTCATCCTACATATTCTTTTAACATGATTGATTTTTCAGTTGGATTTGCTCAATGAACATACATGGAGACAGATTTCTTGCTGCCAGCTAGTAATACCACCTATAATGTTTTTTAAAAGTTTATTTTTCTTCTTTGTAGTTCTCAATGAATTTCACATCATTGAATTTCATCCAGCCACATTTCTGTTTTACATATAATGTTATAAAACTGTCCAGTTCAGTTTCACATGTTTGTGTATAGGTTCAATTTTGGTTTTTGAGATGTTGACAGCAGTAGAAAACTATTTATGCCATACATTTATAGGGCAGTACAGATATCCTAGAGATAAACAATGACTTGAAATCAGTAAACTGGCTAGACTAAATCATACATGTACTTAATATATATATATATATATCTATGAAAGAAAATTAGCTTCCAGATTCTAGTTCATAGATAGATGTCTGACAGTTGTCATCTAAGAAGAGGAACTGAAATAATTCTGGCCAAAAGCAGAGCAGCTCTGTTTAGCTTGAAAGAATTCTTTACTGACAGTTTTGGCTAAGAATGCACACCTGTTAAATACTTTCAGACAACAGTTAAGTGACTAATTTTAGCATGACCCT
>JAWWEU010000091.1:43501379-43511808 GCA_035583155.1 Acropternis orthonyx
TGAGACCCCCTTGGTCTGTCATCTGTGTTGAAGAGGCAAAGATTGTGTTAAAAACTTCTGCCTTGTCTCTATCCCTGTTCGTAAGGTGACCATCTTCATCCTTTAATTAAGCTGATGTTACTTCTGCGCTGCCTTTTGCTGTTAATGTATATGAAAAAAACTCTTTTTATTGTCCCCCACATTCCTGGCCAGCTTCAACTCCAATTGAGCTTTGTCTGCACAATTTTCTCCCTACAGTGTCAAGCTGCATCTTTGCATTCTTGCCATGTCACCTGACTGCGCTTCCACTGGGCATACATCTTTCTTTTTTGCCTTATTTCAAAGAGAACATCCCTTTTCAGCCAGCTGGCCTTCTGCCTCACCTGCTTTACTTCCAGCATTTTGGAGTTGCCTCTTCCTGTGCCCTTAGGAGATGATGTTTTAAAAAGTGACCAGCACTGGTGGACCCCAGCACTTGCAAAACCAGGGGACCTTACTTACTGAGGCCCTGAGCAGGCTGAAGTCTGTTGTCCTCCTGTGCAGAGCTGAGGTTTTGCTGGCACTTTTCCTCCTGTCAGCAGAGATTTTAAACTCAAATCACCTCGTGGTCGCTGTGGCCAAGACAGCCACCAATCTCCCCTTGGCTCACAAAATACACTCTGTTGACAAGCAGCAGATCAAAGAGGACATCTTTCCATGTCAGACCCCTTAGGATCTGTTCCATGAAGTTGTCATCCAGATGTTTTTGGGAATCTTCTGGCCCAGGTTGTACCAGCTGTGTGACGCTCCCAGTTGTTTTCTTTCAAGTTGAAGTCCCCCATAAGGACAAGGGCAATTCATTTGGCAGTGTCCCTTAGTTCCTCAAAGAATAATTATCAGTGTATCGTCCTGGCTGGGAGGTCCATAGTAGGCTCCCATGGTGACATCCACAGTATTTATTTGCCCCTTGATTGTTACTGGGATGCCACTGCCAGCTGTGAGCTCCAGGCATTCTAGCCATTGCGTTATACACAGTACCACCCTCCTGCCTCTTCTGCCTTGCCTATCCCTGCTGAAGAACTTGTAACCATCCAACAGGGTGCTTCAGTCACTGGACACCTCCCACCAGCTTTCACTTACGCCACTGATGTCAAATCTCTGGGACTGGACCAAAGCTTTCAGGTCCTCTAGTTTTCTCCCCATGGTGCCTGCGTTAGTGTAGGAACATTTCAGGTGTGGTACATTGTAGCCAACACCTCATGAAGCAGATTAAGGTATCCAGTTAGTGCTCATTTCCTCGTGTTTTGACAGACTATCCCAGTACTCATTACTGGTGAGCCTGGTTTTGTCCCTTTCCCCATTCCAAGCTAGTTTAAAACTCTGTCAATGAGCCCCAATAGCTCCTGCAACAGATCTCTGTTTCCTCTCTGAGACAGGTGCATCCCATCGGGTGTCAGTAGACAGGTGTTGTATAGATCGTTCCATCATTGTAAATCCTTTTTTTTTTTTTTTCTGAGTACACCAACCTCAGAGTCCTGCAATGACCTGATATATCTGCCTGTAGCTATCAGTATTATTCCTTGTTACAGGAAGGATTGAGGAAATTACTACCTGTTCTCGTGATCCTTTAATCAGTTGTCTCAGAGCCCTGAAGTCCCTTTTGGTTGCCCTCCAACTTCTCTTTTTTTATCACTCTAAGTTTGAACAACCAATAATTGATAGTAGTCAAAGGACCTTACTAGACTAGAGACTTTTCCAGTAATGTCCCTTATCTGAGCCCCTGGGAGACAGTGGCTTGCCTGTGGGTTGTGTACGATATCAGGTCCTCCATCCCCTTAGAATTGAGTCTCCTGTTACAACTATTTTTCCTCTTGACAGAGGAGGTCTTGTTGCAGGGTACAGGTGGTGGTGTTTTAGGAGACCCAGAAGGACTTTCGCCCAGCTCATCCGTTGACTGGCCTTCTAGTGCCAGAGCCTCCTGCCTGTTTTAGAAGGTGCCAGTTCTACTCATCAAAGTTTCTAAAGGAGGGAGAACTTTGCAGAAGTGGTGGTGAATTTTGCTGCACCCTGTTGGTATCCAGTCACTAGTGGTGGTCCCCTATGGATCAGTGTTAGGTTCAGTCTTGTTTAATATGTCCATTAATGATCTGGATGAGGGGGGTTGAATCTACCATTAGCAAATTTGTAAATCACACCAAGCTGAGTCACTGCGCAACCCAGAAAGGACTTATTCCTATGTCCCCAAAGGATGACATGAGGTAGTACAGAATAGTCTCTGGGTCCTAGCCATTCATCTTCCTGGCTACTGCAAAAATTAATCCTGTCATGGCGAAAACCAGAAAAATGTGATAGGCCTGTCACCAATTCTAACCATAATACATGTTGCTTTGCACTTCTTTCTCACTGAGGAATCCCATAGACATAAATGGGCTTGAAAACTTGGTGATCAGGGCTAAAGACTAAACAACTCCATTGGTGCATAGGCTCCAGCAGAGTCAAAGAACACCATAATTTCTCTTAGACCCTTAAAACTGACTATAAATAAACATTGACTATGCAGAAAACAATAAAATTGTCTCTAATTACAGTAATGACAGTAGATTCTTCATCTTCAACTTTGTGAATCCAGCAGGAGGATCATGTCTTGTCAGAATTTGCCATGAAAAGACTGAGATATAAAGGTGTTTGAAATCTATGCAGTATTAAACACAGTTTTGAGTATTTTACTCTTCCTCAGCTACTAATTCAAAGGATCTATTCTGTGTGCTACCTATTCTAAAGAATATGCTAAACAAATTTGCACATTATTCACCATCATGAGTCCCAAATGTAAACTGTCTTAGAGTTGTTTTTGCTATTTTAAGGTATTCAGTTATTCTTAAATTCCGACAGCTTGCAAACTTTTATCAGATTTATTTTAAGTTATTATATCAATTTAGTTCCATCTGGAAATCACAATGAAACATTCATGTAACTATTTGTTGCTTATATAGATTTCCTGTATAGGAGAAATAAGATTAGTAAACATTTTGTATGTACAAAGACAAAAATGTCTATCTCAGGGACACAATCTCTTTGGTTTTATGTATTCCTTGTTTCATCAAGACTGGTATGGAGGCTAAGTATATCTGTAAAAGTCTTATCTTCTGAAATGAAAGTGCATTTCTGCATGTCTGTGAAAGGGCAACCACAGATAGGCAAACCATTTGTTGCTATCTTGGAGCTGTCTTTTAAGAAAATTCCAGTATAATTACCTCGGTTTTGAGGGAATCCATTAGAGCTTTCCTCCTTACAGAATTTTATCACAGGGTTCACTTTTATTCTTGCTTAGCTTGAATCTTTCTGAGAAATGATTATGCAAACACTGACATTTAATTTTGAAATAGGTTAAAACCCTGTCACTGGCAATGTGATGGACAGTGTGATTGGATTTGCCAATAATCATTGACTTTCCATCACAAGTACTGCCAGAGTGCCATTGTTTTAATGGGAATGAGCATGCCTCTGACTTATTGAAGTGCCACACAGAAATAACAGTTGCTTCTCATAAAGTCAACCACAAAATGAAAACATAGCCTGAGGTTATTGTTATTGCTGTTTTAAAATTACAGACCCTAGATTTACTTGTTAAGACTTGATATTTGCATTTCACTGTAATAAAAAGGATGTTTATTTGATGTCTTTTAAATGGCTGTGCTGCTCGTTTCCATGAAATTTGGCAATATAAGCATGCCTTTGTAAAGTAAAATGAGAACTAGAAAATCATCCATTGGAAATGGCATCACAAACACATGATTTCTTTTTTCATTTATTTTATTACCACTTATTTTGGCACTTTTTTTTTTTTTAAACCCTGCCCATTCTCATTCCATATATATTTATTTCTGTCAAGGCAAACATGTCTTCTGCTGAGTGGGTCGGTAAGCATTTCTTTTTAAAAGAATTTTAATACCTTCTTATGAGTTAGTAAATGTGAGACTAGAGAGAAGTGATGTGTGTCAAACACCTATGGGAGCTGGCAGAATTTCTTTTGCAAAGTGTATTCCAGGTCATTAGTACCTAAATTTCCTCCTACTTTTAGAAATTCCAGATATTTATGAAATTTTCAGATGGAATATTATAAAGCTCTGTTAAAAAAAATCCTGAAAATAACAGGGCATGGAAGAGCTCCACTTTTCTGTTCCAGGAATACACGGGAGTGTATTTTGTAAGTGCACACAAATATGACAAGTCCCTGAGCTTCAAATCACTGAATGCTGGGATAATACACTGAAGAAGGTTCATGACACATTTGTTCTGCTGCACTCTAATCTCTGCATCGCATCTTGGCCATTGATAGAAATAAGCTAAATGTCTTTTCTTTTTGGTTCACATTGACTGTAGAATAGTTCTGATAGCAAGTGTCTGACATTTCTCTCGTTCTAATTCATTCTTTTTTTAAAAGCATAGTTAAGAAAATGGCTCTGAGGACAAACAAACAAACAAACAAACAAACAAAAAACCCCCCACAAACCAGAAAAACCCTCCCAAAAAAACCCCAAAAATCAAAATTGCCAGAAACCCCCTGAAGAGGTACAAATCAGAGTTCCATTAAGATGAAGACCATTAGTTTATTCCAATTATTTATGGCACTTGTAATCTACAGAAATGCTAACCTGTCAGGTATTAAAACTTACTAACCAGATCTATATCAATGTCTCACTGTCATTGTTTTAATACCTGTTGAGGCACATAATTTCTAATAAGTGATTTCTCAAAGAAGTGGTTGACAGATTTCTTTAATAGTGCCCAGGAAAAAGAAGAATTCAACAGCAAATTATTTCCAGATATATTGCTAAAACACACCTTCTTAGCAGTATTATTTTTAATGATTTTGTGTTGGAAGTCACAACCAGCTTGCTGAATGTAAATTTTACATTAGAACAGAATGTTCCTAAGCAAACAATTTTAATTCATTTTGTATTTAGGGAGCAGGATATTTCTGCCAAATTTTCAGTAGCTAATTCATAAGACACTTGGGTATACAGCTGTCTAAGAGAACCAGCTTATGCCTCATGTAACTGAATGATGGCTAGGATTTCTGCAGAGAAAGGCAACAGTATTTTGGGCTGTGGGAACTGTGACAGAGTCAGAAGATCAAGGCAGGGTTTACTGTGTGCAGGACTTGATAGACCACATGTGGCTTACGGGCTTCAGTTTTGGTCACCCTAATACGGTAAATGCAGGCAAAATGGCAGGAGTTGAGGGAAGGCCACTGAGGCAGTGGAGCTTGAGTCCTTTAGCTGTGAGGAGAGACTGTGGCATCAGCACTGGTTCAGCTGAGAGAAGGTATGGCTTTGGCCAGCATTCAGCATCATCTTCAGTACCAAAGGGAGGAGGGATGAAGGAGATACAGTCAGACTTCACAGCAGTGTGTGGTGGGAGTGTGAGACATAGCAACACGAGCTGAAACACCAGAGGCTCAGGCTGGAGATAAGGAAAAACCTTTTCTCCAGCAGAACAACTGGGTGGGGCTGGTCCCAAGGGATATTGGACCATCTCCATCCTTGTGGGTTTCATAGTTCAGCTGTGTGAAGCCCTGAACAGCCTAGTCTGAGCCTAGTCTGTTTGGGGCAGGGGTCCTGAGAGTCCAAGAGTGCAAGTAAGTATGAGCCCCTGATTGTGTAGTTTGGGTGGAAACACATGTTAGAGCTGAACTGGTTCTCCCACTGTATTTATAGACAAGTCTGACTCACAGTTCTCTCTATTTCTTGAATTTCATTAGTTAAAACCTCAAGATAAGGTTCAGTTCTATATTATGAGGACACACAGTATGTGTTCTACTTCAGAAACTTGGTATTATGTCAATTTCAAATTCCTCGTAAACAAAAACAATCTTGAAAGAGAAGATATTATTTAAAAAGATGGTATTATTCCTACTCTCAAGCTCAGACGTGAGAGTTAGGGCCTTCTTCATTACAGTAATTAGCAATATAGATAAAGATAAAATGAAAAAAGAAAATTCTGTTCCCTGCTGCATTTGATAAAGGGTTTTTGTTTTGTTTTGTTTTGTTGGGTTTTTTTGTTTGGTTGGTTGGGTTTTTTTCTGTCCATATATTATTTATAGTGATGTGGAATGAAATAGGCTGCTCTAAAATCTGTTTAACTTTTTGAAGTCATTATGACTAAGCATTCAAATATATTTGAATTACTTGTTAAACGAAGCCATTATAGAGAAGCTGGAATATCTTTATGTAGCATACTAAATATACAGAGGACTTAATTTTTTTATTAATCTGATAAAGTATAATTTTGGAGAAAGTTTGTAGCTGTTACTTTTTCTATTTCAGTGTCTGATTTTTAAAGATTACCAGATTATAACCTTGGAAATATAAGAAAATCAAATAAGAGTATTAACAACAAAAGTAGAAAAAAAGACAGTAGAAGTTTTCCCAAATGTTTTCTTGTCTGTCATAGTGTCTCAGTGAATCAGCCTTTAATGTGTTACAGGTCATCAAATTTTCATGTACAAACACGACATCAGAAGTCATCAGACGACTTTGCTTTAACCAGGGTACTTCCAATGCACATCTCTTTTAAGGAAGGCTTGGGCTGATCAGCTAAGTAGAGTTCACATGGTTATTCTGGTAGATGAGTCCAGCACCAGCTGTAGTCTTCATTGTTTAAAGTAGTTCAGTGCACTGCATTGATGCTTAAGGTAAAACTGTTTGTTCTCTGTCAAGCAGGATTCAGACCTACTACAATTTTTTTTCCATTTTGCAAGACTATACAACACTATCCTGAGAGGCAAAAGGCTTAGAGAGACAGCTACAGAAACGTGCCAACAGTTTCTTCTTCTACATTAATGAAATGCCCCTAGTGAAATCCAAATATACAGTGTTTTGAATACTGATGCTTGCATTCTTATATGCAGATTTATTTGCATTTGTAGTCATACATTTCTTTAATTGTTGTCATCCAAAGAAGCTTGTCAATGAAGAAGAACTTTTCTGAAGTCATTGTAAGGCAAGTGTATACAGTTCAGTGGAGCAAGTTACCAAAATGAGGGAGAGAGTGAGTCAGAGAATACTCATATTTGTCTTTTAGCCTATACATTTCCTTTGTGAAAGAAGCCTCCTTTGAAAGAGGCTTCAAAACAATGGAACAGTTCCAGCTGCTATAAGAGTAGCTCACATTCCCATACTGCATAAGTTATTTTCACAGATCTTAGTACTTAGTTTTGCTTAAAATTTAAAGTGAAATGCACTTGGCAGACCTGATGGTAATGCTTGCTTCTGGAAGATACTGCCATTTTTTAAAATGTCTATCTGTTAGCTTGATAGTTTGTAAGTAGGCAAATTTTTGACATTGGTTTCCTCTTTCTATATTTGAATGTTGTGGGAAAAAGAAGGATGAAAGGAAGGAGCTCAGGTAAATTCTACTCCAACTTCAGAAAAGAAATTAAATATGGGGATTTCAAGAAATGAAGAATCACTAAACAGCTGGTCTGGATTTTGCCTCTGTGATCAGAGTGAAGACCACATCCTTAGTGGTAGGAGTGCACTTTATTTAATTTTGAAGCATTACTTCTCCGAACAAAAGGGAACAGTGTCTAGACTTTCCTCTTCTTATCTGATCATTCCTGGTCTCTGGAAGTACATGCATCACTACATTCAAACATTTAATAATTATTTTTTAAAAAAACCCCTGTGTTTAATTGTATGTATCACCAGGACAGTTCTGCATTTTATGTTATTTTGAAAGTATGGACAAATTCATGAGAAGGCATATCAGGCAAGACAGAAGAGTTGTTGGCTGAAGTTCAGTATTTTGTAAAAAAAGTTCTGAAATCAGTATATTTTGTAATGATTTCCAAACTCTGTCTGAGTTTATCTAACTTGTCAAACATGCAGAGTAGTAGAGAAAAATGTTCTGCACTTCTTTCAGCTGTTTCTTTATGGTTGTAAATATTGTCTTCATTTATTCAATTTCTGTATGGAAAGTAGAATAACAGATATCAACAGCCATATAGAAAGTAATTACAGTGAAAGTCACCTTCATATTGATAATGTTAAAAAAATTCCAAAACATATGTCATGCTATCCCATGGTTGCTTTGACTAGGTCTGCCATATTTTCTGAGTAATTAACGGAAACAAGAAGTCTTGGTAGACTATTCTGTTAAACAGCACAGCCTTACAGGAACTTCGGATTTGGAACAAACATCTTGGTAAACACGTAGATAAAGATTTATAGAATTATGTAGTGGATGAACATTTCTCCAGGGTCTTAAAGTCTGAGTTTTAAAATCCTCATTGACATGTCTGAAATTTTTAGTGTGAATTATTTTGATTTCTTGCATTGGATGTACTCCTATATTAGTGCTTCATACAAAGACAGTCTTTTCATACCAAATAGAGTTAAATCTGGTCATTTGGCAATAACCTGATATTCTAAATTTCCTTTCATTTTACTGTGCAGAATGCTTTGTACACCCTAATCTGTTTTAAACTTTGTTGATCAACATTTCTGCCTAGATTTTTTCACGTTCACCACACTCAAATTTAACTTAAACTTTGGACTGCATCCAAGATTTATCTTTGGAAATTTGAAACATAGCATAAAGGCAATATAGTCTATAGCCAGCTACATAGAATTTGGTAGCATGATATATGAGAGTTGATTCTGGCTCTGCAGCGTGGGTTACGTCCACAGTATTTCTGGGAGGGGATGGTACCACTCAGCGCATGCTGTTAAGTCCACATATTAGGTACAATCATAGAGTCATGGAATGAACAGAGTTGGAAGGGATATTAAATACCTAGCTCCAACCACCCCTGCCATGGAAAGGGAACCTTCCACTAGACCAGGTTGCTCTGAGGCATATCCGGTCTTGTCTTGAACACCTCCAGGGATGGAACAACTGCAGCTTTTCTAGGCAACCTGTGCCAGTGCCTCACTATGCTCACAATAAAGAATTTCTTCCTAATAGCTGATCTGAACCCACTGCCTTTCGGCATCAGGCCTTGTCCTGTCACTGCATGCCCTTGTGAGAAATCCTCTCCAGCCTTCTTGGAAGCCCATTCTATGTGCTGAAAGATGCTGTAAGGTCTCCCTGGAACCTTCTCTTCTCTGGACTGATACCACCCAACTCTCTCAGCCTGTATTCATAAAGCTGAGCAAGAGCTTCTGAATCTCTGCCAATACCCAATTCTTGTTGGTCCTTTCTATTGTTCAGGAAGTAATTTGGACAACACTCTCAGGCACACAGTGTGATTCTTGGGGTAGTGCTGTTCAGGGCCAGAAGCTGGACTTGATGATCTCTGTGAGTCCCTTCCAACTCAGGACATTCTATGATATGTAGAAAGTACCTGTTTGATGTGGAAATCAGTTGATTCTGAAGTTGCTTCATCAGTCTGATTGTTCTGGTATTTTCCCAAGAGATTATTTACAATCAATAGATTTTGCAGAAGGTATGTCGCTGGACTTGGACAGGGTAGACTCTTTTGCAACACTTCAAGAGTAACTCTGGTCTTATCTCAGTACTACATAATTTAAAAAAAAAAAAAAAGGAAAGAAAAAAAAGATGGATGTATATCTACATACAGCTACAGGCTGACTCATCCCTCAGTGTAGTCTAGTAAGAAAAATGAATGGGATGTCACTGGACAATATGAAGACCACTCAAACTCAAAAGGACATTTTTTTTTTTCTTGCATAATAGAATTACAGTGCTTTCCTTCCAAAAAGACTTCATGTAGTTCAGAATGAAGGAAAATGTAGACAGATTTCTTAGATAGTACAGTGACAGACACCCAGAAACCCTTTTTTCCAACCCATCTTCTGATCTATTAAAGTAGATGACATTCTGTGACTGGCAACATGCATTTATTATTTAACAGTATTACTGTGAGCCTCTGCCAGTCTTTATCTCTTTCTCTGTGTCCTTGCCCAATCTTTTCTTCATATGTGCTCTCAATATTATTTAAAATAATCATAAAGAAGTTTGCTCAGATTTCTTCCAGCTTTGTCTTTTTTCCATCTGTCCAAGTCCACTTTTACCACCATTTTAAAAACTGTTATAGGTTTTGGTTATTTATTACAATACCTGGACCCTGTAATAGCTATTCTTAAATTGAATAAGCACTTGGGAAGGTGTCCATAAGTCCAAAAAAACATCCTTCCTGCCTAAATAAATTTTATGATCTTGGTGTTCCCACAACACAGTCCAAATTGTTCATCTTGTCCAAGATCTGGGAAATGGCAGTGTGCCAT
Organism: Acropternis orthonyx; assembly: GCA_035583155.1. Classification (NCBI taxonomy): domain Eukaryota; kingdom Metazoa; phylum Chordata; class Aves; order Passeriformes; family Rhinocryptidae; genus Acropternis; species Acropternis orthonyx. The sequence continues at coordinate 43,511,591 of JAWWEU010000091.1, forward strand.
AACTTCAAGGGCTGGTTAACCATTGCCAAGACCTTAGATGCCAAATACTTAGTTGCCAAGGTTTTCAACGCTCTTGGAAGTCACCCAGGCTTGATTTTTTTTCTGGAGAATAAGTGTTTCTTCTGGTAAAATGCTTGCTGTTCTGTTGTGATGACAACTTTCTTGTGACACTGAACACCCCCACCCCCCCCCCCCCGGCCTGGGTCAGGGGGGGTTGG
>JAWWEU010000091.1:43519100-43529913 GCA_035583155.1 Acropternis orthonyx
CCCACAGAAGTGGGGCCTAGCTAAAACTAAAACCTTAATCTGAGTTTTTTGGGATTTATCAAACCCATCACAAACCTACAGCTGTAACATCCAAAAGGTAAGCAAAAGTGACTCAAATTAGTGATAGCCACCTGTCAGAAAAAAAATTGCTGTTACAGCTAAACCAAGTGAGAAGGAATCTGCAGACATGTCAGGCAGAGCAAGCCTTACAAGCCTTGGTGCTGAAGCCTTGCACACCGTGTTTGAGGCCTGTTATTAGCACAACCATAACAACATCCCTGGGCTACAACATTCACTCATTTCAATTTTATTCTGCCTCTCAGTGAAACTATTTATTTCATAGGCATTGTATGAACTTCAGTATAAGGACTACAAAAAGGTTTTTACTTACAGGTTTCCCTTTTATTAAATATGTATAGTTAAAACCCCTGTCACAAAGTCACATTAGACCTAACTGTTCTGTTGGAAAGACAAAAGTCTATAGATGAAGTAGAAAACTGTGACCTAAGAAACCACTAGTCCATTTGAACCTAAAAGAAACAGAAATTACCACTTTTTCTAAACCTGTGCGCTAGAAAAAGGTTTCTCTGCGTAGAAGAGACTGCTGGTAATGTACTTGCCATGGACCCTCAGGAAACAGAAGGCCCTTTTATCAAATCTGTGTCCCATTGTGGCAAAGTAAACAAGGAATGGTTGGCTAAAAAACGTATAGGCAGACTTACAGTCACTTTTCTTCCCTCACTAAAGCCGTTCTTGCAAGGGATAGTGTTGTGGTTGTTTATCACCATCAAACAAAGGTGGAAAGTGAGTCTGTTAAAGAAGAAAACACGCTATACAGATATTTAGCTGCTCTTGATCCCACTCTAAGACAGGACAGGTGAGCAAAGTGGGCATTTGGTCAGGATAGGGCAGTGCTCTGTCACTGCTGCTGCACGTACAGTGACTGTCAGGAGAACAAACAATAAACCAGGTGTGCCCCATGCCTAGCTCATCTGGTTGGTTTGCAGCTACATGTCATTGTGGTAGGTAGGTAGCTATGTCCTCTCAAGTGCTTTGCAAAATCTGTTTCAGATGTTGCATGGAGAGAAATTAATTTTTCTCCCATTTTTCTCACTGTATCTAGTGCCATGATGTTATAAGTAGAGCGTTCTTCAGCAAAAATGCCTCAAGTGTTTTGTCCCTTGCCCGTTCATCTGAGCATGGACATGTATATCTGAGCTGAACAGGGATGGGGTTACTCATATTTTTCAAGGAAAACTCACGTGTACATGTTTTGTAGATTCAGATGTTAAGCCAACAGTGTCCCAGTTCTTATTACTGTATCTCTTTCATGTCATATTTTAAATCATTATTGCCAAAAAGTTTATAAAAATAGCTTCTATACTGATACTGAGTTTTTATAGTTTTCATTTTAGCATTACTTTTAATCAGATTGATGAGCCATGACTGAATACTACATACTGCGTTGCTAGCTTATTTGCTTGGTTTTTATATGGTGGTAATCCAGCCAGTGTTCTTCATTAAAAATATTACTAGTTTATAGATAAATAAAATGCACCAGATAATGGCTTTATTTTTGTTGTCTTTGTGTATGCAATTCAATAAAAAGAGAAATGTCATCATATATTTACAAAATTTCTTTTTCAGGATTTTAAATTTTTTCATCTTCCAATCTATGCAGCCTTCTGATTGATATGAAGGAACTTTCAGTGAAACATAATTTGTGTTTCTTACAAACATTTGTAAGATATTAGTGATATATTATTTATTGATGCGAAAAATACAATGTTGGTGTGTGTGCAACTCACATGTTACAAAATTTCAAGTTTGAGACAGAGTGCATAGATGTGATGGCTTGCATACCAGAATATTATTCCACATAGTTCAAATTACAAAGCTGCAAAATATAGCTCTTGTTTAAACTGCATGAAAATCTACAGTATTAGTGTGTGACTGGCAGCCATGTGCTTCTAAATTCATGTTTGAAAGATGATAAGATTTCTTATGACCACCTGCAACAAAATGAAATCCGTATCACAAGCTATAGCACAAATGCTGATAAAATAAAACTGTGTTTCACCATTTTTCACAATTTTGTGAATTTTAGATTTCGTAATTCAGGTCAGTCTTGTTAAATTTGAAATTAAATTAGAGTATAAATATAGAAGTGTTTGAGTGTAGCTGGTGAGGTTCTGACAGCAGGGTGGCAAGAAAGACCAGTGCGAGACACAGCTGGTTCCAGCAGGTTCCAGCAAGCTCTGCAACAGATCCACTGCAGGACACAGCTGAGCCCCTTGGTGAAGCTGGTTGTACCTCTTGTGAAAGCATATTAGAGCAAAGACAAAAATACCAGACAGGCAGAGGAGGAGGGAACAATGGCAGAGGGGAGACAACACAGAGAACAGCTAGGGTAGAGGAGATGCTCCATGGCAGAACAGACATCCACACTGCTGCTTGTAGTGACAGGAGGAAAGATGGTGTTTTAATTTTGTGTTTGATGCTCACTATGCAGATTTGTTTTAATCAGCATTAAATGACATTAATGTTTCCCAAGTCTGTTTTACCCACTAAAGATATTGTTAAGCAGTCTCCCTGCCCTTTGCCTTGACCCAGCTCATTCAGCCTGTTTTCTCCCCATGTCATCGGTGCTAAGGAAGGGCTGTAAGGGACCCAGCAGTAGGGTTGGAGTTCAGCTGTTAGCCAAGGCTAACCTAGCACAGGAGGGAAAGAGTGATGTCAACTAGTGCATATCTCATAAAATATCCTTGATAGCCTCATTTGTGTTGGAGTTTGGGTGGTAAATCCGGACTAACTTCTTCAGGATAACAGAAGCACACCAGTTAAATACTGAGAACAGAAGTCATGCCCAAGTGTGTGGTTATTTTTATCTTAGCTAATAAATAGCATAATCAAAGCATCGAAAGGATTCTTGTTTAGCAGGCTATAATTTTATTCTGACTAGGACAGTTTTTACAGATTTTTAACTATTGGCAGATTTAGGTATATACCTTCTTTAAGTGTATATGAAAGCTATGAGCAGAGTCCTCTTACTATAAGCACTGAACTTTTATAGTGCTGAACAAAGATTTGTCTTCTGCCTCCTTTGCTTTGCATCTGTCTTTGGTGTGTCTTCTCAGTGCCTTCTTCCCAAGCTGCTATTTCACACTTAAATACATTTTTTGATCAAATATATTACTAAGAAATGTTAACCTACAAAGAAGTAAAATCACTTCAGGAGATTTTCTCAGCTGCTCGTAGAGTAGATGCTTAAAATGGCTCATGCAACTCTCCAGATAAATGAAAGACAATAGGTTACCTGAGAGTAAATTAGAGTATTAGGTGACTGGGACTAGCCTCACAGATCTTGCTGAAATGCATCCACTTTTCTTCAGTACAGTATTGAAGTTCCTACAGTGAGACAGCTTTGTGTCCACTTCAGACCTCTTTCAGTCTGTGTGTGTGTGTATCTGTAGATTTCTTTATGACCTCTATGTTTCGATGATTTAAATTCAAATGTCTCTTTGAAGTGTTACAACCTTGCAATGGGAATTAAATTTCTTCTATTGCTCTTAGACTTTGGTAGTTGTATACACCATTAAGGAAATATATCTTCTTTTCCTAATTGAATCTCTGCCTGCCTTCTCGTTTAGTGATTTCATGTGTGTTAGGTTTCTGGTGTGGTCTTTGTTGTTTTTCTGTGTTTTGTTATGGTGTCCTACATCAAAAATTACAGAATTATCTTAGGAAGCAGAACTCAGAAATAAATTTGTGGTATGTAAATTTATGAATACTTTATACCAATATTCCTGCACTCACTTCAGTGTTAGATGATAATTAAAAATTGAGTTGGACTTGTTTTAATTGATATTTTATTGATAGGATATATACAATTGCATTTATTTGGTATTTCTTTAAAGCTACATGAATCAAGGCTTTTTTTTTTTTTCTTTTTTTGTACTAAGCCCATGGTTGACTACCTATTCCCATTTACTTTGGCAAACCAGTTTCAAGATTAATGGTCAGTCATTTGTTACTCCTCCCTTTGAGGACAAGACTGGGTTTCAACAGCTTGGGTCACGTACAATAGTGAGAACAAATCTACAGAAACAAAATCACTAAGGAAGGGTTAAAAGCTGCCAAATAGTCAGGGTTTTCACCTTGCTCTGACACTGTAGTGCAGAGAAGAAAGATGGCTGTATTCAAGTAGAAGGTTGATAATGTTTATTATCCCTGTTGTTTATTATGGGGAGTTAACCTCTAGCAGTGTGACTGACACAGGCAACACCTCAGTAACTGCACAGTTGCTTTGTTCGCCATATGAACACAGTTATTTCCTTCAATTGGATACACACCCACTACAGAGCCCTACTGTAATGTCTCTGGAAGCAATTTTGTCAAAGTGATGCAAGTCAAAATGTTTATACCTCTGTGCTTTTTTCCCCCTATCACCCTGTCTTCTCTACATAGTGGGGGAAGTATTTAAAAACTAGGGCCTATGGGTTTTGAAAATAGAAATCAATCTGCATGTAAGTGGATCTGCCTGAATGAAAAGTCTGATATATTAAGAGTCAATTATAATAGCCTTTTGGTGAACAAACTATAGGTCATCCGTATACTGTAGCTCCAAGGGAAATATGTCTTCTCTCTAGCATACATGAAAAGTGCCTAATGCAAACCTACAGTACTGAAATATTATCTTATGTGAGTCGAGGGCTGAGATATATCTATGTTGTTTGCCACCTGATGCAAAAGTAGGGAATGTTCATGAATAATGAGCTGGCAATATGCACTCACAGCCCAGAAGGCCAACCATGTCCTGGGCTGCATCAAAAGGAGTGTGGCCGGCAGGTCAAAGGAGATGATTCTGCCCTTCTACTCTGCTCTTGTGAGACCCTGCCCAGAGTGCTGCATACAGCTCCAGAGTCCCCAGCATAAAGAAGGACATGGAACTGTCAGAGCAAGTCCAGAGGAGGGCCATGAAGTTAAGGGGACTGAAGCACCTCCCAAAAAAGACAGGCTGAGAAAGTTGGGGCTGTTCAGCCTGGGGAAGAGAAGGTTGTGTGGAGACCTTATAGGAACCTTCCATTATCTGAATGCGGCCTACAGGGAAACTGGAGGGTGACTCTTCATCAGGAAGTGCAGTGACAGGACAAGGAGTAATGGGTACAAATTGAAAGAGGGGAAACCTAGGTATGATATTATGAAGTACTCTTTACTGTGAGGGTGGTGAGACAGTAGAAGAGGTTGCCCCGGGAAGCTTTAGATGCCCCAACTCTGGCAGTGTTCAAGGCTGTGCTGGATAAGGCCTTGAGAAACCTGGTCTAGTGGAAGGGATCCCCACCCATGGCAGTGGCATTGGAATAGACCTGATCTTTAAGGTCCCTTCTAAACCCTTAGCATTCTGTCATTCTGTGATAATAAAGAAGAGCTTAGAAATATTGTGAGCTCTTTTGAGGTCTTACTTTTACTTCATTCATTTCAGACAAGAGACTTTAGTCATGATTGGATAGATTGCTAAAATGTGTACAAATTTATTTATTTGAATAAGACACTTTGTACATCTGAAACACTGTGTAAACAATATTTCCACTTCCAGATTGCCTCCCTCATTTACATTTGCTGCATCAGAGAACTGCTGAAGTGAAATTGGTGTGGGAAGATCTGTGGAATTAATTAGCTTTAACAGCTGTTGGGTGGTGCTGTCAGTCAAAGCCTGCAGTGCAAAAGATAGTTGGGTTTGGTAAAAAGGAAAAAGGGAAGAGAGAATAACCTAATGAAAATGTTGCCATGAACCCTTAGAGTAATAATGTAGTTAAAAAGTCCTCATACAAGGACAGTACCTTCTTATTGTGAAAAACAAGAAGAAATAGAATATAATTCTCATCCAGATTCCTTGAAAGTGTCAAAAATTATGACATTCTTTGATGAAATTAGTGTATATTGACATACTTTGGGTGCACTTAAATTCTGTCATGATAAATTACAGTTTTCGGAAAGCATTTTGAACACGTTTATTTCAGCATGAGTTGTTTGTAGAAGGAGTACCACTGAAGATCAAGGTCCTCCAGAGCTGCCTGCCTTTCTTGCCTGCACCAAAGACTGAATTCACATTATTCCTAATGTCTTGTATGAGTTCTGTAGTTTCCTTGTTTGTCCTAGAAATGGTTGCCTTGTGACTGTTTTATAACCTGGTCTTGCATATCTAGCTGGTGAAAGTGAATTGACGCATGAAAAACTCATCCAGAGTAGATTTCCTGTGGTCTCTATGTGCAGTGAGCGAAACCCACAGGATTTGGCAAAAGCTTCTTCTTCTGGGAAATCTAAATTTTTGCTAACATGCTAGCTACCTCAATGCTTTTGATTTTGTTATAACTAAGAAGGTCATTGTTATGCAATGAGGAGTGCAGCATGATACTATAACATTGTGAAGAACACCTCAACACTGTTATTACAGTATTTGTCAGGAGAAAAAAACACTTTAGAAATAAAAGAATTAGAATGTTTAATTTTTTTTTAGTAATGTAAATGCCAAAGTCAACTAATAGAGTATTTTGATTTTGCTCATTGGAATTTAATCACAGTAATAAACAATTACCATTACATACTTGGCATAAATAAAAAGTAGCAAAATAATAGCCTTGTAACATAAAGAAGGCAGAGCTGATTACAGTCTAGAAGCTCATGTCGATCCAACTGGTTTTCATTATTTAGGAGCCTTCTGAAAATGTTTTATTTAAAAACAGTATCACAGATTACTTAGATTCACTGTGAAGACAATTCACATCAGTGAGAAATATTGGTGTGTATCATCTTGTTCTGACCTTCAGATTTCTTATTCTTAAGAGATTCAGAAGTAATCCAGAATTCCAAGCATAAAATTCAGCTACATCATTATAATTTTTTATTTTGCCCTGCAGTTTACCATAGCGAGTAGGCAAAGCACAGACCCAAAACTGATAAAAAATGGCATGTAAATACATTCTGTCATTAAAAAAAAACCCTGTTCATGAATAGAGGTCCAAGTCTGATAAACTGAAGCTTGCACTTTGACAGAGCAAAACCACCTCTGCCTAGATAATAGTAAAGGCATTTGGATATCCTGCAGCCCAACACAAAGTATATAATAGTATTAGTTGCATGTTTGAGGTGAGTAGTCCAACATAACAGCAGTGAAGTTATGTGAATGTTGTGGAGTAATTTCTTGCGAAAATATTTGGGTGCTGCGCCATAATGCTGGGGATTTGATACGCGTGTCTCATAGTGTGAGAACTATAGACTTACAGAATTTACCTGTTTATTTGCTTGTGTTTTGAGGGGTTTTGTGTCATGGTTTAACTCTAGCTGACAACTTTGCCCCCCTCAGCTGCTCACTATTCTCCCACCTATGGGATGTGTGAGAGAATCAGAAGAGTAAAAGTGAGAAAACCTGTGCATAGTGAAAAAGACAGCTTAATAGGAAAAAGCCATGCACACAAGCAAAGCAAATCAAGGAATTCATTCCCCCATTCCCATGGGCAGGAAGGTGTTCAGCCCTCCTCATCATGTGTGATGGTGCTCTGGTCCCCTCCTTCCTTCTTTTTCCACCAGCTTTATATACTGACCATGATGCCATATGATCTGAAACATCCTTGTGGTCAGCTGGGGTCAGCTGTCCTGGCTGCGTCTCCTCCCACCTTCTGGTACACCCTCAGTCTCCTCACTGGCAATGCGATACAGGAAGCAGACACTGATGCTGTGCAAATGGTGCGTAGCAATAACAAGAATTCTGTATTATCAGCCCTATTTTCAGCACAAATCCAAAACACAGCCCCATGCCATCTACTGTGAAGAAAATTATGTCTCTCCTAGTTGAAACCAGAACATGTTTATTGCTGAGGGCTTCTGCCTGTTTGGTTTTTTTTTGTTGTTTGCTTGTTTGTTTGTTTTGTTTTTTTTTTCTTTTTAAATAGGGAAGGCTACCTTAGCTTGGTTTTTCAATACTGGATTGTTTGGGCTTTTTTCCTTCTTGGTTTTCTTTCAGCAATACAGTGTGGGATTTTTTTAAAAAAGGTAAATTACAAGGCATACAATTACATAGATAATTTACAGCCTCATGTCCCTGTGTTTGCACTAGAAGCTAAGTTGCTTTCAGCAGAGTACCAACAGCAACAGGACTACTGATACAGGCTATGGGAAAATAGGGCCATATTCTATTTCAGCTTCTTCCTAGAGATCTCTGTCATGTAATTTGGTGCTCAATGCTGTATCATGAAATACGTTCAAATACAACCCTAGGACAATATTTTTAATCAGTGCACATGGCGTGACTACATAATTTTTTAAACAAATACATTATATTTTATAGAACCTCTGTCATGTGTCTTAGTACTTTCCCACAGACCTCATTCAAGTGAAGTGTGTACTCTGTTTGCAGTTTACTCTTCTAATACTGGGACAAGTTCCTTGACATGGAGGAGGATTTTGTTAGAAACAATAACTGGGATAAAGATGGAAAATTTTAGGTAGCTGAGTCCCTAATGCTGTAACAGAGTTTTATTTTTGTCATTGCTTCTACCATTCCTGTAGTCTTCTCATTGAATTGAAATCAAATTTCAATTTATATTTGTAGAAAAAAGTGTTTATTATTTCTTGATTATTAAACCATATTTTATAGTAGGAATTTACATGTTTTATACTCATTCCATTCTTTAATGTATTAAATTTAGTGGGTTTTTTGTGTATGTGGTTGCTGTTTTTTAAAAGCTCTATTGTTCATTTGTTGTCTTGACAGAGATCTTGGGAGAGAATTAACAGAAAAGTCTGTGAAGTAATGTTCACTAATGACAAATAAACATAGCTTGTACAACTTTAGTCATAAACACCAAATGGGTTTATGGCTTAAGGTAAAGATTGATAAATGGAATATGCTAAATAAAATCACAAATAGGAACACTTGCCCAATATCTGTAGGCTATCTGTGAAACAGAAAAGTTAAAGCTTCATACTTTTATGCATTAGCCTGTGGAAACAATTTCACTTCTGAAGTGCTTCAAGAACATTTGAGTATAATGGGCTTTGTACTGCCTGCCTTGGCTGTACCCTGTAGAGAGCACTCAGCCCATTCAGCTTGAACTCTATTTTATCTAGCGCTTATCCATTAATTTTATCCTGACCTTGGGCATAAAATATATGCACTTTTTATGCTCTGTGCTTTTTGTGGAGAAAAAGGAATAGGATTACCCATCGATCACCATTATGAATGATACAGCTTAAAACAAACACAGGTCAGAGACAGATATGTTAAGAGCAAATTTGTATTGATTCCATCACAACACTGACTTAAAAGGGAGAAAAAGCCCACATCATAGTATAAATGATGAAAAGACATTTGAAAAACAACAACAGATATGAAGTAAACTTAAGAGCTTTGCTTTAGGGTCATTACTGGCAAAAAAAAAAAAAAAAAAAAAAAAAAAAAAAATAATTTTGTTCCTATTTTTAATACAATCTACCTCCCCTTAATATATTTATTGTCATACCTTGAGTTCTGTAGCATGCTACTGCAGTAAGGTCTGTGTGTTTTACTGCAGCATTTTTTCCTGTTGAAAGCTTTTTTGTTAAAAGAATCTGATGCTGATTAGATCCTGTAATCTATATTTAGCTCTAGTGCTGAAATATTTATACCATACTTCTAGCTGTAGACTCTTTTTAATTTGTTTGTAACTCCAATCCACTTGCAGAACACTGTCTTTCAGTACTACGAAATTTTATGTCTTGTTAGGATCCATGACACTGGCACTAAGGATAGAAGTTTTAACAAGCCTACCTGAATTACAGTATGCATCTGTACAGTAACGTACATGGAGAAAAATATATCCTCCTTCCTCAATGAATTTTCATTGTGAGAGTAATAACTTAATGAATATTCTTGATGGGAGAAAACTGGTTTACACTGTGGGGCTTCTTTCTGGGAACAAGAAAACTTTGGGACTTAGAACCTTAAGTGGAAAGATACTCTGAAACAGCTTTTTAGGAGAGAAGGCTAAAAAGTATGGAGATTGAAAAACCTGTGATAATGCCTTCATGGGTTGTTTACTTACTAAAGTATAAACTGGAACTGTTAGTCAGGGGGAGGTATTTCATCACAGTCTTCCTTTACCAGGGGCCAAAGTAGTGTCTGTTCAGTTTTCTAAGAAGTTTTCTTATGTAAAACTCTTGAGTGTTGGGAATTAACTGAGTGGTTCTTTGGCATTACCATCCTCAATTCACAGAATTGTCCCCATGATTTTTATGGTGTTTTTTAGGTTTCTAACTTGGTGCTTTCTTTTCTTGATTGTGGAGGATACACAGGCAGAGAGGTTCTGTTAACACAGTGGCTTCTCTGAGGAATATGAAAGAGGAGTGTGAAAGAGCTTCCTTCTGTTCAGCTGTGGATCAGAGGAACTGCTAGTACTTCAATGTTCTTGGTGCTTGAGTCTGTTTTACCTGTACTTCCACTGTCTAGGGAAGTTACATATACAGAATGAAGCAACTACCTGTTAGTGTGACTCTATCTGGTAAAAATTAGCTGTGGCTTGTGTACTAGTTGAAGACTTTCCCACTGAGTTTCCTTACTATCATGTTTCCTCCTGTAGAAAAAGATACAGTTGGTAAAAAAATGGAAAAGTTTAAGGTTAGATTTATTTTCCTGTAGCTTTCTGTCAGATTATTGCTGGTAGAAAAAATTACATGTATTGCTTTACATCCTCAGGTCTTTTACAAGTATTCACATATGGACCTTCATTCATTATGGTCTATGGAATGCTTAAAATGTATAGTGGAACCTGAGTTATAA
>JAWWEU010000091.1:43530013-43545837 GCA_035583155.1 Acropternis orthonyx
TTTATAGTGGAACCTGAGTTATAACATTGCACAAGTTCAGTGACCAGGTCATTTAGTATTTATCTTGGTCAATTTGTGTTTTAAAACAAGTAATACTAGGATAATTAGTAATTTGAAGATAATGCCATTTACTGCAGAAAATACATGGTGTGTTTTTTTCTTTTTTCTCTGGACTTCTTTCATGTTAAGACTATTTTATCACACATAAAGCAGTTTTTGAAAAGTACTGTGTTCCACAATTGCTGGAATCCCTCTGAAAGGACCATTATGCTTAACAATCCTTTTTTTATAGGAAGTCCATGAGATTATACTTTTAAATAAAATGAGACATTTTTATGTAAATGTTTTGGTTTTACTTATATTGATAAGCCCCAGGAAATTCAGAGATGGAGTAGCAGGTGGTCTTCATCTCATTTGTTTTCTCTTTAAAGACAGATACTACCATACTACCTACTTAGTTACTTTTATTAAGGAGCTGTGAATAAGAATAGAATCTTACCATACATGAGTTACTTTCGTGAGGTGTCTTTTGGCAATGCACTGTTGTTACTATGCAGTTAACAATGTTTCACATGTTTAGAACAATATACAGTCGTCAATTTAAAACATCTCTGTAAAACAGAATCAGGAATACATGTTCTCACATGGAGAAACAGAAAAGGCAATGTACAGTTGTACAGTGAATTGTACAGTGAATCAGTTGCAGATTCAGAGACTCAGTTCACCTGAGTCTCTAAGTTTTAAAGCCATAAGGGACTAGTAAGACTATTTAGTCTGGCCTCTTTTATAATACAGGTCATAGGATTTCCCTGAATTAATTCCTACTTTCTTATCTAAAGGTTTTGAGTAGAAGTATCAGATGAGTTTCAGATTTCCTATCTGAAATGCCTGATACTCTTCCATGGGACTGTTCAGATGTCTTAGCTAAGACTAGCTCAAATATTTGCTTTCAGCCAGGATTTCTACAGACTCCAGCAGAAACTGTGCTTCCACAAGGGTACATGTCCACCTCCCTTATAGCTGCATACAGGCAAATTTCAAAGCCAGTAGTGGGTCATGGAAGAATTGATGAAATCTGTCTGAATTGGTCATGTCAGTGAAGAATACAGTTCACTAGATTACTCAGTAGTCACTTCAGCCATTTTATATCTTCAGCCTCCTATCCTAGAGCATAGTTTAGCTACTCACCTGCTATCCACTTTTATGCACCACTTGTGCTATCAGTCCTTTTCTCTCCCAGACATCTCTCTCTGGGAATTCAAGTCAGCCTCCTGAAAGAGCACAGATCAGCAAGATACAAAGGCACCCTTCACAGGTTTATGCAGATGTTTTGTGTGCAGCTGAATCTTGCCACTGTAGTTAACACCGTCACAGTGAAGGAATCAATAGTTTATACTTCTGACATGGATGTGCTGCAATTTCTACAAAGAAAAGAAACAGGCATAGTACTCTTTTATATGTAAAATAAACTTTAAAAGAAATTATTTAGTCTTCCACTTTTTTGCCATTGACAATTTCGAAAGAAGAGGGAAAAGACCCACTTCCATCTGCCTTTACCCACTTTAAAAATTGCTTCCTGGCATCCACATCCTAAAAGGATTTGGAATGTTCAGGACATTCTAATCATAGTCAGATTTTATTCGAACATGTATTGTAAATATCTGGAATTCTGCCTGTCTCATTTTGGATGTGGATATGGTCATAATAGAAAAATATAAAACAAGGGGAAAAAGTGTCCAAATTTGGTAACTTTCTTCTTAAGTTTAAAATGTAAATGAGCATTTTTATTTTCAGTTAAGGGACAAAGCACTGGACCTGCTTTATGGAAAACTTTAAGCTCATTAAATCCCTAGGGTCTAGTTTTCAAAGTGTTTATCTAACTTGTTAATGAGGTGAAGTTTTGCAGTATTTGTTATATGTAACAGGGATGTGGAAACTTACAGTACACATAAAGCCTCCTTATTTTTACAAAAGTAAGAGAGTGACTGTCAATTCATAGGGGGAAAGTGAATACAGAAACTATTTGAGATGGCCAGCATTTATCTGTGTATAGCTATAAATGTACACAATGCATGAATATTATTTGTACTTTTCATATGGAGTCTGAGTTCTGATGTGTATATCTCCACTGGCAGGCAGACCTTTAGGTGTACTTGTTTTTTCCCTTCTAGTTAGCCATGTACAACTAAATGCAAAATCTCAAGTGTTCCCTCACACTCAACAAAAGCTTGGTCTGCAAATACAGACATACAGATATATTTCATGAGTAGGTAGTATGAAGGCACCTAGACTATCTGAGAGGTATTAATACACAGGGTAATGTAATGAATCGTCTTGCTTTCTTCAATGAGTAATAATATTCTTCACCTCATTAATTAGTATCTTTCTTTATGAACTATGTTCATGGCCAAGTAAAGTCTCTATTCTCTGTTGCTTTGTGGGAATATCATGTTAATCAAGCAAAGCTGATCTATCTATAAATAAATGTGGTAAGGAAAAGTTTCCAGGAAATTGCAACTGCAAATACTACACTACTAACATACTTTTAATGCATCTAATTCTTCCTTCATTTGACACACTGAAATCTGTAAAGATTGTGCTTTGTATCACATGCAGCCATTTTTGCCTGAGGGTAGGAGAAAATAATGGGAGGAAATAAGGCAGGTTTGAACATATCCTAGAACATGTTGTCTTTCCCATTGTGTAATTTCTATCGCTGCCTTGTAAAGGAGAGTACTTTCAATGCTCTTACAAATGTTGAAAATCCAGACAAAATTCAGTCATCCTGACTGAACCTTTTCTGATGTATTCATCACTTTTCACTGATTACTGGTAAGAGGGGGCCGGGTAATATGTTTATAAGGTACAATCCCCAATGTCTAATGCAGCCTTAAGAAAGCAAAACCACAAAATGTGACAAAAATACTGACTTCATTGACTTCAAATTGAGGCAAATTACTCAAAAGATAGAGAAAAACCTGATAATAAAATGGAAATGAGGAACATACCAATTTCAAAAGCTGCTTGGTCTAATTACTCTTGGATTGGTGGGAGCATGTAGCTATTGAACTGAATGATAAGCAGTTTGTGTATATTCATTTTGCAACCACATTCCAATTTTTAACACACAGGTGTCCACTTAACAGAAGCTGCAATCATGATACAACTATGTCAAATCCAGTTCTTGTTAGCTGTCTCTGTGAACAGATGTATGATAAATACACATAGAGTCAAAATTGCCATCTCATCCACTGGTTCCTCTGGGTCACCGTTGAATACCTATTGACAGGGACATGTAGCAAAGCTCTCAGTTTAGAGAACGCTGAATGTGTGGAATGAAAAATTCCATTTAGGACATTACTTTGATACTGAAGGCTTCTTCAATGACCTAAGCAGCTTTTCCAGCAACTATGCAGCCTTTCAGATGCAATGTCGAGGTGAAATGTGTTGTGTCCCTTAAAAACTGAGAAATGAGGATTGTGAGAGTTTGTCCTTCGTTTGGTGAACCAGTTAGCGGTGAGGCTGAAAATGTGAGCAAGATTAAACAAGCAACCTGATCTGACCGTTCCATCAAGGAATATTAATATGTCATAAACCAGGTTGCTAATATCCATAAATCACCAGATTATCATTTCTAAATTAGAAATAATGGAGACTATTATTAACTCTTAGAGAAATCTGTCCTCTCATTTCTCATTACAGGTTTATTTCATTGTTACCTTTCCTTTACTCAGGAAGGTAACATTCTTAAAAGATGTGAAAAATAAGGTTACTTCTCTGCCGTACAAATACCACAGACTGATTTAAAACATACCCTCTAATAAAGAATATATCCTGGCTACAAAAATGAAATACAATTGTAGTTGCAGAGAAGTGATTAAATATACCTAAAACAATCAGCTAAAGGTGATTAAGGTCAATTAAATTCAGAAGGAATTTAGTCCCTGGTAGTCACCAACTGTTTATTATGGAAAAGGCTGGATTAACTAGCAAAAACTGTACTGTTCTTAAGACACCACCAGTAAGGAGAACAAACTGCTTTGTAGTCTTAGAACTGAAATACTGGAAAGAATGAATGTTGTTTAGATGAAGTCCTCCACATTATGCATAAAATGAATTATTTCATATGAATATTTCATAATTCATTTCATAGAAGTTTCTAGAGCCCCAGGGGTTTGCAAAATTTAATGTGATTTTGTTTGTGTGTGGCTAAAGACATTTTGAGGGGTCTTCAGTTGGATTCCACTGTGTTAATCATCACCGTGGGGCAGCAGCAGACACAGGCTGCTGTCAGTTGACTGTCACCCACAGGGTTGCTATTATCTGTGTCAACCACACATCATGGTATTGCAGTTTAACAGATTTTAAAGTTTGTGGTGCAGTTTAGAGGGAAGGATTGAGCAATGCAGGAAGATTCTGAATAGCGTAAGCCCTCTGCCAAGCAAGTGTTTTAATTTCAGATACAAAATAAATTTTATTCAATCCTGCCTGGTATTTGCAACTGATAGTTCTGATACAAGTCCTTTTTTAGTCTTGCATATATATGTTCCTGGTTTTTATCTGAAAGCTTGAATTTTCTTTAAATGAATGATAGACATAGTAAGGGCAACAAATTGTTATAGAGTAACAGAGGTTATAGTTTTTATTTACCTTCAAAAAGGTACATGTTGAATCATCAATATGTGAACAGAAGGATTTTCCGGTGATAACACAGATCTTGAAAAGTTAGGATTTGGCATTTTAATGTCAGTCATGCTACTAACCCACCATGTATTTACTGGTGAATCATAAAACTGCATTGTGTCAACATTTTATTTGCTGTAAAGCAGATAGCACATAGAGTTTACAAAATACATCTTACATGATAAATTAATTTCTATTAGCTACAACTAAATTAGAAGCTAGCTAGTGAATTTAAAATCATAGAATGAATCACAGAATGCTAAGGGTTAGAAGGGACCTCAAAAATAATCTAATTCCAATGCCTTTGCCATGGACAGGGATACCTCCCACTGGACCAGGCCTTATCCAGCACAGCCTTGAACACTGTGAGGGTTGGGGCATCTGCATCTGGGCAACCTCTTCCACTGTCTCACCACCCCCACAGTAAAGAGTACTTGCTAATATCATACCTAGGTTTCCCCTCTTTCAATTTGTACCCATTATTCCTTGTTATATCACTACAATTCCTGATGAGGAGTCCCTCTCTGGCTTCCTTGTAGGCCCCCTTGGAGTCTCCATGCAGCCTTCTCTTTTTCAGGCTCTCTCCTCAACCTGTCTTTTTGCGGAGGTGCTTCAGTCCTCTTAGCAGCTTCATGGCCCTCCTCTGGACTTGCTCTGACAGTTCCATATCCTTCTTATGCTGGGGACTCTGGAGCTGTATGCAACACTCTGGGCAGGGTCTCACAAGAGCAGAGCAGAAGGGTAGAATCACCTCCTTTGACCTGCCGGCCACACTCCTTTTGATGCAGCCCAGGACATGGTTGGCTTTCTGGGCTGTGAGTGCACACTGCTGGCTCATGTTGAGTGTTTCATCAACCATCACCCACAAGTCCTTCTCCGCGAGGCTGCTCTCAATCATTTCTCTGCCACTCCTGTAGATTTTGCCTGGGATTGCCATGACCCACGTGTAGGACCTTGCATTTTGCTTTTTGAGCTTTGTGAGGTTTGCACAGGCCCACGTCTTCAACCTGTCAAGTCCCTCTGGATGGCATCCCTTCTCTTCAGCATGTCAACTGCACAGGGAGCTTGGTGTCACCAACAAAGATGTTGAACAGTATTGGCCCCAGTACCGACCCCTGAGGGACATCACTTGTCACTGGTCTCCATGTGAATAATGAGCCACTGGCCACAACTCTTTGTGTGCAGTCATGCAGCCAGTTCTTTACCCAGCAAGTAGTCTATTCTTCAAATCCATGTCTCTTCAATTTAAACAGAAGGAAGTCATGACAGTGTCAAAACACTTTGCATAAGTCCAGGAAGACAGTGTTGGTTGCTCTACCCGTCTTCTTGACCTCTCCACTTCCTCTTTCAACTCTACCAGCAGGCACCTATTCACACTGCAAACAGGCATTGTCTCTGCTGCCCTCTGGCAGTGACAAGCCCAGGCACTCACTGCAGCTGAAAGTCTTGACAACTGCATGGTGATGTGTGAGGTCTGGGTCACCGTATAGCGACAGTGGCTTTTAACTGAGTGAAAACCCTAGTTAGTCCTCTGTTAGTTTGGTGGCTGCTGACTCGCTCCCTAAATTCTGTGCCCTACCTTTGTGAACTGTCTGTGCGAACTGCCATGCCATGCCTTTCTGACACGCCATTCCCTGTTTGCCCACTCTGTTGACTGCACTTCTGCTTGCTTGCAGTCCCTGGAGCCATTTGAATCTCCTACAGGTGCTCATGGCAACACCCCCTCCACACCTGATTGACTTGCAAGAGTGTCCAGGTCCCCATAGGGCCCTGTAATCCTGATGAAGTGTCCCTGAGCCCCACTGTACAGCATGATGGAACAGTCACTCCTGGACTTACCTCAGTCACTGCTGCTGCTGCCTCAACAACATAAATCTTACAAAGATCTATGCTGTCCTAGGCTATTCATAGGTTACTTGATTAAAAGTAAAAATAATTATTCTTAATGGTTAATGAAAACTGCTGAGAAGTGAGAATGGTGCTCTGTCCTTCTGTCTGATTTCCACATGCGCCCCTTGATATTGGCATAGAACAACAGAAGATAAATCAATATATTATGCTGTTTATTTGTTGAAGGTTGTAGAGACCATTATCCAAATTAACATTAATCACTCACTGCAGACATTGACTGTATGTATAGCTGTAGATTTACATTTGAAACACAGAACCCTCAGCCTTTTTAAATAATTATATCAGGGAATTTTTTACTTAGAGGTCTCCACATTATGATATGATATTTCTGTGATAAATTGACAAAACCTTTGAAATGGACTAGTGGTTTTGAAACCTGTCCAGTACTGCTTTTGTTGCCTCAGATATTACTGTTTCTCAACAGGTGATTCAGTTATAAGTTCAGGTCCTATAACAGGTCTCTCAGTGATATTCAGTGCTGGTGTTACAGGAAAGCTGAAGTGTAGGGTTTTTTCCTCAAGATAAAACAAAAGTACTGCCTTAATGCCCATAAGAAGAGGAAAGAACTACCTGGTTTCATTGTATAACTGGACAAATCACCAGCTAGATCTGTGTCATTGAACAAAGAATCATTACTCCTAATAAAAATAGTATAATTATGCAACACTCTTCTATTATTAACAATTATTATTTTCTCTTTTAGCAGTCATCCAGACTCCATGTTATTTTGACCCTACCAGTCTTCAAATATACTGTGTTATCAGTTCTTCAACTATAAGTGCACCATCTAGAAGTGAATATTTTCTGAAACTCTTAACTCCCTGATATTTTATGTAACACTTTAATGGTATTTTAAGGAGGAAGGATGGAAGGAAAAGGAATGGAAAGGAGGGACAGGATGAAAGGAGAATAGAGGTGGAAAAAAGGCACTTTAGCAAGCTCATAGATCAGACAGAACTGCATGTAAATGTGTCACTAAAAGGAGTAGAATTAAGTACAGAGTTTTCCCACATTCATTACTGTCCACTTTAAATCTACTGAATTTTATGATAAACACATGAAATTTGGAAGTCTAGTTCATGGGTCAAAACTAGCTTTTTATCCAATTAGCTAAAGCAGAAAACATGATGTACCGCACACATAAAGAATAAACAAAGTGAAGAAATTAATATGCTGTGGTAGTTTTTCAGGGAAAGAAGAAGGGTGAAACTTCTATAAGAACTTACTATTCAGTAATTAACTGACTGGTGAAAAAGGGCAAATCTATATTGCAGATGAGGTATAATCTGACTTCAAAATAGTAATTCTTTTAATTCTTTCTGGATAAGTTTTATTTATTAAAACTCTTGTTAATGAGAAGTCAGTGTTATCTGGTTCATCCTTTCATCATAATATTATTCTATTTTATTTATATCTTCCATTTTAGAATTAATCTTTGGTTAACTGGCCTCTTCATAATGCTATTCTAAAAAAAAATCAGTATTTCTTTACTCTAAAGCAGAGGAAATAGGAGAAAAAGAGTCATAACAGAATTATTAGAGTAGGAAGATGCAGCAATATTCCTTGTCTAACTTTCTTTTACAATTTCCTTGTCATAAGAACCGTAAATTTGCAACAAAGCATATTAGCCAAATTAAAATGGAGTTTGTTGCTAGTTAAAGATGCTGATACAGTTAATGTTCATCAGTTTGAAAAATCTGATACAATCATAATAGAAAACGCTGAAGGTATGTATCACTAAGATTCATGATGGAGAAGTATGAAGGAATACAGAATATATGTAGGGTCATAGACAAAGGCTAGTCAAAATGAGACAAGAAAAGAAAAATGCAAGTTTAAGATGGATCATTTGGAAGAATCCTGAATTAAGCAGATTATTGACCTAGTTGGTATTTCCCATTTCCAAATTTTCTTCATTTTGTGTGATCCTGAACATGTTCAAATCTGTACAGGAAAGATTATTTTCTTCCCAAATAAAAATCAGCTACATTTGATTATATCTACAGAGCATCAAAGGCACAGTTAATTTAAATTCAGTCTTCTGATCTCCAAGGACGCTTCTCAAAACAAATAGACAAGATAATAATTCAATATAATATTCCTTTTAGTAAAAATATTCTGCATTGCACCCCACTGAAAAGCAGCACTTCCTGGCTGAACAATACTAACGGCAGTGTTTATGTTAGTGTTTCTAAGACAAAACATAAAGTCCCTATTAGACTATTGAAGGCAAATGATGATATTCATTGTCTTGCTTTGAAGGCATCATTCAATAGATAATAGTTGTTTTATTTAATCATTTATCAGTGCAAATAAAAGAAAGAAGAAAAACACTTTTTTTTTTGTTATGACCTGATATTTGAACATTGATGTCCTTATTTTCCCAATTGCTTTTCTTTCTTTTCCTGTATTTCTGTAATCCCAAATTTCTTAAGAGTACTGTAAGAGTCTAATTTCTGTGTCTACATTTGGCAAGTTCACAATAACTTGCAATTACAGTCCTCATCTCTTGGCCTGCTCTTACTGACAGCTCAGAAATAGCCATTTAAATTGTTTCAGATTCTCATCTCTCTGTTTGAAAGGTAAAGTTGAACAGTTTTTCTGGCAGTCTGCATAAAGTCTTGAATCTTAACAAATCAGCTGGTTTGGCTGTTGTACCAACCTTTTGTCTATGCAAAAATACGTAATTTTATCTTCGCACACTAATGGCTTCCTGAACACAGTTGAAGCTGTCGATTTACTTTGGGGCATGTGATAGCTCAAAGTAATTTATTTACCAAAATAGAGCTATTCTCGCTAGCCATACTCTTATCATATATTAAGTCATTATTTTGCATTTGCTCCACTGTGGAATGAACGAAAATGTTCGATTGTCACAAAGAGCACTCAGGTTTTATAAAAACAGTGAATTCAAAATCCCTGTAGAGAATAATATGTTCTCATCAGCTTTCATATATTTGTCTAATATTTCAATCAACAAAGACTGTATTTGTATTACAATACCTTTCTGTGTGTCCAATCAAAATTGAAGCACCCTTGTGCTGGACACTTTGCAAGTCTATATGGTGATACTGTTCTTGCCACAAAACCTGTACAATGGCATTGATAGAAGCTGCTGAAGAAAATGCAGCTATTAATCTAGATAAAAATACACATTGCTATAAACATTCAGTTTCATGACCCAGAAAGCATTATATGACAACAGGATTGAAATCATCTTGCCTCAACTTCTGTAATGTGCTATTACAGGTACTTATTAACACAATGCAAAAATAATTATCTAAATGAGAGGACATCCCCAGACTAGTAAAAATAAATTCCTAAGAGCATTTCAAAATGAGATTTAAAAGGTTTGGAGGGGGAGAGGCAAAAGTTGGTGTCAGCTGCAGCCATATTAGGAATGTATATATTCTGACTCAAAATCATAGAATAGCCTGAAATATAAAAATGCAAATTTAGGGCCTGTGTATGCAGATCAATCATATTTATGAACTGTAAGAGTAGACAATAAAAACATTCATGAATCTAGCCAGGCTTCTGGAGTTTGGCAAAATATTTATAATTTATTGCCCATATTTGAATCTTTTTTTACATATAGTGCCACTAAGTATATACTGGTTACATTGTACCTCTTCTTAATATATAGATATATACACACATAGATAAATATGCATACATACATACATATATATATATACATATACATGTATGTATGTACGTATGTATGTATGTATACACTATCCTATGAATTAAATTGGACTTGGTAGGAAGCCTGTGTTTCCTTACTTAAGCTACTTTTTGATGTTGCTTACGACTCTTTGAAAGAGTCTCTCATCCTATACCTGCCCTCCTTTTGTGCTCATCCTCTAGCTCCTGAACTGCTATTTATTATAATTATATTCGAAGGGAGCTCCAACACTAGTCTTGCACAACGAGTTACTTCACTCAGGTGCTTCCTACGTTTTGTTGCTATTTTCTGAACTCTGTCTTTACTGGAACAACATGTTGCAGTAAAAATCAGATTTGATTTGGCATTCGCTGAGCAATACAGAAAACAATTATGCTTTGTGACCTCATGGGTTTCTGTTTAGCTGAAAAATCCATTATGCCTTTTCTTTTGCTAAGAAAGTCCACTATAAGCTTTTATCTGATTTTCTGACCATCATTATAAACATGGATGATAATCGATGTGAAGATTTTGGTGTGGTTTTTGTAACATAACTTCTCATAGGAAAACTGGAAAAACAGATCAGTTCTGGCAGATTTTTTTCAGGTCACCCACAGTTCAGAGGAATCCTGCTGTATTCCTTCTGCATATACTTCAAAGCAGCTGCCATTTTATTATTTCCTTTTCCGAAGTTACAAACAGAAAATCTCTTTCACCTGCTCAACAAAAAAGTGCAGACAAGTAATTTAAAATCTCACATCTGAAAATCCATTTGTAAAACCTTTTATGCAAATAGGTAACAAAGTATATGATTACCTCATGGAGAGGTGAAATGCCTTTATGTATTTTGATTGGGAATAACAAAATATTTTCATTGTTACTGACAAAACCTTCTAATTTTGTAGCAGTCTCTGATTGGTAATATCCCTTCTCTCTGTATTGTGCCTATCATTGTAGCCACTGAACCAAAGGACTGAATTTGTATGTCTCACAATCTCTTAAAACAGCTGTTGTAAAACATGGTAGGCAGTTAGCTTTCATAGCATTTTTCCTTAAAAATAAGGATCACTATTGTGAGCAGTGATATCAGTTTGAACCATAGTAAGGATGAAATCAGAATGTGCTTAAATTTAATCATACAGCAGAATGCAGTGATTCTGATTATATTCACAAAGTCTGCTGAAGAATCTACAGAGGAAGAATAATACTAATATTTAGAGATGAAAATAAGTTCTCAGTACAGATATGATCAAAGAGGTTAAATGTGCTGACCTAGACATTGCACAGAGGTTGTAATGAATTTCTGCATCTTTGAAATACTGTGTTACTATAAAACTGGTAGCATATTACCCATTAGTTTTTACTGTGAATGGGATAGTGTATAAAGGGAAGAAAAAAATGTAACATTGGCCTGTTTTATTTATACTTGTGAATTTGGTGGTCTCCTGTTTTCTTATGCTCAAAATTGCAGTCCTCAATAACATTACCTTTTTTCCTAAGTAAATAAAAACTTTGGATTATTTTTGTTTGCTTTTAGAGACAGTTATACTACCTCTGTAAAGTTTTTTTTGGTTGGAAGATATTTTATTATACAACTTTGTACCTATATTAAAAAAAAAAGTACTGACACAAATTGCCATCTAAACAGGATCTTCAGTATAAAATCTGAAGAACTGGCGTTTAGAAACCTTAGAACCCAGTTCAGAATTTTTCAACTTAAGTGCCTTCAAAAGCAAAAATGAGATAATACTGAAGAATAAAGGTGTGTGCTATACTTAACCAAGATATTGGAGCTATTTAAGGAGTTTGTCAAGTCAGTCTTGGGCACTTTATCTCCTTGCCCGGTAGAAGTGTCTTTCCTCCACCATGTGGGAAACAAAACAGTGGTTTCTGTAGCCAGACTACAAGACAGATATGCTTCTTTTGAGTAGCAAGCTATTGGCATCAGGCAGTAAGTGAAATTAAATTACCTGCAACCATGTGGATGTAGGGCTACCTCCAATATCCTTACACTGGAAATTTTATGGTAAATGTGGCAGTATGAGTTCCTGAAACACTTTTTCTAACATCTCCAAGAAAGATAACTTATTTCCAGATTTCACTGTGATGTCAAATTGAGTTAATTGCCAAGAACAGTAGGGGGTTTAGAAGCAGATTAACTACTTGAAGTCTTTCATGTCAATAGTTACCAAACGCTGCGAAAGAGTTATAGAGCACTGAGAAATTCAAGGGTTCTTGCTTTTCAATTGCAGGGCCTTTATAGGTCAGTTTCTGTATCTTGGGACAAATTGATATGCTTCAGTCGTTCTGTCTATTGATATTTTGAAATAGAAAATTGTTTAGAAAAACTGAGTGGTAATTTGAGTGAAAGCCCTGGGTAGAACAGATTTATTCCATGTGTGTGATTACTAATTACACAGAGAACATGGAACCATTTTTTGTGATAGACCAGCTGGCTGTGAAAATGAACTGCAGGGCTGTTTGCTAGAATCTAAGAGCGTTTTATTATGCACAAACTGTCTTTTGCTACAAATTCAGATTTTGTTTTGCAGAATTGTATTCATTGTTTTAAAACTTATATCATGGTTTGATTCATTATTAGTCATTTGCTTATTAAAATAGCATTTTCTAATAGATGTCAGACTTAAAAGCAGTCCCATAGAAGTCTATGGAACTTCTAAAAGTACTACTTAGTATAAGTAAGAAATACAAAAGCAGACATCCTTGTCTCAGACCTGTGCTGTGAGAAGCTCAAATTTTTTTATCTAATCTGAATATTGTTTCTCAAACCCATAGTAATTCAGTGACTCGCTCCTTAATTGAATCAAAACAGCATGAAGCTGATAGGTTTTTTGTTTGAGTGAACTAGCTCTGTGCCTCATAAGAGAGCCTCTTCTTTCTAATGTGTATGTTCGCTACAAAATGTGTATGTTTTCTCAGTGTTCTTCATTAAAACATAGAAGTGAAATATTGTCTCCATGAGGTCAGCCTGAAATGTTACATGTTTCTAGGATAAGCTTTATACTTCCCATGGTTTTTGAAAATCTCTAATATGGTTTTAAGAATAACTTTTTTCTCTGTGGAAATGATTTTTTTAAAAAAAAAAATGTAAAATTAATTATCCATTAGCCAAAATGAATTACTAACATTTTGATTAAAAGTGGTTATTAAGGTCTCTGTAGAGTCCTCTGTAGGACTTCAGAGGACTATATTTCCTTATTCTAGTCATATGTGAGTTTTAAGTTCTCAAGCTGGAATCTGTGCGTAGATGTATTCAAACATTTCTGTATTTTCTGTCATTTTTTGCATTTCCCACAAGTTTTTATGCTAATTTAGAGTGAACATGAAATTAAGAAATAATTCTAGAAATGGTGGAATAGGATTTAAGGAAATTTTTCATTTCTGTGACTCCATCTGATCAGCATTACAAAATTTTTCTTTAATAATCCCTGAAATGAAGTGTGCCTGCTTTGCATTTAGTAGCTACATTGGTATACAGAAAGAAATATAAACAATCTCTTAATATTCAGTGCAAGCTAGACTTTTTCTTAAGTTAAAAAAAAAAAAACAGAATAAAATATGGTATTACTCAATTTGGAAAGCATGAAATGACTTAATATCTGTGGAGTGATTATACTGTTATGGCATTCACTGCTCAGAAAGAAACTGAGGCTTGTTTTTCAGTTTTTAAGTACCACATATGTCTTCATCACATTTAAATTTTGAAGTCTGCATGCAGATGTGATCATTATGCTGTTTTGAGTTTGGGCACCAGTGTCTCACATGCATAGTCATATTGTAGATTTTGCATCTCTATCAGTTCTTCTTGCAGAATTACATGCTTAAAATTCTGGGAGTTTTGCCCACGACCTTTTTACCTTTCTATTGTAGTTGTAGTAGGCTGGCACACTCCCACCAAATTGTGAGTGAACTTAGCTGTCCCTTTTCACCCAAAAAAATGTCTTTAAAAAGGCAGGAAAGGGATGAGTCTTCATAATTGTTTTCTGTAGCTATATTTTACAAGGCAGCATTACACCCAAACGTCTCTTAAACTTCTTCAGAGGTGGGAGCTTCATCATAAATGGTAAGCTAAGAATTGGAAAAGTAAATTGTCGCACTCAGAATGGCATTATTACCACCAGATCTCATTCACTGGCTTTCTAGTATTCAGTGCTGCAAGTTTATCTGACATGATAAAGCCATACCCAAACTGGGAGAGCTGCGATCTTGGAAATAAAGCAATCCATCCTCACCAGAGCTTCATAACCTACAATAAAATCTTCCTAAATTTTAATTTGCTCTGGTGTTAACCACCGGCAGTGTACAGACTGGCTTCAAACCCTTCACCAGAACACACTGGAAGAAAGCATGCCAGCACTATGTATCTGAACAGGAGATGTACTGCACTGGTGCTGTTTGCGCTAGCAAACACACTATGGGTTACAGCCACTGTGACTCCAGGCAACTAACCAAAGCTGAGGGCACCTGCAATTTAAAGTGAACAGGAGGGGAACAAGAGTTAACTTTACAGCTAAAACAAAGGGAGTGCTTTCAATTCTTGTCTGCTTTTGGGAGATTGACAAGTAGTTACAACTCTCTAGGGGCGCAGGTTTGAGAAAACTGATTGAAAGACTCCATTGCTGAAAGAAAATTTAAAGGAATGAAAAAAGGAAAAAGACTTCTAAAAAGTACTTTTCTAAAGAGTAATAATATCAAGAGGACCAAAGCTTAAACCTCCGTAAGTATCTTCTGACCATTTATCTTCATAGTCTTAAAAAAAACCCATAGCTTGTTACAGTACTGGTAGACAAATATAGATAGGTAATCCAGAATCTTATTATAACAACCTCAATTTATGCACAGGTGGAACTACAAAAATAACTTAAAACACTAAGAGCATGGTAAATTAAAATCAGTGTAAAATGTATGTCTCAATTCAACACTTAATGTTACAGAATCACAGAATATGCTGAGTTTGAAGGGACCCACAAGGAGCATGGAATCCAACCCTTAACCCTGCACAGGACCATCCCCAAGAGTCACACCCATGTGCCTGAGAGCATCATCCAAATGCTTCTTGAGCTCTGCCAAGGCTTGGTGCTGTGACCACTTCCTGGGGAGCCTGTTTCAGTGCCCAGCCACCCTCTGGGTGAAGAACCTTTTTCTAATATCCAACCTAAACCTCCCCTGACACAACTTCAGGCCATTCCCTCAGATGCTGTCACTGATCACCACAGAGAAGAGATCAGTGCCTGCCCCTCCTCTGCCTCTCACAAGGAAGTTGTAACTTGCAATGAGGTTTCCCCTCAGTTTCCTCTTCTCCAAGCTGAACACACCAAGTCATCTCAGCTGCTCCTCATACGGCTTCTTCTCAAGGCCCATCACCATTTTCGTTACCCTCCTTTGGACACTCTCTAATGGCTTAATATCTTTCCCAAATTGCAGTGCCCCAAACTGCCCACAATATCCAAGGTGAGGCCGCCTCAGTGCAGAGCAGAGCGGGACAATCCCCTCCCTTGCCCGGCTCGCGATGCTGTGCCTGATCCCCCCCAGGACAGGGTTG
>JAWWEU010000091.1:43548260-43563260 GCA_035583155.1 Acropternis orthonyx
GGGGCATGCAGTCTTTTTCCTCCTTCCACGGTTGAAAAAGAAAGAGAGAGAGGTGATCTCTCTGAGGTGCAGGGTTGGTAGATGAAAGAAAAATTCCAATATTTTAAATCCATAACAAAAATGCAAAGCAAAATGGTTCCATTGTTGAAATCATATGCAACCCTGACACTCTCAATCAATTGCTTGTATTGCTTCTATAGCATAGGACCTCTCAGTCTTAATTCACCACTGAATAGATTCACATCTTTTTTTATCAAGCGTTCTGTTTTCTTCATTTGTACCTTCTTCATGCAACTTATCATGTGTTAAGTCTGTTCCACAGAGTTGGCATGGAGACTTTTTTTGCTTACACTGATTTTGCTGTACATGACACATGTACATGACAATGCTATGCTAAGCTTACTCTGTCACACTGTGTCTGCTCAAAGACAGGAAATGGCTCTCCCCAGCTGTTCGACTTCATTAACTATTCTTCACAGAACAGTTTGTTGTGAATTTGAAAATAACTGACGTAACGTGAAACTTTTTTCTATTCCTTCTCAGTTGCACTTCCCCCACCCACCCCCACCCTGCCTGATATGATGACTCTCAGTCCTTCTGGCAATCACTGGACTGTTCAAACATTATCCCAGCCCTTACTTAGGCCCGTGCTAGGGCAGTATTCCACTGGAACTGAACGTCATTGTATTGTGCTAACACGTTATTGTTTTCATTAGCAGAACTTTCTTGTACCAAAAAAATTAAAACAAAACGAAGCAAAATGAAAAACAGCCGAAGCTTGTAATTTAAAAAGATCAGGAATGATCAATGATCTTTGCTCAGGTGGATGGAAGTTGGTGAGAAAATTGTCTTAAGCAGAAAATGTGAGAATGAAACGCTTATGTATACTATGCATAAAATTGGTTTAATATATAGTAAGCAAATACTCAAAAACATTGTGAACCACATTTTTATTTATAATTTGGGTATATTCACTCAGACTGTGACCTGTAAAAAATTTCATTTTACACTGTCTGTGTGGATTTTGATTTTGTTACATTTTTTAGAGTTTCATAATTATTTCAAATAATGAAAAAGTATTTAAAACAATTATGATGTGCTTACAGGTGTGAACCTTGATCTCAGAATATAAAGGAGTTTTTTTAAAAAAATTGTTTTTGATATCCTATGCTCCTAAGCCTGGCAAAGATCTTATTTTCAAATTACTGACAATATAATTTGTGGTAGAATGAGTCAAGTAAGTTGCAACAAGAGTTATAGTAAAGATGAGTAAATCTGGGTTTTTTTCTATGTTGAACGTCTTCTGAATGAATTCCCACATCACTCCTCATTTACAGTTCCATGAGAAATATTAGCTGCTGTTGCTAGACAAATGTGAAAGTGTCCGGTTTAAAGTAACTCTCTCCTTCAGTCTTCCAGAAAGCCTGCTTGAGTTTGTTCCATTCAGCTCATAGTGATTCACAATAGCTCTTTCAAGGCCACATGAATATTTTTTTGAAAAATGTGTTGGAGGAACACAGGACAGGAGCAAGCTCTCTGCACATTAGATTGAGCACTGCCTTACATCACCAGGCCCTCTGTACCAGCTGGAGGCAGGGTCTCTGCTGTGCTTCAGAGCATGCCAGGATGTTGAGTATTTTCTTCCACATAATAACTCAGAGTACAGACATTATCTATCATCTATAAAAGCAGCACTCCCTATTATAATGTGAAGCATGTTAAATTCCGGGCTAGTCCCATTTACTTCAGCTTAAAGCAGCAGTAAAATCTCATGTAGAAGTCAAAGTTGGAGGCTACAGACAGTTCAAACATTGTGTTTGGAGGACAAAATAATCCATAGAAAAACTGTTTGTGACATCGTGAACATTCAAGTCTTTATGAGATGAAAAGTGTTGACTGCTTTATCCACATGTATATTGAGTTTCTGCTGTGTGAGTCCATGCTAATTAAAGGCTTTTTATCAGCAATGGTTATTGAACTTGCTAGAGGACTATGGAAAGCTGGATTTTAATCTGTGTGTGTCCTCTGCTACAGAGAAAGCCTTTCTATATCTTTCCAGAAGAGAAGTGAATGGTGTTTCTCCCCTGTAGCTTCCGTAGCTTCCTTTTCTGGACAAAGAACTTATTTTAACTTAAGTAGTGAAACTCATCCCAGGCAAAAAGTGATTCATATCTACTCTCTTCTCTTATTTTTTCTACACCTGTTCTTCCCTGCTAATAGATCTCTAGGCACCATTTTGGTACCTGTGTGTGAGGGAATGTTGCCAAAGTTGGGTACAAGAGGTGAGAGAGATATATTCAAGCATATAAAGAGTGAGGTCTAGAGCACACCATTTCCTGCACCGCCAAGTAACCAGGGAAGAACTTCACCATCCACTCAAAGGAAATGCTTTCTTGCTTCTGTTCAAGATTCATACAGGTTCAAAGATGCCATGTGTTTTAGTATTTTCCAGCACTTTGGATTCTGTCTTTTGCTCATAAATACTAGTAGTACATGATACAAGGCATTGCTTTGTGTCATACATCTTCTGTGGCTCATCCAGCATTTTCTTAATTAATATATGTCTTCATAGTGCTGGAAAGACTTAAAATAAGCAAAGAAAACATAACAGTGGGAAGCTACCGTATTTATTGATTTTTTACAGTCACCTGTCTGTAATTGTGTAAGCATTAGGAATGTTTTAAGCATGCTGTTCAGACTAGTGAAGAGGAATGCTGCATTAGATTTATACAAACTTTGTCTATTTTGTACAAGTAACACTAGTATAACACTGAATAATACTGAATTTCAAGGAATGTCATCTTCAGTTGCATTTTTACAGAGTTCATTTTCTGAAAACATATTTCTTTTTCATTCTCTTCAGCAATAATAGCACTTTTATTGCTTTTTTAAAATGCATAATTATGTATACTATTTATTGAAATAATACAGTAGCATCCAAATTTTTATGTCTGTAGGGGTGCATTGTTGTGCCAGACACCAAAAAAGCTGTAAAAATGCATAGGCACTACCTTGAATAAGTTAACTGTTTAATTCACCTCACCAAAAGGGCTTTTAACTTCCTGAAAGGAACATCTTTCGTTAAAACTCGAGGGATACAATTTCTTAACCCTTACTCCTTACTTCCGTCTTCTAAGAAACAAAATAACAGGTCTTCTGGGAGCACCTTTCTACCCACTTAACAGAATGAAACTATCCCCTTTCTCTTCTTAAAACCCACAAGTTTGATGCTGAGCTAGAAATGCAGAAACTAGTGCCGTTCTCCTTTAAAAACAATAGTTAAACAAAGTCAGTGGTTTTGACACTACAGATCCTTTGTCAGGTTCTTAAATTTTGGAGCTGTGATGTTAATGCAGTTAGTATAGTTTTCAGTTGGCAATTTGGGCTACAGTGTAGGCTGCATTAAAAAACATTCAGTAAGATGATGGCATTGAGGAAACAATGCATTGAAAGCTGTGTAACATCAGTAGCAGAAATGACCATGATCACAAGCTCAGTTCATTTGGCTGTCTTAGTATTGCCACTCCTTTAGATTTTAAGCACAGGTTTAGACAAGTGGTACAAATGGGGAGGAAGAAGGGAGAGGGAGACTGTGTGGTCTGAAAACTCCTTTGACAATCTGCTCTCTATTTCCTCTTTTCTCTCTTGCTCTTTTGAAAGCACGAAACAGAATGCTTCTGCCCTTTTCTCAAATTAATACATTAGAACTTGATTGTGATTTATTGCTTTATACTTAAGAATGAAGACGAGGTAGCTACTTATAGAAAGTGTCATATATGTGTACTAGTAGCAATATTTTAACACAGTGTATTAAAGGAGAAGAAGAAAAGGAAAAGAATGCTTTTATGTGTTCTGGACTGATTTGTGTGTTCAGGCTACTAATATGAGAAGTGTGCTCTGGTGTACATATGAACTTGCTGCTCATCTCATTATTTATTGCACTATAAAACTGTATGTGACATGAAAAATTAAGTTTAAATCAAACAGTGCCAGCAATACACTGCTGTTGTACTTTCCCCTTTCTTCCTCAAATGAAAGTAAGTAGGAGATAAAAGCACAAATATTAGTATGATAAAAATACTGACTAGATAGAGCAATGATGCTTTTTCCTAATCTTGATTCTTGGCAAACCCCAGTTTAACCCCGATTTAGTATAATCTAAATCCTAACCCTGTCTGGAAACTAAGCTTCAAATTAGAAATGGTAATCATGGAAATTCATATTGCCGCCCTTTGCAGTCCTCTGGTCTTTTATTCACCAGTGCAAAATATACAGTTTTTCCCTTGTGAATATTTGCATATGGAAATATGTGGGATTCTGTATCCTCTTTACTTCAGAAGGCTCTCATTTCTTTTCTTGAATAAATGATACCCTGCACTTAAAACACCACTTAACATTCTCTGCCTTTGTTTCATTACCTCAGACTCTGTGTGAGTCCTCTCCTTATGTTAGAGGAGGGACATCTGTCAGGGATGCTTGGATTCCCTATTTTTTTTTTTTTTTCATGTTTTTTTAGGACACAGCTTTTAGTATTTCCCTTTACATTCCCAATAAGCAGAACAGACAGACAGACATCCAAAAGTTCAATCATAACCAAATTTGGTTGTGTTCAAATGATATGCTCTGCTCTAAGCTATAACAGTGCCTGAGTACAAATCTGAGAATAAACCCTTATTATGAGGCTTGTGTTTTCATGTAAGTGATGACTCTCCAAATGTTAATTTGGAAAGTCACTGTTAAAGGAGGGTGAGAGGTATTTAATTTTTCATGTGAATGAGACAGGTCACTTTGGAAAAAACTTGCTATGTGCAGCCTAATTTAGCAGATTTTGAGAACTGCTGAAAAGTAAAAATTCCTTTTTCTATTTTCATGTCCTTATAAAGATACCTAATTTCAAAGGCTCAGTGCATTCATTTGTTAAAACAGAGAACTTATTTAAAGCTAAATGCTAATAACAATGAATGTTAACTGACTTAATGCAATGTGAAATTGCTGCTTCAACATTCATACTAATGATAATTCAGTCTAAGTGGCTCTATGTTCAGTTATATAGACATTGCTTTGCAATTTGCAGGGTAATTGCATAAAGAGCTACTAAACAAATTTGTTTTCTTTTGCATCAAAAGTTCTTTGCACATCTCTTCAATATATGAAGAATATTTTTAAATGCATGAGTTTTTGTGGGATGGTATGAGCAGCTGTTCTCTTGAATTTTTACTAAGTCTAATCATCTTACCAATGTCAAATTTCCTTTCCTTGTGTGGTAAAATTGTGTGGAATTTAAGAGAACTCCCAAGAGATACCTAGATCTACTCTTATAGTGTAGCCATTACCCTGCTTTACTGATGCACACCACCACTAAGTAGAAGTATTCATCTGTATATAGCAACCTTAAACAAAGAATCCGGGAAATAATTTATTGGATGTTCATAATTACTTTTATTTTTCAAAATTTGCCTTGTAAAGTATTTCAGTGTGAATAAAATTTATTAACTGTCACTTTTCTGATGCTTTCTATCTTTTAAATCCAATTCAGTTTTCATATATATTTAGGAATGGCTTTGCTTTTATTTTTCAATTCACTTATATGCATAGTTCTTCAATAACAGCACAGAATAGCAGCTTCATGGTAAAATGGTGATTTTAGTTCCTCCCTTAGTCTCTTTGATTTTACTGTTCTCAATCCTGCATTCAGTTCAGTAGGAGGAAGAATGATTTTGAATAATACGGTCATGATGTCAAAACAGTGCAAATTATATGCTGCTGCCATCTGGAATAGTGAAAATAAAAGCTTTATTTACACTGTTCTTTGAAATAATAAACTTTATTGCAGCAGTTTATCTTCAGTATCTGTAATGCATTCTGGAAATGCTCCATGTGTGCCTTTTTATTCTGTGAGCTACAGAATGACTAAAATTTGCCTGTGGCAAAGCTATCAGTGAATCTTGAAATAGATTTTTTTTTCTTTCTGAATAGAATGGAGAACCACCTTCCATTTGCAAAATGAGAATAATTGGTTCACATAGGCAGTATTTTTAAGAGACACAGTCAAACACTAAGAGTATGTATTTTAGTTAGGCAGATTACACAGATTTAACTACAGGAGTCTGGAACATGGGTGTTTTGATGGTGCAGATAGTTACAGACTCATAGAATCAGCTTGATTAGAAAAGACCTCTGAGATCACTGAGTCCAACCTTTGACCTAACACCACCCTGCCTACTAGACCATGGCAACAAATGCCACATCCACTCTGTCCTTACACAATTCCAGGGACAGCTGACGTCCATGGGCAGCCCATTCCAGTGCCCTACCACTCTTTCCAATAAAGAACTTCTTTCTAATGTCTAACCTAACTCTCCCCTGGCACAGCTTAAGACTGTGCCCTCTTGTTCTGCTGCTGGTTACCTGAGAGAGGAGACCAATCCCCACCTGTCTACAACCTCCTTTCAGGTAGTTGCAGAGAGCAATAACGTCTCCCCTGAGCCTCCTCTTCTCCAAGCTACACAGCCCAGCTCCCTCAGCTTCTCCTCACAGGACTTGTGCTCCAGTCCCTTCACCAGCCTCATTGCCCATCTCTGGACACTGTCCAGCAGCTCAATATTCTTCCTGATTTGAGAGGCCCAGAACTGAGCACAATACTCAAGCTGTGGCCTCACCAGTGCCAAGTACAGGGGAAGAATCACTTCCCTGGTTCTGCTGGCCACACTATTCCTGATACAGACCAGGATGCCATTGGCCTTCTTGGCCCCTGGGCACACGCTGGCTCATGTTCAGCCTCCTGTCCGTCAGAACCCGCAGATCCCTTTCTGCCTGGCTGCTCTCCAGACACTGTCCCCAACCTGAGGTGCTCCATGGGGTTGTTGTGGCCAAAGTGCAGGACCCAGCACTTGGCCTTGTTGGAGTCAGTCCATCTATCCAGCCTGTCCAGGTCCCTCTGCAGAGGCCTCCTACCCTCCAGCAGATCGACACTCCCCTCCAACTTGGTGTCATCTGCAATTTTGCTAATGGTAAACCCAATCCCCTCATCCAGATCATCAATGAAGATATTAAACAAGACTGGACCCAACACTGACCCCTGGGGGACACCACTGGTGACCGGCTGCCAGCTGGATGCAGCTCCTTTCACCAGCACTCTCTGGGCCCAGCCATCCAGCCAGTTCCTAACCCAGCAGAGAGTGCCCCTGCCCAAGCCATGGGCTACCAGCTTTTCCAGGAGTATGTTATGGGAGATGGTGTCAAAGGCTTTGCTGAAGTCCAGATAGACACATCCACAACCTTCCTCTGATCCACCAGCTGGGTCATTTGGTCATAAAAAGAGATCAGGTTGGTCAGGCAGGACCTGCCCCTCCTAAATCCATGCTGGCTGGGTCTGATCCCATCTGTCCTGTAGGTGCTGTGTGATGACACTCAGGATGAGCTGTTCCATAGCCTTGCCAGGCACTGAGGTCAGGCTGACAGGCCTGTAGTTTCCCAGATCTTCCTTCTGGCTCTTCTTTTGGATGGGCATCACATTGGCCAAATTCCAGTCATCTGGGACCTCCCCGCTGAGTCAGGAGTGTTGGTAAATGATGGACAGCACCTTGACAAGTGCTTATGCCAGCTTCCTCAACACCCTAGGATGGATCCTGTCTGGTCCTATAGACTTGTGAGAATCCAGGTGGCTCAGCAGGGCACTGACTGCTTGCTTCTGGATTACAGGGAGGCTATTCAGCTCCCCATCCCTGTCTACTGGCTCAGGAGTTAATGTGGAATGAAATACTTAACAGGCGTAGTAGCCAGATTTCTTGACAACTGTCTCATCTTGAACCCTGGTGCTGTTGACTTGCCTTTATATTCCATAATGCAAAACCAAAGTCATCACAATTTACATTGGGTACTTCATATTTACACTTCATATCATAAAACATCACAGTAATATTATCCTGATGTACTGTAACTGAGAAGACTATTCACAGTATTCTGTCTTTCTTGTTAAAACATGATGCTGGTGGTCAAAGTGATTCAATAAGGTAGCTATGCAAAATTTAAGACTACAAGACCCAATCTGTTTCTAAAAGCTGAACACTTCTAAACACTTCTTGCTGCCAGCAGGGCCTATACATGATCTGAAAGTAACCTTTTACAGGAAGAGTAGTCAAAATGTTAAGAAGGTGTAACACAAACACCGGATGAATATCACTCTCTTTTTCTTTGTTTAGCTCTGTTGTATATAAAACATGTAGGTTTATCATGAAGAATCAAAGTTGTTGTACTGGATTTGAATGAAATACTCTTTTTTTTGGATCCAGATTTTGTATGCACATAGTCTTGACAGTACACCTTTAACATAGGTTGGGAAGTTCCTGATATCTTATGAAATAATTGCATCATCTAAAAAAAAAAAAAAAAAACCACAAAAAAACTGTAACAGCACCTTTTTCCTTTAAGATGAGAGAAAATACAGTTAAGTGGTGAGCAAAACAGAGTTCATAATATGTAGTTGTGACACAGCTATGTTTTCTTCTGTCAATATTAATTAAAGGTAAATATGATTTCTTTTTTGGTAGAATATAATTTAACTTGTGGGTATTTTCAAGATACCACTCCATCAAAGTTACTGTTCACACAAAAAACACTGAGTTTGAGTCTATTGCAGACTCATGCTATTCCATTTATGAAGGCAGGCTCACATCTAGAACAAATGCAGCAATGTGTGAAATTATGTATTTTATATTGTGTTTACGTATACTTATACTGAAATCTGAACATAAAGGCTAATGTGCTTTTCCCAAAAGAGTTGCTTGAAAGGGAAGCAGTTACTACCTTGACTAAACTGGCAGCAAGTACATTGTTTACTGAACACAGAATCACAGAATTATAGAATGGTCTGGGTTGGAAGGGACCTTCAAGATCATCTAGTTCTCTTTTAACAATTTAGAGAGTAGGATGTTGTGGGGAACCATGTCAAAGGCATTACAGAAGTTCAGATGAATGACGTCTGTAGCCCTTCCCTTGCCCACTGCTGTGGTCTCTCCATCATAGAAGGCCACTGAGTTGGTCAGGCAGGACTTGCTCTCAGTGAATCTGCATGGTTGTCCTGAATCACCTCACTGTCCTCCATGTGCCTGAGCATAGCTTCCAGGACAGTCTGTTCCATGATCTTCCCAGGCACGGAAAGAATGCTGACAGGTCAGTAGTTCCCAGGGTCCTCCTTTCAACCTACTTAAAGATGTGTACAATGTCTCCTTTTTTTTCAGTCACCAAGGAATTCACCTGGGCACCATGACTTTTCAGATATCATGGGATGTGTCTTGGCAGCTACATCAGTCCATTCCTTCAGGATTCTGGGATGCATCTCATTGGGTCCTGTAGATTTATGTACATTGAGTTTCCTCAGGTGGTCATGAACCTGATCTTTACTTACAGTGGGAGGAGCTGTGCTCCCCCAGTCACCATCCTGTTGTCCATCCATTCAAGAAGTGTGGAAAGAGAGTTTGCCATTGAAGACTGAGGCAAAAAAGTTACTGAGTACCTCAGCCTTCTCCTCCTCTGTTGTTACCGGTTTCCCAGCAGTGTTTATTAGGTGGGTAAACCTTCTTTGAACTTCCTTTTCTGGTTAACGTACCTGTAGAAGCCCTTCCTGTTACTGTAAGCATTGCTTGCCAGGTTAATTTGACCCTCATCTTGACCTTTGTCACCCCATCCTTACACAACCAAACGTCACCTCTATACTCTTTTCAGGTCCCCACCCGCTCTAGCTTCACCTGCCTGTATATTTGCTTCTTTCCTTTTAATTTGACCTGCGGTTCCCTACTCAGCCGTGCTGGTCTCTTGCTTTGCTTCCATGATTTCTTGCCAGTGGGTATTGCCAGCTCTTGCACTCTGTGGAAGACTTCCTTAAAAATCTGCCAACTCTAATCTGCTCCCTTGTCCCTGAGGGCAGTTTCCCTGGGGATCTTACTGACTCTCTTCTTGAAGAACATAAAGTTTGCTTTCCTAAAGGTCAGGGGCCTAACTTTACTCCTTATCTGACCCATATCCCTCAGGACTGCAAACTCCACCAATGCATGATCGCTGCAACCAGGCTGCCTCCAATCTTGATGTTCCAAATTAGCTTGTTTATTTTGCTGCCCATCAGATCGAGTGTCATATCCCCCCTGGTAGGGCTGCGGTCTGTTCCCTGGCTGAAGAAGTTATCCTCCATGCGTTCCAGGAGTCTCCTGGGTTGCCTACAGCCTGCTGTGCTAGCTTTCCAGCAGATGTCAAGGTGTTTGAAGTCCCTTAGCAGGGCAAGAGCCTGAGCACAATGGCTCCTGTAGCTGCACCAAGAAGGCTTCATCAACAGGCTCCCCTTGATCAGGGACCTGTATTAAAAGCCAGCCACAAGGTTTCCTTTGTTGTCTTGGTCTTTGATTCTTACCCACAGGCTTTTGACCTGCTCATGGCTGTTCAGAGACAACTCTTCACATTCAGTCCACCTCTTGATGTAGAGAGCAGCCCCTCTGCCTCTCCTTCCTCCCCTGTCTCTTCTGCACAGCCTGTAGCCCTTGATAGTCTCACTCCAGCCATGTCCCATCTAGTTTCAGTTATGACAAGAAGGTCATAGTTTTGTAGCAGGACAGTGGCTTCCAGCTCCTCCTGTTTCTTGCCTGGCCTGTGTGCATTGAGTAAGCATGTCAAGCAGGTTGAATATACAGAGTTCAAAAATGCTAACAACCATGATATGAAGCAAGTCAAGGCCATTGTGTATCATTCTCTCTTAAGGGCTCATCTGGTAACCACTCTTTGTAATTGCCTTTAATGTTGTTCAGATCATACTCTGGGTGTGAAAAATATCTCTTATAGAGCTCTTGCAGCAACTAGAAATGATACTACCACAGTACTAAATGCATTCTTTCAATGCCAATAATGGAATGCAGCACTCTTAAGACACCTAACAAATTCAAAAAATGTGTTCTATTTCTAAATCCCTTGTATCTGTCATCCTAAACAAAATATGTATTAGATGTATGAGTCACTAAGCCACAAGGTCAGAGAAATCTGACCTTTAATGGCCTCTCAAAATGACAGTACCAAATGGCTTTGGGAAGGTCAAGTCTGATTTAAAGTGTTGGTGAAATGGAAACTAATTCAGTAGAACTGAATATGACTTGGGAAGAGTGGTATATGCTACAGCTTAAAGCCTAATGAGCGTATTAATGATCAGTAAAAAATATTTTTTGTTTACCTCATGTAAAATTGTAGAAGTACCAATGTATCAAAATTTTCTAATACTTACTTTTCTCTTACTGTGGCTGAGAGGCAGTCACTCAATGATTTGATCCTCAGCTCTCTTTTATAGTGTGATGATCTGTCAAACTTGGTATCATCAAAGTGTAAAGACAGTTTTGTACAAATCATGAATAAACTTTAAAAGATGAAAAGCAATTGACATCTTAAAAACTAAATCCACTGTGATAATCCCTTCAATTAGAAATTTCATTATTTCCGTGGTCCATTTGATGTTGAATATTGGGGTTTATTGCCAAATACCTGAAAGCCAGGTTGGATACAAGCCACAACTGTCAAAAATATAACAGTTCTGGGTATTTGAGTCTGTTACATTGTGATGTTTCTCATGAAAATTTCATGAAGAGCATTCATTCAAAGAGATTCTATGCATAAGGCAGATGGATGGAATTAAATTGCCCTTATTAAAAATAAGAAAGGGAAGCTCTATACTACTTCATCCTGTTAGTATTCAGGATAGATTATCTTTGTTGTACACTTAGGTATTTGCAAAAGGGACTCCAGGGTTTTCTGTATGAGCCAAGTAGAAAAGGAAAGGTCAGGTCATAAAAATCTTGTTCAGTGTCATAAGTCTTGTCTGCTAATACCAAAATAAAGATTTTGTGTTTATAAGCAGACATGAAACATACCTTTAATTGGGAAGAGCCTATGCCTGGTGAGTGATTTGTCATTTAACCACCGACTGGTAGAAATACTAGTTCTGAAGAATTATGGAAGCTTACTAGAGAGTTGTACTACTGTACCAAGGCCATGGAATGATTGGTGAAGCAAGTGTGCAGCTTATTTTTTCCTCTGTTTTTCCAGTTGCAGGTGGTGACATTGAACGAAGCAGATGGACTCACATGTCTCCATGACTAGTGTTATCATCAAAATTTTGGGTTTTTGTTAAAGGGTTGGCTTACATGGCACCAGGCTTGCTAAATGCAGATAGAATCTCCCTCTCTGAAAGCAGGGAAGAGGGTCTTTGGTCAAGGGCTACTGGGTCTTATTGATAGGGCTTTAAACTAGATATGACAGAGGAGTGGGATATAATCAGATTTAGTAGTGATAAGGTATGGGATAACATGCCATCCCACTCATACCTGTTAGATGCTCAAAGCCTGAAGAGGGTATGGAGGGCAGTGACAGAAGAGGTGGACAGCACCAAGAAATTCCAGCCACTCCAGACAGAAGGTCTGCTTCATTGGAGGCAGCAAGGGGACAACTTAAATGCCTCTGTGCTAACACATTCAGCATGGGGAATAAAGCAGGGGAGGTAGATATGTGTGGATGCCTGCAGGGCCACAACCTTATTGGCATCGCAGAAACACAGTGGGATGTCTCCTATGACTAGAGTGTTGGAATGGAAGGATACAGCCACTGTCCACCATATTTGAGATGTCATGGCCGCCCAGTAAAGTTCCCAGGAAAAGGGAAAACATTACCCCCACTTTTAAAAATGGAAATAAAAAAGACCCAGGCAACTACAGGCCAATCAGTCCTACCTCATTGCCTGGCAGGATCGTTGAGCAGGTCTTCTGGAAACTATGCTAAGCCACATTAAAAATATTAAGACAGCCAAAATATGGCTTCAGTAAAGGCAAATCATACTTCACAAAGTTGTTGGCCTTCTACAATGGGGTTACAGCAGTGATGAACGAGGGAAGGCAACAGAAATCATCTACCTGGATTTGTGCAAATCATTTGACACTGTCCTGCATGACATCCTTGTTTATAAACTACAGAGGCTTAAATTTGACAGGTAGACCACTTGGTGGATAAAAAACTGGCTGGAAAATTGCACTCAAAGAGTTGCAGTCAACAGCTCAATGTCCACTTGGGAAGCAATGACAACTGGTGTTCCTCAGGGATTTTTATTGGGATGAGAACTATATAGTGTCTTTGTCAGTGACACAGACAGTGGAACTTAGTGCACCTTCAGCACATGTGCTGATGACATCAAGCTGTGTGGTGCAGTTGACATGCTGGAAGGCAGGGTTGCCATCCAGAGGGACATGGACAGGCTTGACAGCTGGGCCCATGGGAAACTCAGGAAGTGCAACAAGGCAAAGTGTAAGGTACTGCACCTAAGTTGAGGCCATTCCTAGCACAAATACAGGGTGGGTGGAGAATGAATTGAGACTAGCTCTGGAGAGAAAGACGGGGCTGTTTGTGGTTGAAAAGCTCAATATGACCTGGCACTCATAGCCCAGAAAGCCAGTCAAATCCTAACCTGCATCAAGCGAGGTGTGAGCAGGAGGTCAAGGGAGGTGCTTATACCCCTCTATCTGTCTTTGTGAAAGACCACCTGGAGTACTGCATCCAGGTCTGGTGCCCCCAACACAAGAAAGACATTGGCCTGTTTGAATGAGTCCACTGGAGACCCACAAGTTAATAGGGGTCTTTAACACCTCTTCTATGAAGAAAGGCTGAGACAGTTGGGGTTGTTCAGCCTGGAGAAGAAAAGGGAGATATTCTTCAACCTTTCAGTACCAAAAGGGTGCTTACAAGGTGGATGGAGAGGAACTTTTCACAAGGCCATATAGTGATAGTAAAGGGGTATTTTCTGCAAGCTGAAGGAGTGTAGCTTTATATTAGATCTTAGGAAGAAAAGCTTTACTGTGGAGGTGGTGAGGCACTGAAACAGGTTGCCCAGAGAGGTTGTGGGTGCTTCATTCCTGGAGGTGTACAAGATCAGGCTGATTGTGACTCTGAGTAACCTGGTCTAGTGGAAGGAATCCCTGTCCGTGGCAGAGGGGTTGAAAGTAGAAGACTTCTGAGGTCCCAAACTACTCTGTGATCTTATGTCTATCTATGTGCATTAGTATTGCAAGCAATTAAGTAGCTCACAGGCAACATCACACCCCAGAAACTACAAAGATCTGTAGGCTGTACATGCTCGCTATACATTTTTCAGAAAAGACCAAAGACTTACGTAACTATCACAGTTCTTCATGAAAGAGAAGAATTGAATGTTGAAGAATTTATCCTGTTAGTTTTATTCCCTAATCAATTGCACATCAGTAATGACCAGTCAAGACATTTAATAACGTCTGTTATAGTTAACATTCATCCTGTTTCTTTGATTATTTTTGCTTGTCATTTTTGAAGGGAAATAATTATTTTGCAATAAAAATATTTTTGCCATTGTAATGGAAGTGAGGAGCAAGATAATGTATTTCAAATAGATTATTTTAGCTATGCTAACTTGACTTCTGAGAAATTGCCTGATCCCACTCTGCTTCCAGTGTTACTTGCTAACAGGTATTATATTAAGCAGGCCAGTTGCTCTTGTTTAGTATTTCTTAATATTTCAATATTGACCACACTAAAATGAGGATTTATGACCATATCTGAGTGTTTTAATAGACACTGTTCTGTCTATTCAAGACCACTATGAGTATCTTGTCACTTTAACTTTGCAAATCTGCATCTCTCCAATGTTTAGAATTTCTCAGTGCTTTGCAATCATGTAATGCATTCATCCTCACAGCCCTTCTCTGTAGCAGTAAAGCACTATCATACCCATCTTAGAGTTGGACAACTGAAGCACAGTGGCAATAAATATTAAGAGCAAAAGCAGATAAGTAATAATGTTAAAAGCAAGAGATGTAACTTGGGTCTTCATGTTTTCGTATGTACTTTTATGATGTAAAAAAAAGGTTTTTTCCCTATTGTTGATAGACATTGCAGTTCAATGTATCACATATAGAATAGTAGAAACTGTCACAAGCAAAGCAACATCCCTGT
>JAWWEU010000091.1:43565760-43570241 GCA_035583155.1 Acropternis orthonyx
TGAACTAACGTTCACAGAATGATCTTACTCATTCTTCCTGTCCTTTCATCCCTCTCATCTTTGTCCTGTTTTTGGTTTTGTTTAGTTTTGTTTTCCTTAGGGAAAATAACAAAACAAAACAAAAACCCACAGAAACGTCCATCACCTGATTTTCTTTTTCCTTTGTCCTGTTTGGTTATGATTAGTGACTCTCATATTGTGACCTTTCTTTCTTCACGTTGCCTTTTCATTTCCCTTTTTAGTTTGTTCATTTAAAAAAAAAAAATTAATTACTTTGTGATATGCTTCAAAGCAAGCATATCCAGGTCTCCTGGCCATAGCCCAGTCACAGCGTACCATTTGTCCCTCTTTTTGCTTTTTCTTCTTCTTCTTCTCTTTTTTCTTCTTCTTCTTTTTCTTCTTTTTTTTATTTTTCTTCCTTTTTATTCTTCTTTTTTCTCCTTCCTCTTTTTTTTTGTCCAACTGGAGCAAAAAAAGATCATTTTTTTTTCTTCCTTAGCTGTTCTTGTCCTGGACCAAAGACAAGATGGTCTGGAGAACAGTAGCAGACATGCAGAAGACAACATGGACTATCTTCTTTTTGTCTTATCTTTCATAAAAGGTTTTTGTTTTTGTTCTTCTTTGATCCTCTTTTTCTCTAACTTCTAAAAATTGAAAATAATGTGTCCCCTCTAAAAAGTAACAGAAATGGTTTTTTCCCTTTATTGTTTTTTGGTTTTTTTTTTTTTTTTCGTGGGTTTTTTGTTTTGTTTTGTTTTTTGGTTGGTTTGCTTGTTGTTTTCTTTTTCTTGGATTTCTCTCACCTCTGGATTTTTGGATCTTCTAATCTA
This sequence comes from Acropternis orthonyx, assembly GCA_035583155.1. NCBI lineage: Eukaryota > Metazoa > Chordata > Aves > Passeriformes > Rhinocryptidae > Acropternis > Acropternis orthonyx. The sequence goes on from JAWWEU010000091.1 coordinate 43,566,591, forward strand.
CAGGCTTTGGAAATGAAAGGTTACTGACTCATTATTCTTGGTGGTATGTGGTATTGTTGGTTTTTGATACTCTAGCAAAACTGTTTACTTCTTTTGTAATTCTTGTTTTGTATTTTTCTTGGGTTTTGTGACACCACACTGCTAATCCCACTTGTGGATTTTGATGGGTGTCTTGGGGGGGGCCCTCCTATGGTCCTCAGCAGTGGTTGGTTGGTTCTTCCTTGTTGGCGTAGACCATGCTTTTTAACTTTTTTGTCTTCTAATTCAACTACTCTTTGTTTTTCAGCAAACGTACTTTAAGATTGTAAGTTGCGGAAAACTGTCTTTCTTTTCTTATCAATCTGCATGTCTTAAAGGAGTTTTATTTCTTTAAAATAATATTTTGATAGTTGTAAATGACTAATACAATTTCTTTTTTTTTCACTTCAAGCAGCCTTTTTGTTCTTGCTGCACATTTTTGGCTTTCTTCAGCAGAAGATTTCTTGAAGTCTGTCCTGCCTTTTTTATGAGTGCCACCTTTTGTGCTACTTTTATTACTAGATTGAAACAATGAAATAAAAACTAAAAAATTATAATGACCCAACTATTTAATCTCTTTTGTTTTATTCAAAAGCCATTCTTCCTTGAAGCAGTCTCACCCATCTTCATTTTAATGGTTTAGGAAAGAGTATTGTTTAGAGGGTTGTGTTTTTTTTTGCCAAATGCAAATTGTTTTCCTGTGCTAGCACTGATGATGTGAAAAAAATAATCTCTTTGTTTTTTTCATTGCATCATTTTCTGTCTGTGCACCTTAGCAAGAAAATGAACCGACGTTGAGTGGACCTTCGCATACAAGCTTTTCATATTGTTGAGAGGTGTATTGTTATGGATATAAAAAGCCTTCTCTGACCGTCTCTTTGGCAATGTATTTTATATTCATACAGGTGCCCTCCAAATTGAACTGAGTGAAGAATCTGACCAAGGCAAATATGAGTGTGTTGCAACCAACAGTGCGGGTACACGCTATTCTGCCCCTGCCAATCTATATGTCAGAGGTAGGAATGTCATAACCCTGGCATCCACTGTTCGTTCAGGTTCGGGACTAAGATACTCTCAGGATCTATACAGTTACCACTGTAATAATCAAACTGCCATGGTAAATGTGTCAGTTGTAAAATTCATTTTAAACTGTAGAGGAAAGGCTTGGAGTTTATTTTGCTCTGTTAAAGCACTCTTGAGTCCAGTCTATCCTGTGGGTTAAGGTTTGTAAGTATATTTATATCTTTACATCTTAACTTCTGTTTTTTTTCCGGAAGTAAGTTAAATTGTGCTTTGCATTTATTTTCTTTTATTAGTTTTGTTTTAGTTTGCTTTTCTTTTCAAACTCCTGAAGTGACTGCTGTGTGTGCTACTAATCAGCTGAGTGTAACCCCAAGGCATTGAGGTGTATGCCTATCTGCTGTGTAACTGCAAAAGAAAAGCTTCTAACTTTATAACCTGACGTATGCAGAGCACAACTGTATTTTCTTCTTTTCTGTTTCTTCTTTATGTATGTGTATATATATCTATTTAATGTAAGACTTGTGAGTGAAGTGTAGTCCTTTAGCATGATAGTGGTCAATTGGCTATATTACTTTAAGAAATCACCTGTGTATATGACAGGTATGGTTAATAAGAAAACAGTTACATTCCTTGTGCAGTAGTAGAAATGGTTATTAACATATGAAAACAGTTTTTAATACAGCTAGAAATAAGGGTTTTGTTTCAGGCAGTATTTGCTATGTCTGACTGATGTAGATTTGTGTAAACAAGGCCTATAACATACATACATACATATGTGTATATATATATATATGTGTGTGTGTGTGTGTGTGTGTCTACAGTATAATGGGATGGGTGGGGGAAATAGGAATGAAAACATAAACAGCTGTAAAATTTGCTACAGGGTGGATGACCTTACAAAAAATGCCTAGCTTGATTTTGAAATTTTTTTTAGAGCTGATTTTTCAATCAACCTGATACATTTTCATATGGTGTGACTCTTTTGGCCAATTAAAAAAAGAAAAGAAAGGGAAACCTTTCATAGTTATGACACCTGTAGAAAGTTTTTTGATCTTTTATTTTCTTTCACTTGTCCTCCAACATACTGACTTTCCTGTACTGCATGAGGCATGTATACCTTTATATCCAAAGGAAAATTTCAAAATTATGCTAGCTATTGTTTCTAACACCGTTGTAGCTGTAGAAAATGCTGACTTTTCAAGATGAGGTAGGAAGGTTTAATTAGCGCAAGTAGAGATGTTCAACTAGCGGTTGAAAGCCTTGATATGGCCTTTTTACTCTCTCTGTGTTTCCCTTGTTTTTCTCCTTTCCTCATTTCATTGTGTTCTGCATCAAACCCCCTACATCCCTCAGAGCTGCGAGAAGGTTGGTGTGTTTTTTACTTTTTACCCACCTTACAAAACTATTAATTAAACCAATAACAAAGAATACAAATGAAATGAATGTAGCTGCATTGTGGCATTTTTTAAGTTAATGTTATGTTTAAGCAGAGAATGCCCTGGTCATGGCTTTTGATGAGTGCTGATACTTAACTGTTGTGCATGATAAGAGAGAATGAACCTGGATGCATGGCAATCTTTTTAACTTGAATACTAACGTCTACTAAACTTGGTCAGTGTTCCTGCTTTTTCTTCCCTTTTAATTTCTTGCTTATACTGATGCCTGCTTTTCAAGGAATGGTTTCAGTAGTTGCTTTTCTAAATAGTCTGTGCATGAAGACTAGACTGTCCTTTGTCTATAAGGATTTTGTTCAATACGAGAAGTTCCTCATTGCCTGCTGTTTGCTTTGTGTGGCCTCTGTGAACTGGCCGCGTACGGATGTTTTGCTCTCTGCTTGTTCCCCTTCTGCCTGTCATTCACTCATGAGGCCATTGCAGTAAGCCCCTCCTGAATCCACAGAAGTTCACAGAAACTTAATCAAACCAAGTGGAAAGGTTTTAGAATAATAATAATTTTCCTTGTTTTTTTAAACTCACTCATAGACTTATTTTACTTTTAATTCCTTGCTGAATTAAAACTGTCCTAATGAATAGCCTCTATTAAGGCCAAATAAATACAGTTTCAAGTACACCGTCCAATGAAAGGCCTAAATACAAACCTACCTCTCTCGGCTACCTCTGTCACTTCCACCTCCTACACACATGTGCACACCACTGAGAATATTTGAAGCAGGAACACTGATCTGTTATTGCCTGGTAATTTTCTCGGTGTTGTGTTTGCTTAAATATTAACTATTCTGTTAGTGGAATGTCCTGCTATGTGTTTAAGGTTGACACTCCTTGCTATCAATACAGAAATGTCTAATATTATCAATCCTTATTTTGCTTTCCCTTAACTGTGAGCATAGTGGAATCCTGAATGTTCAGTAGTATGCCCTATCCCCTGTGGCCCTTCTTAGCAGTTGTTTTTTAACCACCTAAATTTAATCTAAGTTCCTTCTCTCTCAAATTCTATGCTCCTCTTAAACTCCTGTATCTATCTGTCAGCCTATCCTATCCCCATCTCTTTCAAGTTTTCTCTCCTCAGCCCGTATGTTTTCGAGTTCTTTTTCTCTCTACAGCTTTTACTCAGACATTTTCCTAAGCATGATTCTCTACTGTTTCTGTCATT
>JAWWEU010000091.1:43570341-43594708 GCA_035583155.1 Acropternis orthonyx
TCTCTACTGTTTCTGTCATTTGCTTGCCTGCATGACCAAATCCAGTACTTTGTACTGGTTTTGCCTAGTCTCTTTCTATGACTCTCGCTCTCTCTCATTCCATATATATATATATATATATTTATATATATATGTGTATGTGTATACCTATGATATATATATATATATATATATATATTTATCTATGTGCAATTATATATTTTTTCTATGTTTGTTTCAGTGTTAGTGTGAGGTCTTGAGGCTGCATCTACTTTGAGTCTGAAAACAAATGAAATTGCACTTTCAATTTACTGTAGGCAGTGTGTTCCAGGACTGTGATGTGACAATGTGGCCTAGCGCATTTATTCACATCAACTGGAAGCACGCAGCATCGAAGTTGGTGATCAACTCAAGCATGCTGTTGACCTTCCAGTATTCTTCTGTGCATATATATATGTATGGGCATAAAAAAATGCATATATATATGTGCACCTGTGTGTGTGCGTGCACGTGTGCGTGTATATCTTTTGCATGGTGTTTGTGTATTGTTAGTACATAGTTAGTTATGTGTGGGGCCCTAATAGGTCTGAATCAGCCTTTGTATGAATGTACCTAACAATATCCTCAAGTAAATAAAGAATAATTCACATTGTGTGCAGACAAAATTCTTGTTTAGTCTCGTATTTCTCCTATACCTATTTTCTGGCAGATCAAAATAAATGTTAAAACATTAAATTGTGTCTGTACACTGCATGCCATCCATATGCAAGACTCAGTTCCTTTTTTTGTATATGTTATTACCTTTTTTTTGTGTTTTGTTCCAGTTCGACGGGTCCCACCGAGGTTCTCTATCCCCCCCACAAATCATGAGATCATGCCTGGTGGGAGTGTAAATATCACCTGTGTTGCGGTGGGGTCACCAATGCCATATGTGAAATGGATGCTAGGAGCAGAAGATTTGACACCTGAGGATGATATGCCAATAGGGAGGAACGTCCTTGAGCTTAATGATGTCAGACAGTCTGCAAACTATACTTGCGTTGCTATGTCTACCCTTGGTGTTATAGAAGCAATAGCACAGATAACTGTCAAAGGTATATCCCAAGTCCATATATTTGGATACAGTTCAGTCTTTTATTTCATTCATTCCCTTATTCTGGACAAATGCATTGCACTGAAAGGAACGAAATGCCACTTGCCCTTTTAAATCAAGAGAGTAAATATTCCAGCCAATCACTGGCATAAGACAAAATACAGGCTGAGACAGCAGTAAGACTCATTAATTAATTAATTAATATTTATTAAAATAAGTTAGCCATAGTTTTCCATTATTCTCCTGTGTCTAGCTCCCAGTCTTCATTTCAGTTAAAGAAAGGATCTTACAATGTTGCATTTACTTTTCAAGAGTAGGAGCTTTAAGAACCAGTCATTTGATTTTTGGAGTTTCTGGGCATCCAAGTATCATATTCACTGAGTAATTGGAAACTAGATGTTCAAAAAATAGTTGAAAATTCAACTGTAATGGTGTATTATCTCTCTGTAAGATTCTTCTTTGTGCATGTTCTTATGGCATTTATTATAAAAATCAGTATCACTAGTTCATGACAAAGGAACCATACTGAACAGAGCTTGAAGATTTTCTGATAGGTTTTTGAAGGAAATAATAGTTGCCAGAAGCTTCCTCTGAATGGATCACACCTTCTTTCCATTCCATCTTCCTCTTACGATTTTGCTTTGTCATTTGTTTTTTTCAGTAGTTAATGTCTGCTGTTACCTAGTGCTAACTGTATTTTTTGTCATTTGTCTTTAGCCTTACCCAAACCTCCTGGAACACCTGTGGTGACAGAAAGCACAGCAACAAGCATAACATTGACTTGGGATTCTGGAAACCCAGAGCCAGTTTCTTACTACATAATCCAACACAAACCCAAAAACTCAGAGGAGCCATATAAAGAAATAGATGGTGTGGCCACAACACGTTATAGCGTGGCTGGCCTAAGCCCATATTCAGAGTATGAATTTCGAGTAGTTGCTGTAAATAACATAGGGCGAGGGCCACCCAGTGAGCCTGTGGCAACAAGAACTTCAGAGCAAGCACCTTCAAGTGCACCACGCAATGTGCAGGCCCGTATGTTGAGCTCTACCACCATTTTGGTACAGTGGGAAGAACCTGAGGAACCTAATGGACAAATACAAGGTTACAGAGTTTATTACACCATGGACCCCACTCAACATGTTAACAGTTGGATGAAGCACAATGTGGCTGACAGCCATATTACCACTATAGGGAATCTTGTACCCCAGAAAACATACTCTGTGAAAGTTCTTGCTTTTACTTCTGTTGGGGATGGACCACTTTCTAGTGACATTCAAGTCATCACTCAAACAGGAGGTAAGCTAACAATGAACAAAATTTGTGTGAAAAAAATTGGATGCATGCAGAAATTTTACAGAGAGAGACTTTGAGTTTAAAATGTTGCAAAAAACCCTCCCCCTCAAGGATAGCCAGTTTATGCAGGCAGCTTTTGCAGATAGTAGTTTCTTAATTCCACAGTGCAAGTTATCTCTGAAGAGCAGAAATTGCCCCCTCACATTTCATTTCTTTTTTCATCAGGGTCAGGAAGTTTATCTGGAGTTCAACTAAGTCTCAGGGAGACCTTCATCCTGGAGGTGGCCAAGTGTTAGGGCTTTTGTTTGGCAATGTTTGTCAGATAGTTCTTCATAGCTTTCTTTAAGGGGTTACCTGTGTTGGTGGGATTTTTTAGGTAACATGTGGCTCCCTTATCTACATCACTCTAGTGAACCTTGCTTTTGGAAATTAAAATGTATGTGTACCACGTGTGTATTCTAATATTTGGTAAGGTTCTGAGAACAAAATAAAAGATGAAACCATTAAATGCAGCAAACCTTTGTGTAGGTTCAACCAAGCAGTTCTTATAAATCAAATCCAACCTGTCTCCACAAGGTCACGATTTTCTTGGTTTGTGTTTGCAGTTAGGTGGTTTTGTTTTTGCTCAGGAGCTTTAGGTCCATGAATTAGTTTTATTAGCAAAAGACAAGTAACACAGTGAAACATACTGCAGAAATTTTTTTATGAAATCAAAAGCAAGACGCTCTGGTGTAGTTACACTGCACAAAGTGGTTTATTGTAGCAATAAGAAATGAAAGGTCCTTTTGTGTAACAGTTTAGAGAAAGCTGTATGAAATATCACTGTAGGTCAGTGATTGTCTAGAAATATATAATACTACTTGAATTTTTTAGTACAGGAAATTGTTGCATAGTTTAGCATCCCTCAAATTTTTAAAAAGCAGATCTCTAAAGTCTAACTGTAGACAGTTAAGTTTCATCCAGGTTTTTTTTCTGCATTTTACCATTATGCATTTAATAAACACAGAAATTGAGGTATTGTCCTGTAATCTTTATAGGTGTTGTGTTGCACAAAGATCTAGGTGTTATCTTTTGCAGTATCTCAGCTGAGAAGTTACAAAATTAACTGGGTTTAGACCTTCTAGTATATTAAAATGTCTGTGTGGACATGAAAATTTAAATATACACCATAGTTTAATTTTGGCATTCACAGCCTTTTTCACAGAACTAGTTTATATTTTGACATCTGATTTCTGCTTAAATCAATGTGCTAAAAGCTTTTCAAGAAGAAAGTTGAGCAAGCTCCTTATCTGTGTTTCCACTCACAACTGTAAATTTCTTAGATTAGAAAGTGTTTGATGGTGGCTTCCCCAGTAAAGGATGAAGGAATCAAAATAATGAGCACTGAGGCTCAGCTGGACTGGCCCGAGTTACATTACTTGTAAGGTCACTTCAGAAAAGTTCTGCTTATTAAAACCTTCATAGAACCTGCCCTTAATCATGCCCATCTGTTCCCAATTACTGTTGCAATCTGAAAAAAATTATAACAACATTAATAGTGCTGGAGCTTTTTTCAATATATACTTTCAACTCCATAACAGAGTTGACTTGATAATGTTTATTTGAGACTACGTTAAAAAAATTAAAAGGAAACTAAAACTGGAGCATACAGGAGGCACATTTAAGCACTGATACTTTCACTTGAAATAAAAACGTTTTAAATCATAAAAGAGAAAAAGCTCTAAGACAGTCTAGTGCAGTTCTCCAGTTCAAGGTGTGCTTAAAAACTACAATTCTCCCATCTTTCTATCCAGTAGCTTCTCTGCAGTGAACACCACAAAATAAAATACCCTCCTTGCCCTTGTCTTCCAGATTTGCTGTAATGTAAATCTGAATATGATTGCTTTAGTTTAAGTCTCTCAAATTGAAACTGATTCTAAATATTAAAGTGAATTATAAAGTACCATTTAAAAACAGGGGAAATGGATTTAGTGGAAAAAAAGGAATGGAATGCTGATTACATTTAGTTGATTTTTTTTCTTTTTTTAAACAAATAATCATGCCATTATAAATAGGTAGCTTAACCCTTATGCTTACTTTGGGGATAATAGATCATATATACAAGAAATTCCTACTGACATCTGTGACTTACAGTCTCTGTTAGATAGTTCAAAGCTTTCCTTCCTTAGGAGAAATTATGAAAATTAATAATTTGTTCTTAAAAAGTGTTTTCAGAGGAATTTTTGCTTTCGGAGTACAGCAAAATCTGTTTTTGAAATTACTTTGAGAGGCTTCTTACTTTTCAGGTCACTGAAACTCTGCTGATATTGAAACATAGGTTTTAAATTAAAATATTGACTAGGAACATGGAGTTGGAGGGGAGGAGAAGGAAGCATTTATCAGACAACCAGACATAAAATATTTTTTCAAAAATTATGTTAAGTTTCGGTTTTCAGTATTTTACTTAAACATTTTGAGGCAAAGCCATGTCTTATTGCACAGCAGTAGGACAATTGCTCAGCTGTTTTCAGCAGTGTTTTCTTTATGATAAAAAGACATTTTTTTAAGAAATTCTTTAATCAGAAAAAACCTGTGGAGATTTAGTGTGATATTTCTTGCTCTTTTTGTTATTTGTTAAAAAACCCACAAAAGCTCCGTTGGTTTGTGTTCAATTTAGGGGCTCAGGACATGCTTCTTGTGTATCTTCTCATATTTCCTTTCTGTGCTTAAACTGGTCAGAAGTACATGTACTCTGAGCAATATATTATAACCTCTGTATACCAGGAAAATTTAGAGTTTTAGACAAAGTGTTGGGATTTGGTTTTGGTTTTCTTTAGTTTCATTTTGTTTCATTTTTAATGTGCAAAGAGAGGATAACTACTGAAGGAATGAAGAGAATCTTGTTTTTATTCAGAGCTTTGGTAGAAAGTGGGGAGAGTGAGAGATACACAAAGTTTATTGGATAGTGGATTATTGGAGAAAGAGAGAGAGAAAAATTACTCAGTGAAAAAAATGTGTACCTGTAAGCATAGGCTTCTTTAGACAAAAACGTAAAATATAAACCAGATTATTAATTTAAACCAAGGATTCTTCATGGTTTGGAGACTGAGGATTGTTACAGTTGTAAAGGGCTAATGTTGTGAACATATGAAAAAGGACAGTACCGAGAAGGTCAAGTATCTGACTTGCAGGGTACATAAATTGAGCCTTAGCTTAAATAAAATTAATGTTTCTGGAGTTTTGATTGTAAAAGAAGATTAGAAATTCAGAGGAAGAGAGTCCATAAGCAAGGAAATATTATTCTGTGTTGTGGCAAGCTAGCTACTTTGCCAACATTTAAAACTGTTGTTGTGAACACATGAATGGGGAAACTTCATGTCTCTGAAACTCTACAGTACTAGTGTCCTCATGAAACATTTCATGGAAATGGACTTCCACGTGGGAAGAGTTGAAAGCATGCAGCTGAACAGTTGGCTCAATGTAATAAAGCAGGTGGAAGAATCACAGAATAGTTAGGATTGGAAGGGACCTCTGGAGATCATCCAGTTCAACTCCTCTGCCAAGGCAGGGTCACTTAGAACAGGGGACACAGGAACACATCCAGATGGGTTTTGAAAGTCTCCAGAGGGGTAGACTCCACACTGGGCAGCCTCTTCCAGTGCTCTGCCAGCCTCCATATAAAGAAGTTCTTCTTCATGTTGTGATGGAAGTTCTTGTGTTTTAGTTTATGGCAACAACAAGGGCAGTGTTACCCTCAGAGTTATATTCTGTAAGTCTGGGGAAGATAAAATATCAGGGTTTTTTTACTGTTTGGTCCACGTGATTTTTAGGTGTTTCACTGTATAAAAGATACATACTTCTAAAGCTGTAATAGAATTCTCCCCCCAAAAATGTTTGTGAAGCCATCATTATTGTCACATCATACTTGTCACACCTGTTCTCAGTACGTGCTAAGAAGTATATTTTTTTCCCTTAAAAAACAACATGCTACAGTTTATTCTTGAACAGAGAGAAATGCTGTGGAAAACTATTTCATGTCTTATCAACAGGACTGTTCACTGAAAGTAATGCTTTAGAACTTGGGTACCAGAACTGTTGTATACCAATTCAATGACAAAGTTACATTTTCTGTATTTTCCTGGTCAGCCTTACTTGGTTTAGATTTGAAGATGTAAATGAAGGTAACATTTGGTCTGTGTAATTTCTGTGACCATTATACAAGATGTAACAACAGAGAACGTTCTTGACTAGTGCAATCAGAACCGTTTTTATTTCTTGCAATTAGAAAGCGTTGTCACTAGAAATTCGATTACATTGGTAAAAATACCTTCAAAGGATAGAATTACGTCACTTAATGAGAACTTCACTGAAGTTCTCTTCAGTAGGTTATACCTTCTTCAGATTACACAAACATTCAATATGTAGGTGTCTTAAAGAGCAGGATGTGTTTACTGTCTTTTATTTATGATCTGAGCAAATATCTTTCATATTTGGAAATACATGTAATGGTTTTAACACTTTATTCTGATCTACTCCAGCCAATCATGTGTTCTACTGGCTTTCCCAATGCACACACAAATATATAGATGTATATATTTGCCATTTCACACATAGATTATTAAATCACTGGTATTCATCACCAGATTTTCTTCAATTGCTTTTTAGTTTTTGTGTGTGTTATTTACACTGTGAAACATTTATTTGAAATCACTGATAATTTTTTATATGTGATTTAAATGTATCAGTATTCTTTTTCTTTGCTCAGATTAATTTATTTCATAGTACCATGAATCAGTTTGTTTAAGTTCAGTAAGTTAAGTAAAGCTAATATTGCATTAAATATTCAGACAATAGTTTAAAAGATTTGAAAGCATTGAACTTGTCCGGTAAATAATTGGCAACACTCCTCAACTTCTTCCTCAGTGCCTGGTCAACCACTGAATTTCAAAGCAGAACCTGAATCTGAAACAAGCATATTGCTTTCCTGGACACCTCCACGCTCTGATACCATTTCCAGCTATGAACTGGTTTATAAAGATGGGGAACATGGTGAGGAGGTAAGTGGCAAGATTGTACATCTTTCAAATAATCTTTAGTGAGTCAGACATAAAATGCTGCAATGGTTTAAATTTCATGGATTAGTAAATTTTTTTAGTACAAATGCCTTGATACTTAAGAGTTTGTTAAACCCGGACTGAAAGTATGTAACAGCTGAAAATGCTGTTGATGGTTACCAGCAAGTGAAACATTACTATAGGCAGCAATGACTCCTCCACAGAAGTTCCATCCAGTTTCAGATATTGATTATGTCTCTATAAGCCCATTTCTCTAGTAAGGCTTGGAAACAAAAGTGTTTGGGGGCATGTTATGGACCCGTTAAGCTTTTTTTGTACTTGGACGTTGAAGTCTATTTTCAACCTTAGATAATTTTTACACATTGTTATAAAAGATAGCTGTAGGTAAGGCTTTGTTCATGTGGTATTGCCTGAAAAGTCCTTTGTGCTTCGTACACAGCTATTTGTTCCTCAAGCAGTCACGCAGCATTTCTGGCTCTGAGTTTCACCCATTAAACTGTTGACTTTAAAAAATATTTTTCCTTAGTATTTGTTTGTCAAATTAATCCATTTGGGTTTTGTTTGGTTTAGTTTGGTTTTGTTCTGATTAATTTTCTTGAATGTAAGTTTTTCTCAATGGGATTATCGGAGTATGGAAGCATTTCTTCCATAGGCGACATACAGAATTTACAGTCTCTGAATACTAAACAAGACTGCCTTTTATTATCTACCTTTAGCAACGCGTTTCCACCGAACCTACTACATCTTATCGTCTGCAAGGCTTAAGACCAAACAGCCTCTATTTATTCCGTCTAGCTGCGCGTTCTTCCCAAGGCCTGGGTGCTTCAACAGCAGAAATCTCAGCAAGAACCATGCAGTCAAGTAGGTGTCTTTCCTTGTAAACTTTATTCCTTTGTCTTGTATTTCTGGAAGAGATTGATAGCTCAGAGAGGCATCAACAATAGCAAAATACAGCATTCATGTTCCTTAATACAGCAAAAGAATGCTTAAAATGCATATTTTTGAGGTGTATTGTGATCAACTTAATCTATGAGTGGCTTTTATATAGTTTCAAAAAATAATCTCTGTAAACCAGTGTCTAAGGAGGCAATATAATGCTGTCATAATAATAATATTTTATGTTTTAATAAGCTAAAATATTGCATCATGCAGTAGGTATACTAACACTCCTTCACTCATAGAATTCCACCTACCCAGTCTGCATATTTCCTGCGATACTGGGTTGTTTCTGCAGCATCTCCCTGAAGTATAAAAATCTGTGGAGCGTTGAATATTTCAGGGTGTACCAAAATTTTGTAACAACTCTTAGATAGTAGCTAATCATTCTGATTTTGTTAGATTTTTCTTAATCTGAGCTTTTTACAATGTTCAGTCATTTTACACCAGTAGAAAAATAGTTTTCTCACTGAATGCTAATGGAAACAGTATCATGAAACTCATCACATTTACCCGCAAATGAAATGTAGAAACTTGTCAGCGATTTATATATACACTTTAATATATTTAAATTAAGATTTGACTAACACAGGTGTTCAGAGATGATGTCCAGAAGTGTTACTCATGCCTGATAAGTTATGCTTTCCTGGTACTTTACATTACAATGTGTCATTTTAAAACTTAGTAGAATTCTGTTTGTATTTGTTTTAATTAAATGGCCTGTTCTTAAAGTAAAACGATTCAAAACAGAAAATTCTGTTTCTCAGTTGACATGACTCTTTTTAATTTGCAGTCATGACAGATGTGATTACTAAAATCATTCCTTGCTAGTGTTGCTTATTAAGAGCAATTAGTGTGACTGGACACAGTACTACACAACTTTAACCAAAGCTACATGTGTTTCTGAAGCATTTCTAAGGCTTTTGGAATAACTGCAAGACAGTTATTTAGCAAGGCTGGTTTTAGAGTGGCAAGGCACCCTTTCATTTTAGTAATCCAGAATCAGTAATTTGATTAAGAAAAAGGTATTTGTTTATTCTTGGAGTAATTTCAACTATTTAGAAGGCACATTCTCATATATTGACTGAAGATTGCTTAGACTGTGCATACAAAATAAACATCTAGGAGCCAAGGCTGTATATTCCATGTGTAAGCACACTGCCATTTTCCCTTTTTGAATATAAGAACATGTTATGTTTTTCTCAGCCTTGTTTCTTCAGATAGTAGGGAAATCCAGTTGATTTCAATGGTCAGACCCAAGTTATATGCTTGAAATATTGCAACTTTTTTTTGCAAGAAATATGTATTTTAAGAAAGAAGTGTATACATTAATAATACTGGTTACACCAGTAGCCCTCAAATTATCCTTGATTACATAAGTGCAGTATTTTTGCATTTTCAGAGTATAATAAATTAAAAATTAATAAACTTCTATGAGTTTATTAGCAATATTCACCAGAAAATGCTATTGTCTTTCATCTTGGTATCAGAGGAAGATGCTGCAGGGATTTCTTTCTTTTTTGTAAGACCCTTAAGGGGCATTTTATAAGTATTTTACTTCCTGTACAAGTTAATGGTGGAAGGTGACCCACGTGTTTTGAGAACTTGATTACTGAATTAGTATATACAAAACCAATCCCAGATATGATAATTCTGCTCTGTTCCCCCATCCACCTCCTCTAGGTAACTGAAATACTGCTACATTCCTTTCAATTTTCCCTTCAGAAGAGCAGTGTACCGTACTGAGTAAAAAGTCAGTGATCCCTGTGCAATGAGCTGTAGGGAACTGAAAGCTACATGTGTAAATGCAGTAGGTCACAGCAGAGTCATACACCTTCTCTGTTGTTTTAATTTTGTTTCATGTGGCTAGTATAAGTATAAATGTCCATTTGTTTCTCTTTTCCCTTAAGAAATGGGAAGAAAACTGGGGGGAGAGGGGGAGGCAGGGGGAAATAAAGGTCTTACACATAAAATTTTTACTTACCTTACAAGAGAGAAGGCAAAAATAGGAAAGGAGTCTGCATCCACTACTTCTGCTAGTGAATTTGAGCTGTGGCTTCCTTTTCTTTTCATGCTCTGAATGATCTGTTAGAGAGCATAGCTTTTGCTAAGTCAAAGTGCATTTAAACACGTAAATGCATACCTAACTTTCAATACTTGATTTGCCTCACTGAAAGCAGTGAAATGACATACAGGCTTAAATACCCTGGAGCTTGGAAATTGTAAATATGCTAAAACATTCCTTCAAGAACAAGTCAGTAAAGTTGAGCACTTCTGCTCTGGAAGATTGGTGCTGGTGACAGGAGACGAAACAGTCACAAGCTCTCACCATTCTGACGTGCTGATCTTGTAAACTTTCTTTGTAAAATGAATGCCTGTTTTCTTGATACATTGTTTGGGGTAGAATTATTTTTTTTTCTGTAGAAGTAATTTACATTACTGGTAGAATTAATTTTTTACTAGCAAAGGTGTCTCCAAGAGGAGTTAAAAAAATAAAACCGACAGCTGATCTAGGGTAAGTACAAGTTACAGTCAGAATCAACAAGCCTGTCACTTTTTCCTGGTAGGTAAATCTTTGACTAAGACTTTCTCCATCTTCTATGGACTGCATGCTCCTAATACGTTGGCTACAAGAAATGCTTCATTAAATGCTTTCTATTTAAATGTAGTTTGTGGTTCACTTGTATCAGGCAGACTCAGTTATTAAAAAAAAAAAATTATTTGCTGAGGAGAGTGGAAAGGCTGCAAAAATGGCAATCTGTGGAGCAATTTCTAGCAATTACTGCAAGTTTTTAGACTTCTCTTAAAAGAGACTTTTTCTTCAAGAAAATAAAGCCACTTGAAGGGGATATGTCCGAATTTATAAGTAAATATGTGTCATGTGTTATTTAAAATATTATAGCTTGCACTAATTGCAGTGATTGTAAGGATAGATCAGTAGTCATATAAGTGTCACGTTTTTGTTTATTTCAAGAAGAATTTTAATTACAGGTAGGTAATATTATTTTGAGGTTTCATTTTCATATATTTCCCCTACATGCTTTTTCACCATTTGGTTGGTCTATTCATTTTCAGTTTCCTCATGTTGATAAGCCAAGGTGCATATGATTATCTGACATTTTGCTTTTTTAAGTTTCTACTTTTTTTGTTTATTATTTTCATTTGGTTGTCTTTTATTTATTTCTATTTTTTCCTTTTGTTCATTTTTTTTTTCAATCACTCCTATCCTTCCACTCAAATCCTCCTTTAACCCACTACTGAAATTAGAGCCATCAGCTCCTCCTCAAGACATTAGTTGCACAAGCCCCAGCTCCACTAGCATTTTGGTAAGTTGGAAACCTCCACCAATGGAAAAACAGAACGGCATTATCACTGAATACTCCATCAAGTACATTGGGATTGATGGAGAAGATGTCAAGCCCCATGAGATTTTGGGAATTTCCTCGGACAGTACTCAATACCTTTTGGAACAGCTGGAAAAATGGACTGAGTACCGGATATCTGTGACTGCTCACACTGATGTTGGACCTGGCCCAGAGAGCTTAGCTGTATTGATTCGGACAGATGAAGATGGTATGTTGCCTCCACTACATCAGTTTGCACCTTTATGACTCTGTCGATCTGCTGTCTTTTGTATAGGCTAACAGTAATTTTTTCTGCTCCTCTTTTTTCCCAAATATAATCAGATATTATCACCTTTTGAGCTTTTTAATCAAAGACTTGTCCTTTCTACACCATTTTTATCTTTGGTATTCTTGAAATTTTTTTTCACAAAGCAGTGTTTTTGTGAGTGAATTTGCTGCTCCTTTTTCCCCATACATATCCTTTTGCTCCTCCTTGAACCTAAAAATAACTCTCAGGGAAAAAGCATTTATGCCTTTTCCTTGATTTTACATTCATTGTTACTTTTAAAGAGTTATGTCTATGAACTTTTTTTCAGGTTTTGATGTTTTGGAAGTTTTTTTGTTTGTTTGGGCTTTTTTTTAACTGCTTTCCTCTTCCATATTGTGCTTTTTGGTTTCCATTTTTTTGGGGTTTTTTTTCTTTTTTTGGTTGGATTTTTTTTTAGTTTTGTTTTTTGATCTTGGAAAACTGATGCTCCACACGTTTTCTTTACTTCCATTCTTGAAAGTGACAGAAGACAGCCTTGTTATCAGCCTCCTTTTTATACTACTGAGGAAAAAAATGTCAAAACAAAACATAGAACTTGGTGAACAAAAACAAGAGAAACATTTTTGAAATATTTTGTGGTTTTATTATTGTTATAGTATTATTATTTCAGTGATTAAAATATCTCTTTGTACTATAATGCTTTGAATCTCAAAGCATCTTCCTTGGCTTTTGTACATTTTTACATGTTTTTCTATTTCTCTAATACTCCTTTTTCTTCCATTTTTTGCATCAGTCATGTTTTTTGATCTTTTCACTGAAAGGTAGAGCAGATTGGTTGAGCAGTTTCATTTGTTGAATGATTTGTATTCTTCAAAGAAAAAATAGTGAGTCTGCCCTTTTTTAAGAAAAGGAAAAAGGCATGGGTGGGACAGGTGCCTGTAATTCTCTTCTGTCCAATGATGTTGTTCCAGTTCCTAGTGGTCCTCCTCGCAAAGTCGAGGTAGAGGCTGTCAACTCTACTGCTGTTAAAGTGTCATGGCGCTCGCCTGTGCCCAATAAGCAGCATGGTCAGATCCGAGGATACCAGGTCCACTACGTGAGGATGGAAAATGGAGAGCCAAAGGGTCAGCCCATGCTGAAGGACATCATGCTGGCTGATGCACAGGTAATTAGAGCACTTAGTGTTCTTTCCTAGGTCACAGTGAAGCCCTTTAATGTACCAGACAGCTATGCAGAACTGCCTTTTGTTGTTTGTGTTTTTTCTTTTCATTTCTCTTTATCAGCCTACCAGCTAACATTTCTGGTCTCTATTTTACAAACATTTTTTAGAACACTTATATTTAAAGGTTCTTGGGCTAAACCTAGACATCTTTTTCTCTATCGGTCTGCAACTAAATGCTAAGCTGTGTTACTCTTCTGGTTCCCCTAAACTTGGAGGCTTATGGACACCCTATACATATGCTCTGAAGCTGTAAACTGTCAGGGTGATCTGATCCCAATCACATTCAGTGTAGCCAACTCTGTGTGACCTGATCTACCAATCTGCTGTTGCATTGTTTCAGTGGAGAGCCTAGAATCATTAGAAGCCTGTTAGCCCATTATTGCAGTGGTTCTGTGATTAACCTGTATGCACCTCACCGTGTGTTTCTCAAGAAATGAATTTTCTTTGTGCAATTTTAGAAACCACTGAGGTATTTATACTTTTCATTATTCATATCAATAACTGTAATAAAATTAGGAGCTTAGTTTAAATAGATATGCAATTATTTATATTGCAAAATTTCCCAGCTGAAATTATTTCATTTCCCAATGAAATTATGAGGTGATGAAAACATCAAGTTTAAAAAGCTTCTCAAACTAAGATTTTAGTGATTGAGGTAAAGCAGTGTTCTGTAAAACTTAAGATTTTCAAAGCTTCTGGTGCTGGAGGAGTCATTCTTCATTGAAACTATTATGAAGTACACACCTGTCACTGCTAGTCCACAGTTTAATACTGGATTGACTGGAAATTAAAAGAAATTATCAACCTAAATTAAAGAATTAAATCTGCTTCTTAAACATTCTATCTGAGTAAATAAATGTTTGGGGTTTTTTTTTTCTTTTCTCCCTTCCAGTCATAGTTCTAAATTTCAGTTTTGCATGTAGCTTTTTTGAGAACAGGTCTCCTACACCTGCATTTTGCTGATGATCCTGTCCTCTGTTTCTGGTGGTCTTTGTTGCAGTTTTACCTGCCAGCACTTAATTCCTCTTTTGCAAAACACAGTGTTCTTGCAGCTTAAATTCAGTGGAGAGAAAGATTAAAGTAGTTCAGGAAATGGGAAGGGAAAGGGAGAAGGGAGAGGAGATGGAAAAGGACATGCTAGTGTGCTTTGGTTCTCCCCTTCCTTGCACAAAGTTTTACTTTCAACCTCTCTCTGTAGTGGATGGAAATAATTTTAAACATTAGAAAGTTAATAACTGGAGACTAGGTGAGATACTTGAGCCCAAATATCATAAAGGCAAAAGTTGTATTGCTTCTTTTGTCAAGTTTGGCTTTGACTGGCCTGTTTGCCATTTTTCCACGCTGGATAAACTACTTTCTCTTCCTGCGACTCCTCTCTGCCTATCATACTTCTGTGATGTGTATGATCAGGGCTTGTGCAGGTATGAAGACTCGGATGGTAAAATATCAGTGTGGTTAGGTTTCAAGACTTAGAAGTCCTACTATTAATCTAAAGAATGTATTACATTAATTTAGGAAACTGAAGCTTATTGCCTGGTAACGTGATTAAATAATCCAGATAGCCTTTAATTCTGTCCTGGTAACTTTTAATACAAACTATTATAAAATAATACTACATGGTACAAAGAGGATTCATTACTTCTTTCATTTGTCAAGGAAAGAGAAGTAGGTTTTTAGAAAAGCAAAAATGCAATTAAAAATACCTGGCCTGATTTCATTAACCAAATTCTGTGTGATTCTACACGATTATTTCAAACTGTACATGATTTTTTCAGACATCTTTCATATTTATTTTACTATGAAGAAGAAAACTTTTATGTCAATCAGGCTACAAATCTCCTTATTTCTTTTATTTCTCCCTTCAACTTCCCTTACTCTAAATCAGTGGGAATATGATGATACTACTGAACATGTAAGTAGTTATGACTGGGCAGAAAAACATTGTGCATTTGGTTTGGGATTTTTTTTTTTCTTGCTTGTTTGCTTGTAGCATCATTCTATTTTTTGAGCATTCTTTGGGATATTTCGTTTGGTTGGTTTTTGTGTTGTTTTTTTTGTCATTTGCACGAAAGCACGCTCCTAACATCAAAGGTTTTCTCTTACAACTTTATTTTCATTTTGTTTCAGTTGGTTTGTTTGTTTGTTGTTTTTTTTCCCCAGGGAGATCAGGGTTACTGTTGCCTGCTTATTCCGGGGTTTAGCATGATGCCAAAATGTGCAGCAGTGGTTTGTGTTCTCATCTCTTTGATGACTGTCATTAAGTTTGCCTCACAGTTTCGTCTTTACAAAGTGTTAGAAAAATAAAACAGAAGTGGTTTACAATTGCATGCCAATAGTCATATTCTTCTGCATTCATTTTAAGGTTAACAGTTTTTCTGTGTAACTGGAAGTTGAAGTCTATTGTTCTTTCTTTTGGGTAAAATAAATGTATGCTATCAGGAAAGCCAGATGCCCTGCAGTGTTTATGCCTAAGTAGTAGGGTTTGCTGCATCCAAATCACGATTTTAAACACTACGTGCAATCATATCTCTTACACCATGAAGTACTGGTTATTTTAGGTGAGGCTAATATCTTCATCACTGTTTTGGTTTTGTGGTTTTGAAGTTTTTTATGCTTTTTACAGTTTAATTCTGTTAATATCAAGTGCAATTTCCTTATGAAAGGTGTGAAGCTTGTCTTACTGATTTTTGTTTTAAAAGTCAATTCAATTCTTAGACAGAGTCTAAGGAGGGAATTTTTTAGTAGTAGTTTTTTTATTTGAGCTATTTTGGCCACTCTAATCATTGCCTTGCTATTTCTATATTACTAATAACTCATTTTAAATACAATGTTGAATTCCAGTCACTCTTTACTAAGCTCATACTTACTATATTGAAAAATTCATATATTAGGAATACACTAACTTATACTTTTTATATTAACTTTCCATAGCTGTTGCGTCTGAGGAGTTTCTAATTGCACATTTGCTATTTGTTTTAGAGGCATAAATACACCATCTCTCTGGCAGCATTGAAATTTAGTGTAAATTCATTCAGGCATGTGGAAATGCAAAGGAATAGTCCAGTGCTTACAGGCTGAAAGCTGGGAACTTAAAGCCAGTCAGTTGTCTCCAAATACTGTCCCTTTATATTTGTATATAAAATTTATTTATATAACATGTCAAGACTTAGTCCTCTTGTTACCTTGTAGCTTGACATGTTTAGTTCATTTCTGGTGGCTCACCCTTCACCATCTGCTGTCTGCATATAAGTGTGTACAGACGTGCAAAAAAGATCCCCCTTGCTTTGATGCTTAGAGTTTGACCTTTTTGCTGTTCATTTGTACTAGCTGAAGAGCTGCTTGTTTTGTAGTGGCTGTTGTTTGTTTGAGGACCATCAGATGTATCCTCCAGCCAGAGTTTTAATGGTCTTCTCGGTAGTTCTTTTAGAGCTGAAGAGTGAGTTTTCTTCTGAAGTACTTTCAGATAGTTAGAGGCATAGTCCAGCGAGTGACACAGAGTGCAATGAAAGTAACAAGGCTTTCTTGTTCCGCTAAACCATCATTCCTTACAAAGTGTGGGTATAAATGCAACACTTTTCTTACTAGGCATTTTAGAACTATATCAGTCCTGTGAATCACTAAATGAAATTGAGTTTCTTGTATCTATATATGCATGCATTTCACAATGTCAGTAGTACTCCTTATGCATGGTGTTTCAGCAGACTTTATTCACTGTTCACACCACTAAGCCTTTGGCCTTTTTCTTTAAACTACCTGAGGCATACTATGTGTGCCGTCCTTTATAGCTTAAGTCAGTGATGCGTTTTGCTTATGAAATATTTTACGCAGAACAGCCAATGCTTGCTAATGTTGTCAGTAGCTCAAATATGTCACACTGTATGTAATATAAAGGGGGTTTCTGAAGGAGTCCGTGCTCTCTTGGCAAACAATCTATTTTTAATTAATTGTTCTTGTTCTTTGTCATCTTAGGAAATGATAATTTCTGGACTTCTGCCTGAAACTATGTACTCTTTCACTGTGACAGCCTATACAACAAAAGGTGATGGAGCACGCAGCAAGCCCAAACTCATATCTACTACTGGTGCAGGTAATACTTGTACACACAGTAATCTCTGACTGAATCTTTTGACTTTTTTCTGCTACTGTTTTGCTCCTATGATTTGGAAGTTTCCTGTTGTGTGAAAAGTTTATTTCTAAGACATAGCATTTTCTGTATTTTGCCCTTCATTTATTTAGATAAAAACAGAACCAGTGGCCCCTTTTGTCTCAATTCAAGGTGAGGCCACTTTATAGTAGCTCCTTCCATTATGATTGGTGTGGAGAGAAATAAGTAGAAATTCAGAGCTGAGAAGGTTATTTAAAAAACTTGTGAAGGGCTTTCCTCATCTTCATGAGAACAGCAGTGCCACTGCCTGTCATTAAAAACATTTATAGAACCTATTTCCATGACAGTCACAACTTATCTGAGAAGAATGTGATTATTAAAGCAGAGAACTGGAAAACAAAGTGGAAGTTGATCCTGTGAAACCCTGAAACCCGTATTGACTCATGGGTACTTTAAAGCACAAACTGAGGTGAAATACACCATGCCATTGTGTTCAGTCTGCACTTGATCACAGGTGGTACTACATGGTGGATATCTAACTGTATATAACCAATTCAGCAGTTATCACTGATAGGATGAAGCAAATTGCTTTAAGATGAGGAACAATTTAATTATTTTTTTAAAATTAAATTTAAATGCCTCACTGTGGCACAGCTTAACCAACTGATGCCACCACAGCTTTAGTGTGGTGTCCATCTACAGGTGTTCACAGTCTGTAGATATTGCATTCATTTTCAGGGGTTTGTAGTGCAGCCATTGAGGATATTCCATTACAATCACATATAGCTCCATTACAAGCTCTCTTAATAAGAAGGTATTGTTTATGCTAATAGATGAAGTCCAGAAGGCATATGTACTTGTATTTATAGTGACAGAGTCCATTTTTAAACATCCACTGAATGTAGAACACATCTTGTATTAATACGAAATATACCTATATCCTTGTCTTTAACTTCTTATCTTTCCTGAATTCTCATAGTCTGGGTTAAAATCAAGTGATAATTACCTCTTTCTTGCATTTGAACTTGATTTAAGGAAAAGGCACTTGATCCATTATGCTTTTTTAAGTTCAGTTCCCAATTTAAATAAACACAATTATATAAATTATAATTTTATTAGTTTTTAGACATAAACACAGGGTATGCAGATGTGCTTGCAAAATTTAATGCTTCACTGCATTTAATCCTTATTGATTATTCATGTTTCACTCTTCCAAGATCTCTGAAGCTTCTACTTAAAAAAGATGGAATAAATCCCATGTCCCATATAAACCTGAGTGGAGAGCAGTAGAGAATCAGAGGCATGCCTGTAAATGTAATACATATTATACTGTTCTTGCTGTTTGCTTAACCCTTTGGAAAAGTAATGTTTGTTCCTGTATGTAGAATAACAGTTAGTTACCATTTTGCTGCTTCATATATACCAGATTGTATGAACATCTCTTCACTTGGTGATACAGCTTGCTGTGTTTGAGCTCTTTTTATAAGGAAAATTCATAGCAGATTTTTGCAAAAAGAGGCATTAAATATAGTATATATCAAGAGTTTTTTACTAACTGTCTTTCTATGAGAATACATTACACAAGTGAAGGAATATTTCATTAATACCATGGATCTGTAATATGATCTCCTATTCTAACTTTTAAAGTTTGAGGTCAAGGTCACGGGTGCAACTGTATTAGAATGAGATTATATCCATAAGAGATGTGAAAAGAGGATAGATGTCTGAACATTTACTGTAGAGGTTCGTGATCTGTATATTATTCAGATGAAAAATAACTATTTAGCTGTGTCCAGTTAGTGATATAAAAGCATAATTTACCATTTTACACAGGAAAGATTCACCAAGCATAAGTAAGACATAAGTAAGCATAAGTGTAGTAACTCAGTTATTAGTAAAGTCATTGAATGCTGTTATTATTTTCACTTCAGAGTGTGTTTTTGTCTTACATTCAATTTCCTTTCCTTGTTACTGAAATCAAATGGAATAAAAACTGTTGCTGAACATTTCTAAATCAAAACACTTAAAAATTTAAAATTTCTTTGGGCAAAGTTACAAAATGTGTGATTAACAAGACCTTGATAAATATGAAGACTTCCTATATTGTGGTATCATACAATTTTTATGAAGTTTTTAAACAGACCTTTAATTTCTGTGTCACAGTAGATGAAGAATCTATGTACAATAGCTTGTCCATTATTTGGGATTTTTCTCTCATGCCGAGTGGCACTCTTGAAATACAGATTTCAGCTAAGAGGGCAAAATTTATGTTGAGGCAGTGGTGTAGTTTATAGCAGCTAACAGGAACAAAGTGCTTCAGGTAATTTGGCAAAGGCAGCTTGCCTGAGCTTCTGCTAGCAGTGGCGTGCTATTGCAACTGTAATGTCTGTGGCAAAGGAGTATATGTCGGATGTCTTGCTGTGGAGTAATGGAAGAGGATTTCACTAGATCAGAGAATACATTTTTTTATGGACAATTTCTCTTCTTTTAGGCTCATGGAAAATTCAGGTTCTTATCAGAGGTTTCTAGATAGAGCTATTTCATTACACAACTGTATATAGAATTGCACAGGATCCTGCCGTTCATCCTAAAAGACTGTAATATTCACAAGTGGTCACACTAAAAGTAAATGTCAGTTGAAAGCTGTCTGAAAATAAAAAGAAATTTATTCAGTTTCCAGTATCAGATAGGCTCTATGGTTAAAAAAAAAAAAAAAAGTGACTTGCCTATTGACCGTTTTAGTCACAGGGCATTTTATTAGATAAGTAAGCTTTATTAGTTCCCCTGTTCTGATCAAGAGAAAGTACTAATTTCTTTCTTTCTCTGTAGTTACCACAAAGGTTAAAAAGCAGTTGTAATTATGAGGTCTGCCACAAGACAAAAAAGGCAATTTATCAGAAAAATAATTTAGTGATACCTTCCAGCAGTCTCTCCTCTAGAAGGCTGAAGGAGTTTTTATTCTTTTTGTGTGAACTCTTCTATTCTTTCCTATGCTACATTGGTGTCAGTAATAGTTGTAATGCAGAGAAAAATATCACCTGCAAAAGACCTTCACAGCCTATTTTTTTTGTTCCATAAAGACTTGTAGTTATGAATGAGAAAAAGTCAAAACTAATCAGAGAGATATTCTTTATACACCAGAAAGTGAGGGAAAAAATTCACAAGATTCCTTGGAATAATGCTGCCAGGTGAAAGAGACATTTAAAATTAAGGATATTTGGAAAATTTATATAAAACCTATCTATAATACTTATGAAATTGGAAACAATGTCATGACTTATGACAGATGTAATGAAGAAAGACCTTACCACATGCAGAATTTTCTTCAAGGCATGCCATTCTTCCCTCCTTATTCCTCATTCATTATGGAATGGTAGTCAGAACTTCTGTCAATAACAATCTGATTTACTGGGTGCCTGAGAACTGAAGAAGAGTAGTAAAATCTATTGAAGTGTTTAAATACAGGAACCAGAGCTTACAGTGCAGGAGTTATTCACATGGAAGGACTTCAAATGCGGATGAAAGTAATAAGGTTTCTTTGAAGACTTATGTTGTCATTGCACTACTACTCCCAGAATTATTCTAGTCCCTTGACCTGTCAGGCATTGCTACACAAAGACCACCAAATTTCTAAATAGTTGTGGGTATGTTTCAGTATCAAATAATTCATTGTAATAGAAACAGACTATTTTGAAATAGAAATATTAATGAAATTTTAAATGAAATGCATATAAATGGACATGAATAAATCAAAATTAATTAATAAATTGGAACAGTAAAAGAGAGCAATTGATATTGAGACTCTGAAAATGTACACTGTATAAGTTGTATAATGGGATTTCTACCTCTATTAGGAATAACTCAGTTCTCTACACTGAATGTCCTTACCACACTTGCAGTCTGAACTTCTCTGAAAGACAAGTCACCAGTTTGGACTAATAGGTAACAGTTAAGAATGTGAGTGTATGTAGTGTGCAGTGTGCAGGTTAAGAAGAGCTACCCATTTAACCTTCTTCAGAAGAATCCAGTTCATGTGCACCAAGATCGTGCTGGAAAATAAATCATACATGATAACCCAGGACAATCAAAAAATTAAATTTCAAACTCTGCTACCTCTTCAAGCTGAAACAGCTCATGCTGGAGGTGACGTGTGTAGAGAAAGTAGAACAATAGGGTTCTAACATAGGTAGTAATGATTGTTGAGGACATGGTTGTTCTGACTCTCCTTCTACCACATTTTAACTGTCAATATTAGAAGTTATGTTAGACCTATCTAGAAACTTGTAATTTCTTCATTATTATCATTATTATTACTATTATTAATTATTTTCCTGTTTACAGGAAATGTGCCTTGGTATAAATTAATGAAAACTTATGACAGTACTTTTTATTTCAAGTAAGGATATTTAGATGAGACAGAACCACTCTCAAGAAGTCTGCTAGAAGTTTTACTTCTTGATTTGTATGTCTATGTCCTGTGGCTCTGAATGTTATCTTTATTTAGAAATAATGGTAAGGGAAGAAGACAAAATTGCAGTAAACGTCTCTACTGTTGCAGTTTATTATACTGCATGACTTAATAGTGTGGGAGGCAGACATTTTTTTCTTCCATAAGACAGTGGAGCTAAGAGTGAGGGAAGGGAAAATGCATCCCTGTTCCTGCTAAAACTAGCCTCAAGAATGTAGTTATGCAGTTATGTTTCTATTTATCATCTTTAAATAACATTGTGCTACAGTTCCAGGCAAACCTCGTCTTGTGATTAGCCACACACAGATGAACACGGCTCTAATTCAGTGGCATCCTCCTGTGGAAACTTTTGGCCCGCTGCAGGGTTATCGCCTGAAGTTTGGTCGCAAAGACATGGATACATTTACAACTATGGAGTTCTCAGAGAAGGAAGATCACTTCACGGCCACAGACATTCACAAAGGAGCTTCTTATGTCTTCAGGCTCTCAGCTAGAAATAAAGTGGGCTTTGGGGAGGAGATGGTTAAAGAGATTTCTGTTCCTGAAGAGGTACCCAGTGGATTTCCTCAAAATCTCCACTCGGAAAGCTCTACTTCTACATCAGTTCAATTAACTTGGCAGATGCCGCTCTTGGCAGAGAGAAATGGCATTATCACCAAATATACCATCTTGTACAGAGATATCAATGTTGCTTACCAGCCAGTTGAACTCCCTGTTGTTCCTGCTGATACCACTATGACACTTTCTGGCTTAAAACCAGATACCACATATGACGTAAAAGTACGTGCCCACACAAGCAAAGGGCCTGGTCCATATAGTCCAAGTGTCCAGTTCAGGACACTACCCGTGGATCAAGGTAGGATTTGTCTGCTTATGGCGTTGACCTTTAAAGGAGTATCGATCTTTGGATATCACTGTTTTTGAAGGTATAAATAAAACTGACCAGCCCATTCATAAAAATAGGTTCATCAAACACAAAAGGTAAAGTATGTAAATCTTAATATGTTTTGGATGCCTTAGAATTCAGTTGTTCCTTGCCAAGCAAGTTCTGGCTAACATCTCCACAATTTTTTCAGGTAAGGAAAATGTGCATATTGGGTTCTGACTAGATAAGACTGAGCGTGAGTTTAAATGTGATGTTTAAATATGAGCAAACAGGTAGGAGAGTTGAATCTTTGTTGTTTTTTGACCTAAATGGAAAGCTAATACTCCCAGGTAGCAGTTGAAATATGAAAAGGTCTGAGCTCCAAGATGTTGTTTATATACATAATTTCTTTTTTTCCAGCAGTGTTTGCAAAAAATTTTCATGTTAAAGCAGTAATGAAGACTTCTGTTTTGCTGTCCTGGGAAATTCCAGAAAACTACAATTCAGCCTTGCCTTTCAAAGTAAGTTACTTTCCATTTTTGCATGAGAAAATAACAGACTAGAGAATGTCACTTGATTATGTAGCTTCCTGAACATGGGGAATTTTCTTGGTACCTCTTTGGTTCTATTTAAGATTGCATACTAATCAGCAATGTTACTGTTAAATTCAGTCATTGGGCAATATGCGTTTTCCACTATTGTGGCAGTGTTTCCAAGTCAGTCTCATGCTAGTTAATATGTGTGATAAGAACACCTTGCTAATTTGTATTTCATTGCTACAATATTATAATGAAAACCATGAAAGGAAATAATAATTTTCTTGGTCTTTTTTTTAACAATTGAATACCATTTTAGTTTTTTCCTCCTTACATTTACAACGACGTATTTTTACTTTCATACTCTTTTACTCATCTAACTATAACATTAGCCAGATGCAGAGACTCAATGTAACATGCAGTCTGCCTGGAATTTCATCTGCATCATTCTTAATGTCTTGTGTCATCTCAGGTATTGGCAAGGGAAGAACAGTATTTTATGATCTAAACGTTGCATAAACCTTTCTAAATAAGGAGTGTGAATGAAGAAGTCAAGGTACCTTTAACAAGAGTGCCTTCTATAAATTCTGGGTTCAAACCAAGCGACTTATTTTTAAAAAGCCAAGTTGGACTTTAGGAGTGCTTACATTGCTTTAGATTAATGTAGTTGTTGGTTGGTTTTTTCCCTGAAAGTGAGAATTTTAATTGCAGTAGTGAATTCAGTACTATTTTAGAGCCTAAAATGCCCAGTAATTTTCATTTTAAATTTATAGCTAGGTTTATTGCTGAATTCAGTGCGACAGCATAATTTGCCTTCTCTTAGTAATGAAAACCACCTTCAATTTATGTATTAACTTAGATCCTCTACGATGATGGGAAAATGGAGGTTGATGGACGTGCTACTCAAAAGCTGATCACTAACTTGAAGCCAGAGACTTCATACTCATTTGTGCTGACAAACAGAGGGAACAGTGCTGGGGGTCTTCAGCACAGAGTGACAGCAAAGACTGCACCAGATGTGCTTCGCACAAAGCCAGTCTTCATCGGAAAGACCAACTTAGATGGCATGATAACTGTGGAACTTCCAGAAGTACCCTCAAATGAGAATATAAAGTGAGTGAATGAATTACATACCATTGTTTTTATCTCCAGAAAAATGATTATTCTGACTCTTGATGGTGGACCAAGACCTTATTCTTCA
>JAWWEU010000091.1:43601431-43615299 GCA_035583155.1 Acropternis orthonyx
GTGACTACTATCAGAAACCGTTGAGCCACAGATTTTCCAAAGAACTATGCCCCAAATATTTTGCTTAGATTGTCAGAAGAAAAGTATTTGCTAGTAACACAACTCTAGAATGTTCCAGTACATATCTGGTCAGGCCAAAAGACTCTCCAGCCTTATTTTAGTTACCTAATCTGCGTGTTTTGTTGAACCTCAATTCTGAAAGAAACTAAGGGAAATGCATAGTTTTAGAGCAGATAATGGACAAGATGTTATGTATCTGAAAAAATTAGTTGTTAGAGATAGTGGTTTTTTACTAACTCAAAATTTTATTCTAAATAGCATGGTCGAGTGACTTTAAATAAACATGTCATGCAAATAAATGAAATACAAAAATAAGATTTTCAATAAGTATTACCTAGTACAATTACTTACATTTGTAAGCAGTAAAACCTAAATAAAGGTCTGCATGTTAAGTCTTAAATGAATTCAGTAATTTTGTTGAAATCTGTGTAGAAAGTACAACAGGAGATATATGAGCAAGTAATAATATTTGGCAACAACCCCATTTATACATGAAACATGAATGAAGCCAGAGGTTCACTTGAGGTCTATTCAGTCATGTGTAGTCAATGTTACTGACAAAATTTTTATCTACGGATTAGCACACATAAGTTTAACTGGCCTTTGGTGATGAATGATCAGCTTTGGAAAGAGTTGTACAAATTTTGTTTGACTCAAGCTAACTAACTTTTAGCATTCATAGCCAAAACTCACTTTCTGATCACTATAATACCGTACTTCAGCATTGCTTTTTCTTCAAATTATATGTATTTTCTTTTACTATTTCAAAGAGAAATAATCAAGATCAAACATTTTTCTTCCCCTCTCAATCTCAGTCTGATTGTGATTGCAGTACTCCTGCAGTATTTTCAACATTCTTTAATGAGTTACTTAAAATCTAAATTGTAAATATGGTATAATCTGGAAACATATGATAAAGAACTTATTTAAGGTAGCCACACAAATAACTTTAAATTCTAGTGGAAGCATTAGCCATAAATGAACATACCAGTTATCTTCAGGGTTGGCACAAGCCATGTACTAGTATTGCTTTATTTGTGGCACCTGATTTCCAGCTATAATTGAATATTTACCTTTGTGTTTCAGCGGACTTTAGGATAGCCGGTGCTCAGCCCTCTGCATAGCTCTTATTATCCTTATAAAACATGGCTTCATATAGAGACAAACTTTCCAGAGTGCTTCCCTCGGCAGATTTTACAAGGGCTGAAACAAACCTGAAACAAACCTTGATTAGTCTCTGCTTCATGTTCTGCATTTAGTAACTCTACCTGGGGCATAGGAAGCTACCAACAGATGTGAGAGTCACCTTCAATAAAGTAACTAAATAGAAATCTTTTCAATATTACAGTTCTCTACTGCCCTCATTTTTATACGACACAAATTGACTCTAGCTGCTCATTAAACTGTTTAGGAAGAATAAAAAGAGAAATATGGACTGCTGATTGCAATAGTGTCCTTGAGCAATGAATAATGATTTCTAGTCTCAGGTTATGGCCAGTTCTTTTTTTGCTCAGGGGATCCATTGCAGTGTACCAGCTTTTGTGCTATAGATAATAATAATTGATAGAGTTAAATGAATGTGAAATCTCTGCAACAGGGAACAGACTCAACCTTAGCACTCGAAAGCAGTTGACTGCATAGATCCTTGAAGGTGTAACATCGAAAAGCCCACAAAGCTGAGGAAGTTTTGATCCAAGTGGTCCAGGTTGCTTCCATGTCTGTCTGTAGCCTGTGTTTGGAATAGTGATGTCAGTGGGAAGGGATATTAAAGCAGTCAGTATTAAAAGTATTTTCTCAATTGTAAAATGAATATTAGGTTGGCTTATGTGCATTGAAGTTGTTAATTGTGTAAGTGCAAAATACAAGATCCCATGGCAGGAAGGCAAAAAGATGTGCTAGCTAAGCTGTGGCCTAATACTGAAGAAGAGGCTGAGTCAAGACAGAGCTTCCATAGCTAAATGCGTCCTTTAAAATGAATGTACGTAGTGAAGATTAGATTTTAGTATCTTTTTTTACTGACCTCTCTCAGTCTGGAGATTTGTCTCCTCCTCCTAACAAAGAATTTTGTGTTAATCCACTGTATTAGAACTGTTTGTGTTCTAAAAGGACTAAAACAACCATGTGACCTTAGAAAAATTTGTGATTGAAGTCTGAGACTACAGGACATTGAATAAGTTTCATAAGTGAAAAATGAGCAGAAACATAAAGAGGCCTTACAAGTCATCACTTATCACACAGGAAAAGTTCAGATTCCTGGTAATCAAATCAGATTAATTTTTGTGGAATGCCAGTATATCTAAAGTGATAAAAGGGACTGAAGAAGCATTTGTATGATTTAGTAAGAAATTCATAAATAGATTATACCAGCTGAGCTTAAGTTTCCTTTTTAGTTAGCATATGTTTTCCAAGTTTAAGCCTAGCATCTAATCTTGTCAAAAATATACTGATGTAAATTTTAGCTTTGTGTATCAGTAGAAGTGATTAAGTCACCATCCCTGGTGGTTGTTAAAAAGGTGTGTAGTTGTGGCATTTAGGGACATGGGTTAATGGTGGACCTGGTAGTGTTAGGTTAATGACTGAACTCAATCTTAAAGGTCCTTTCCAACATAATTCTCTGATTATATTCTATGACTGATTTCATACATATACATACATAAATATATATAAAATATGTAATATAATGTGTGTATATATATGTCCTCAAAGACAGTATATTTCTTTTCCTTTCCTTCTCCACCCCCTCCCTGCCCTGCCCCAGACACAATCTGAAAATTGTTTTGTGTTTGTACTCTGGGCAGTGCAGTTGCCTCGTAGTATCTTGTCTTAACGAGAATGACAAGAAATTGGAAGATTTTGTGAGACTTGATTTAGTGATACTGATATGTCCCATGAAATGTGGTTAAATTTATTTTTGTAGTGCCTGATTGTGCATTAAATTTTCTCATTACATTGTCAATAAGTACATTAAAATTGTTAAAAGTTATCTTTCTGTTCATGCTTCCTCTTACTCTCCCTCTCTTTCCCCTCCCTTCACTCTAAAGCTGCTTAAGGAGATAGCTAGGAAACGCAGAAGCATTCGTCTTGGGAGGGAAGTTGAATTAAAGCCATATATTGCAGCTCACTTTGAAGTTCTTCCTACGGAATTCACTTTGGGGGATAAGAAGCATTATGGTGGATTTGAGAATAAGCAACTGCAGAGTGGTCAAGAATATGTCTTCTTTGTGTTGGCTGTAATGGAACACTCTGAATCTGTAAGTTGATAGATGTTTTTCAATCTCAAAATTATCTTTCCACAATAATGTAAATATTTTTCAGTTCTTATTCTACTTGTCAAAAGCTTTTTTATTGTTTTTCTTTACATTATATGTCAGAGCATCTTTAAAGTGAGCATTTCGCTGCTTAGTGACAATTCCTTAAACTTTTCTATTATGGTTGCAGCTCTGTGTGTTACTTCTGTATGTAACTGAAACCGAAGGATCACTTTTTATTGGCTGTGTTCTGATCCCTTGCAAATTACATGCTCTGGTATTTGTGACCATGGACACAGGATCTGAGGCATGAGCATCACAACAGCATCTTTCTCAATGTATTTGAAAGAGTTCCTCTCTTGCCTTAATGCTACTACTGAATAATGGTGTAGGATAGACAGGATTCTTGGAAAGATCCATTGAACCAGAGACATGCACAGCTACCTTCTTCAGTTGCAGTCATTCCACAACAACTTTATCAGTAAATTGTTAGAAAGTTGAAAAACAATTCAATATGGAAAATTCTGTAGGTGAGGTAAAAAATGAGCTGCGTTTCCTCTTTACGTAATTCATTTTGTAGTTATGTCTCTTTATGCGTGAGTTAACCTACTGCATGTAATATATTAAAAAAATAGACATGAATAGGACTGTTGAAAGAAGGTGCCATCCACATCAGCATTTTAACATACAGTGTGAAACACAGTATCTTTCTAATTGGTAACTAAACCTGACAGGTACATTTGCAGGTTCAGCCACTGGAAACTACAACACCAATACTCTGAATGCTAGTCAAATGCTTCCAGTGTGTAACCTTGCAATTGCTTTCTTGTCATCAATGGAATTTGCTTACTTAAACACAATGAGGAAGTAGTTCCACTCTGAATACTTTTGGATAAACTCATTTGAAAATAAAGTAGGTGCCTCATGGAAACTCTAACATAAATCAAAAGTTCAGTTTTTGCTTTTTGACGTGGCTGCATAGACAGATAATTCTGAAGGTGTTGCATCAGAAAGGTTCAAACTGGAGAAGATAGACAGCTTTTCACCATAAAGTTAGGTGTAGATAAATCTTGTGTGTAAGAAATTACCTATAGTAAAATCGGTATTTCCAATACAAAGTATGTTTTTTTGAGGTTTTTATTTTAATTAAAGCATTAGTCACTTCATATGAATGACCTAAATTTATTGCTTTGTTAGAGAGAAAGCAGGATAAAAAAGCAGAAAGAAATAGGCTTGACAGCTGAAAAGGCTCATATGGCAAAATCTGTCTAGGGTCCTAGTCCTGAAGATTTCAGAAGGCATTACTAAACTTACAGCATGGTTAATTGGTTTAACATGTCATCTGAAATGTTAATGTGATTGAGTAGCATGAGGTACCCACAGAGCATGAATAGTTTTTGAGGGTGAGTGAAATTCAATGCTTCATTCTATCCACTCAGTGTAGTTGGTTTTACATCTAGGACTGTAGATCCCACTGGTGTATGAGTTCAACTTGCAAGGGATGTTTTTCCTGATATTCAAATGTTGCATTTTACATAAGACTTCTTCAGAGAAGAAGTTTCTCTGTTTATTGGTAGAATGGAGAATTTGTATTCAAAGAGCATGGGAAGGTCTGAGTTTGTTTAACTTGGTAAAATGGAAGCTGAGAGAGCTTGTGATAAAATCTATAAATATGTTAAACATGTCAATAAGAGGGAGGAAAAAATAAGATATGTTTTACAAAATAATAAATGACTTTTTATTATTAATACAATTAGGTCAAAAATAAAAAGTGAAATCCTGTTTATTGGAGAAAAGCTAGTTAGTGCTTATACTGTTGCCCTCAATATTCCCCTGTATCTTTTTCCAGGCATTTTTTACTACCTACTCCAAGGGAAGAGGCTAAATAAAGTTTCTTCCTGTTGCAATGGTATTTGTTCTATCTTTTGAGAATATTGAAGGAAAAAAATATTGGGGAATATTGGGGAAAAAAACATGAGTGAGCTTGGGTGTTTCAGGAATGGAACATTAAGACTCCCCAGTTTCCAAACAATGACCAAGACTTAAAACACTGGAGTTTTTTTGTGCCAGGTGCCAGGTTTAGTAAAAGACTAACATAACTGGAGACTGTTGGCATGGATGCTAGCTCCGTACCATCTAGTGTAAGTGCCTTAGCTTTGCCAATCCTAATCCTATCTCAGACCCAGACACTGTTGTAGCCCAGAGCCCAGAACAAGGCCAAATGAAGTGTAAAAAAACATGTCTCCTTTGGTAACACTTGTCCTGGCTTAGGGCATCTTGCAGAATACAGTGCAAACATGTAAATGGAAGCTAATCTCTTCTCCGGGTTATCTTGCTGTATCTTAGCTGACATTCCTGATCTGCTGAGTCAAGCTTTTAAGTCCTTTGCAAGAGCTGTAGTTCAAATCCTAGTTTAGTGCTGATGGAGACACTCCAGCAAAGATTAAATGTGTACAAACAATTCTCCACTTCTGACTTTACTGTAATGCAGAGTTCTCAAAATTACCCAGTTTTAGCAGACTGGCTCCTCAACCTGTCCTGTCTGTAATTTTAACTCTGCACTCAGCCATAGATCAAACATCTCAGATCAGAATAAAAAAGGTCAGGTCAGACCATAATAAAAAAATGTTTTCTTATCACAGGTTTTACCCTAGGCCAGTTGCTTTACACCATCCAGTAAAGCAAAGATATTCAATAACCTCTGTTGAATTCTAGTTTCATCCCTATGAAAGACTGAGTATTTAGCTTCCCTTCATATTCTACAGTTATTTCCCCTGTTTTCTGTTGTTTCCTCCTTCTGTAAGAATAAGAACACCCTATCAGACACTTTTTGACTGGTCAAAATGTACTGTACTATTGCCATAAGAACCTTTTCTAAGAACTTTCTGCATTCAGTCCCCTTTATTTTTACCTCTACTAGTCTTGTTCTATTGGAAGTACCTTTTCATACTGTGCAGGAAGAAATAGTGTTAAGTCAGTATGAAACTAAAATAAAAACAAAAAATGAGTAACCGATGAGTTATATTTCTCAGTGTCATAATAGTTCATGTTCTCATGTTTAAGTTGCAAAGTGTTCTGGAATGACTGTGTTACATCATTTTTCTGCAGATCACTGCTAATACATGGAACACAAAATAAAAATAGTAATAACAACACACTGTTCAGTTTGCAAGTTTATATGCTGCCTGATTTCAAGAAAAAGAGCATTTTCAATTTGTTGTATTCATTGAATCATCATCTTCTATACATATATTTTAGGTCTAGGATAGTTAATATCCTAAATGCACTGCTTCATGATTAAGTAAGAATTATTTTTATTTCTATAGACCATGTATGCAACCAGCCCCTATTCTGATCCCGTTGTGTCAATGGATCTTGATCCCCAACCAATTACAGATGAGGAAGAAGGCTTGATTTGGGTTGTTGGACCAGTTCTTGCAGTGGTGTTTATCATCTGTATTGTTATTGCTATACTTCTTTATAAAAGGTGAGTTTACCTTTTAGTTTTCTTGCTAGGGATATAACTTCCTGATATGTTCGTCATTTTGTAATACTGTTCCACACTCTATTTTTGTGCTACCATAGTAACTGTCATTGCTTTGGGATATTTCAGTATTTATTAATGGTTTCCAGAATACTGCAGAAATTTTTGACTGAAAGTTTCCAATAATTACAGGTATGAGGGTACATTTTTCTGCTGATGACATATTAACACTTCTGCATTTAAATTTTTTTCTGCTTTGCATATATTTGTATGCGAAGAAAATAAATATGTGCTGCATATAAATATGTATGGAATTTGCACATTTGACTTTTTAAAACTTGTTTTCAGATGTATAGTAGTAATACATTAGGGGTTACATTCAGCTTGATGTTAAATGTGATTCTCATCTCGACTCGAGTAATTTGAGTTTTTATTTTTGACAGTTGGCCTGAATTTGGCAGTGTATCTATATGAGTTTGAAGCTCTGAACCGAGAGAATAAAGAGACATTA
The DNA here is from genome assembly GCA_035583155.1 of Acropternis orthonyx. Taxonomy (NCBI): domain Eukaryota; kingdom Metazoa; phylum Chordata; class Aves; order Passeriformes; family Rhinocryptidae; genus Acropternis; species Acropternis orthonyx. Next base: position 43,608,735 of record JAWWEU010000091.1, read on the forward strand.
AATAACTGTTTTCTATTAGTCTTGAATTGAGGTCAAGTTTCACTTATTCTTCTTTCACTGTCTATGACACAGATGTAGTTTTGCTATTACACAAAGGACTACCATCTGCCTTACAACATACGCAGTGTAAACTGTGTATGATGCCATAATTTATATGTAGTAGCCCTTTACAATGTGAATGAGTTCACAGGGGTCAAGATACTAAATCAAAACCAAAGAATAAACCCAAAAAGTTTATATTGGTGTTTAGATTTTGTTCCGAATACATTTTTGAAATATAATAGTATAACTCTGGATAACTATAAAAGTGCTGTAAACTTCCGAGGAAGTGGGACACTAGGAATAATTTCATTAGATGGAGTATGTCTTCTAAAATTAATGGCTATGATGCTATTACCTGAATATAAATATTTAAATCCTGCTAGCCTGCATGCTCTTCCCACTCTAAGTGTCTCCAGTGAAATACCTCTGAAGCTGCATGTGGAGAACTGGCTTCAGGTTTCTGAAAGATTCTCTGTACAGCAGTAAATAACCATTCCAGAGTTAACTTGAGCTTTGGATTCTAAATAGACATATATTTATAGAATGTTTTTAAGGCTGTAGTCATGCAGTACCATAACACATGGTCTGTTGCTTTCAAATACTATGTCTCCTGAAAGTTTATGTTAGTGCATAGCGTCTCAGCCAATCTAATTGGTTAGCAACCACTGAATCTCTGTGTGTGTCACTTCAAAAACCAGTCATTAGAGATGTGAAATACTCCTTTCTTCTGATTAGTTTGAAGTATTAAAATTAAATCCTCTCCAATACTACAAAAAAAAAAAAAATCAAAACACTAGCATATAAAACAAATGTGCAACTGCTTCTGGAAATACTATTTACATTTATGGAACCATAATACTAATCTTAAACTCTATTACAAAAAAAAAAAAAAAAACCAAAAAAACAACAACAACAAAAAAAAAAAAACCGCTAGGAATTTTCCACATACAAGAAGGTAAAATTTGCTCATCCGTAGTGTGAAGAGGTTGTCATTCACTGAAAATGGGGGACATCGTTTCCATCTGTTATTTACTATTTGTTCTAGAACTATTTGAGCAAATGTCCATATGTATTTATTTATTTTTCTATTTTCATCTATTTAACTTGTTAAACTGCACTGATTTGGTGAATTACCTCTGAGAAATTATGACTGCAGTTTTAGCAGTCTGTGATCCTCTATGAACTTGTCATTTGTGTAAACAAGTAATATGTAATTGAGTATTTTTTTTCAAGAGTATTCAACCTGGATGCAAGTTAACTGCTAGATTTTGATAGATTTACTGACTGTTGAAAAGCAACAACCAGACAAGACAGTAGGGATATTTAGCATACGGTTTTGAGAAAGCAGTGAAATTTAATTTCTGAGTTCAATGGTTTTATGGTGGCTACAAGAGCTGGATGGAAAACTATGCAAAAAAACCCCAGGAAAACAAGACATTTTCAAGGACAAGGGTAATTTTCAGTATATTTCTAGAATATACTGGTGTACAAGTGCAACAAATATGATAGAAAAAGCAAATGATAGAGGGCATCAGTCTAATACATGAACTTTCATGCAAAAAAATATTAAGTGGATGTTGTTGAAAGATGTGCAGTGCAAAGAGGACAACTAAGAAGTGACCATGTCTTTTGAAGTGCAAATGGTAGTAATTCAAATAAAGCTCAACTGTGCTTAATTCACATGGTCCACAGAAGCCTTTATGGACTGACTTGCACCACTAAGTTCATGATTTACAATACTACTTTTACATTTCAGTTGTAGATAAAGGATGACTGCAGTTTCTAAAAGAATGATTTTAGTCGGAGAAGTCTTGTCCTTCTTTAAAACAGGCCCCATTAGAGATAGTGTGGATGAGTTGTGTGGATTGGCTTGAAGAATATTTAACAATCCCAAAGACAAGGAGTATGTGTGTGACCTCTCTGTTATTTTTTTGTAGGTTGTCTCAAGGTTATTGCCTCTGCATTTACTCTTAAAATCGGATAGCAAGGATATTTCACAGAAAGTTTTTTGGATCATAAATTAGAGTACAGCCAAAAGGTCATTGCAGCTTAGTAGGTAACAGTAAATACTGAAAACAGAAAATACTGAAGAGTACCTTTTCTTGTCATCAGATATAGTAGCAATGTAATATCCAACACATCTGAGGTCAATTAATGTACTGCATGCAGAAGAACTCACAGATTCACAGGACCAAAGGGTCACACCTTTGGAGTTTGCCTCATCCCAGCCCCCCTCAGAGCATGGCCAGCTACAGCAGCTTCCTCAGAGAGATGTCTGGGCAAGTTTTAGTATAGCCAAGAATAGAAACACCACAACCTTTCTGGGCAACCTGTTCTGGTGTTCCAGTAGTATCCTCACAGTAAAAATTATTTTTTTCCTGAATACGTCTTTGCAAATGGAACTGACTTGGCCAATAACCTATTCAGTGTTCTCTGTCCTTGCAGTAGTGAAACCACCCTGCAGTCATAGGGAAGGGAGACACTTATTTTGGAGCTGATCTCTCAATCTGTTGGACTTAAATATAAAAGATCATTTTTTAGAGATCCATGTAAATTAGCTAAATCTCACTCCCTTTTCAGTCATTTTCATTTGCTCATTCAAACATGGAGGATATTACACATCATAGTAAGATTTATAACCAAAATCTCAACGGCAAACACCTAGCTAGAGAGAATGTGCATACCCTAGAAGAAATGCCTCACTGTTATGATGTCTGTTTGAGTCACAGTTTATATTTCAAGACGGTTTTGATGAAGAATTACATTTCTGCAACCTACAATTTAGGCAAATCTACAGTGAATCATTCCAACTGACTTTCAAATGTGTGATACATGTTCAAGTACATAGGATTTGGGTGATTAGGAACCCAGTTAATAAGTGTTAAAGAGCTCTAGAAATTATTCAGGGTATCTCAGAAATGGACAAACTATAAAGAAGAGTGCCTACCCCTATGGAAGCATCCTGTCATCTGGTTTTCGGAATTTTTTTTTCTCTGAACATGTGAATTTATGTGTCTATTTCCCCTAATTTTACGACATTACAGATTCTCTAATTTCAGTCTTCCACTGATGAAGAGCAAAACGTTACTCATTCTAGATCTTTTCATTTGTGAAGAAGAAGTCACCTTGACAGACTTTGTGTTGTTTGCTTTTGTAAAGTGCAGCTTTTTGATTTGGTTCAGAAGACTGAAGCCTAAGCTTGAATCTTCTAAACGTAGTGAACTTTGACACTCTGAATCACAGCAACATAGAATCATAGAATAGTTTGGGTTGGAAGGGGTCTTTAAAGGTCATTTAGTCCAACCCCCTGCAATGAGCATCTTCAGCTAAGTCAGATTGCTCAGAGCCCTGTCCAACCAGGCTTTGAGTGTATCCAGAGATGAAGCATACACCACCTCTCTAGGCAACCTGTACCAGTATTTCACCACCCCCATCATAAAAAATTTCTTCCTTCTAGCTAGCCTGAATCTACCCTCTTTCAATTTAAAACCATAACTCCCTGTCCTATCATTACAGGCACTGTTAAATAGACTGTCCCCATCTTCCTTATGAGCACCCTTTAAGTACTGGAAGGCTGCAATAAGGTCTCCCCAAAACCTTCTCCTCTCTAGGCTGAACAATCCCAGCTCTCTCAGCCTTTCCTCACAGAGAAGTGTTCCATCCCTCTGATCAGTTCTGTGGCCCTTCTCTGGGCACACTCCAGCAAGTACATATCTTTCCAGGACTGATGACCCCAAAGCTGGGTGCAGCACTCCAGATGGGGTCTCACCAATGGGGAATAGAGGGCCAGAATCACCTCCCTTGGCTTGGTGGTCACCTGCTGAATCTTGAGCTGTGTTTGACTTAGAAGCTAAATGTTCTTCTAAGGGGGGAAAAAACCCAACAAAACAGATATTAAAAAAGCCACAGAAATGAAAATCAGGGAATCTTAAGCGATGATGAAGAGTTCTAAAGATTTTTTCATAATGTGTATTACCTGTTTATGTCAATCAACACACAGACAGAGAGATAGACACTTATTTACTGAGTGCATGTATAGGAGGATGTGTTCGTGGGAGATAAATTATTTTTCCTGTTTACCTGATCTTTATAGATCACTACAGATCTATACAGATCATTGTAGACTCTAGTATGTGACATCCCTTTTAAATCTAAAAACATTTGTAGTACTTCACTGGAAAAAAATTTAAGCCTACCTTACTTTCCAAGGTTCTCTTGAAATATTCTTGTTATTTTATTACCTGTTTTTTTTAAAAATAGTTTAAAGAGTTTTCATTTCTTTTTATTCTTTTTTAAATTTAATACAAGTCTTATGTATCTCATGTATTTAACCTTGTTCTTCACTTGCTTTTCTCTCCCTTTTCTTCTCTCTTTCTCTCCTTCTCATTCTACTCTGCCCTTCCACTTTCATTTTTCCTCTCCTTCCTCTCCTGCTCTCATCTCTCTTCTCTCTATAATGTAAGAGTGACATGTAATTTTTAAGTGCAATGTTAACATTACTTTGGATACATTAAACTCCCATTCTCTTTTAGCTCATTGGCTAAAGTCTGAAGTCTCATTTCTTTGTAGATAGCATCTAAGAGAGGTGTATTTTTCAACAGAAAATTTGCTTTGGACATGACTTTTGTCCTCCATTAATGCTGTGATTCCCAAGCATTAAATATTTTCATTAGTTATCATTTCCTAGTTTGACTTAGTTATATATCTCTACTGTAAGTCAACATTCCTTATCTCTCTTGTTTCCATGCTTATCCTTTGTGCTGCTGGTCAACTAACATTTCACCTTTTCTCCCCTCTTTGCTGCATTAAAATGGAACAGTAAACCAGACAGGTGAGAAGCGAAAAGTAATCACTCTTCCTTTATGACAGAAAAGGAGAAAAAAAAAGAGAAAAAGTTATCATGATAGTGATCTAACACAAAGCATCTGTCAATCTTAAGTGAACATAGACAGTAAACTATCAATATGATGGCAACTCTAAGATTTGCTGTGTTATTTACAGCACTGAAAAACACAAGCAGCAAAGTTTCACTGCTTTTTTTATTTTGTCTCCATAGGGTACATTTTCAAACTATAGCACAGTATACAATGTTCGTATGGTTTTATTTGCATTTTAGTGAAGGTGAACCAGTGCTTTTTGCATATCCAAAGTTCTTGAAGGAATGCATTGTTGTGATTGAAGCATTAGCCACTCTGAATCTCCATAATGCTCCGTCCACATAGACTCAGTGCTGACTTACAGTTCTACAAGTGAAAATGATATGGTGATCTCATTTTTCCTCTCCAGATGTGGGGGGTTTTTTCCACCTATCTCAAAATCATTGCATAATCTAAAAGAATTATGATGACTTGTATAGGCTGGAAAGATGAAAAAAAGTCAGAATGATCATGAGAATAATATAAGTAATAAACCATTCTATTATCCTACAAGTATTCAGAATATTCAGATACATAATTAGAAGAGATTTTAGTGCTTTTAGTAGATTAATATGAAATTGTGTTGCCCAATACTGACTTGCAAGTGGATAAAAGGTAAATGAAGCTTGTCTCTAGACAGTTGGAAGGACTTGAGACTTAAGATTTCTAGACTTAAGGAGAAGGAAATACAGATTAAAAGGCTTCTTGAAAGTTACACCATACACCTTTACTTAAGGAGAAAGACTAAGACATTGTGCTACTGTGTTAGGAGTTTGGGATAGTCAAACTCAAGAGAAAGGTATTTTGAATTACTTTATCCATAATATTTTGCTTTTAAAAAGACTAAAAGCAGAAAAATCAGACGTAAATTTTTATCACTTCACTAAAGAGAAATTAATACATGTGTTAATGTACTTACCAGAGAACAGGTGGAGTGTTTTTATAGTAAAATATTTTTACTTTTTCCAATAAAACCATAGGACTAGTGACTTTCAAAGAATTCCTGCAGTGATGTTCCTGTTTGACTTGTTTGCATAGCCTTTGAAATCTTGCTGTATGTCACCAGGTGTTCATCATTTCAAGAATAGCAAGAAATCGACTGGAATAATAAAAGATTTAGCATTTTACCATTATGAATCAAGTAGGAAAAAAAATTAAAAAATAGCCTTAGGTTAAAGTAAATATTGTGTACTTGGAAAATATTTTGCTATCATTAACCTTAACATAATCTCAGCTCTGTTTTCACAAAGTAACTTTTCCTCTGTGTGCTTCTTCATTTCGTATTACATAATGAGTATCAACCACTTTGTGTTTTCATTCAGGAGCCCACAGAGACTTAGTGAAGAAGGATTGTACTTCATGTATAAAAATGCAGAGTGGTAGATGCTCTTTAAATAACATAGTTCTCCATATCTTACATCAGAAAATGATAACACACAAATAATGGGAGTCCATTTTAACAGAAAAGTCAGTCAGAACATGGTGTACCCTGCTTCTCTCTAGAGAAAGGGAAACATACACAAGTGTCCTCTTTCCTTCCCTTCCCTTCCCTTCCCTTCCCTTCCCTTCCCTTCCCTTCCCTTCCCTTCCCTTCCCTTCCCTTCCCT
>JAWWEU010000091.1:43615783-43630564 GCA_035583155.1 Acropternis orthonyx
TAGATTCATTTTGTGATCACAAATTGTGGCTGTCCTACCCACCATACATAATTATTTTACCTTTGCATTGGATCAAATAGTCTTTCGGAAATGATGATTAAACACTCAGGCACCTTTGTCAAGCTAACATGTCTGTCTTCCGTTTATGTGTATTCACCTTCTTCATGCAGGAAGAGGGCTGAATCTGATTCCAGAAAGAGCAGCATACCCAACAGCAAGGAGGTCCCCTCTCACCATCCCACAGATCCAGTGGAGCTGCGGCGCCTTAACTTTCAAACTCCAGGTAAGAGACAATAATAACTCACTGAGAGCTCTGTGATGACAAGGTGATTACTGGTGCTGTTACAGAAAAGAAAGATTTATTATTCAGAAAAATATATTCTGATCACTTACGAGGTTTTGAACAATATATTTCTTTGTTACTTTTGGAAATAATTCTCTAATTTCTTTATTTAAAGAGAAATCCTGCATGAAACAAACTTGAAGTTCTGTAAAGAGCTGTTTTATGTGCTAAAATTCCAAGTTAAACCTAACAGTACTAGAAAATACTACTGACAAATGTATATCCCTCTATTTACCAACAATATTCTTACAGCCACTTCTATGAAAATAAACTTTCCTCTTATGTACTACGGTTAGAAGCAACACAGTCCCAAATACTAAATCATTGTTTTTTTATTAAACACTGTTTTCTTAAAGCTGTTTATCTGATAGTCAAGAACCAGCAGGGGAGAAATTATGAGTATTGAATTTTTACCAGATTTTTAGAAATCTGCTTTTACTTAAATGGGCTTTATTTTTATAGTGTTATATTCAAGTAGACTTCTTTTCTATTACAATATGCATACAGTCCCAGTCTAATGCTAATTATGTGCAGAATCTTCATGAGCCTTGTGTTTGTCAAACTTACTACATTCAGAACAAAAAGTAATGAATTCAAGCTTATAAAAGCAGGAAATTAAGCGCTTGAGATGCTGAGAGATTAGCCTCAGAACCTGGCATACTAAATACTACTGAAGGGTTAAATGAACTTGCAAATCGCATTTCTGTTCTTCTATACAGTGACCGTATTAAGATAATCTTGCCCCAACAGGAGTGGATCTGCAGAGTATTAAATGTGGCTTAAGATCCACACTGCATGTACATGGCAGGAGTAGAAAGGGAGGAGTCTGGAGGTTTGAGTTTTACCCCAGCCTTGCTTTTTTCAGTCTGTTTCAACACACTGAATGCTCTTAGCAGCTGGGGCAAATTAGTTGTGTTTCAGGAGCACATTTTCTAATTTAGTTTCATCTCAGTGTGGGAATCTTGTTGACATGCTCTGGGACCTCTGTACAGTATGAACTTAAATGCAGTACATGGAAATTGAACATTTTTATTCACAATTTTCCTTCTGGGACTGCAATCTGAATGTAGGCTTAATGTCCTTGAGTAAAAGTTTTGTCGTTACTCAGCAATTCCATGAGAGTTTTACACATTTTTACAGCAGTAGAAATATACATACAAATCTTTGAAATATGAGAAGAAAAAATATGGTTCTTAAAGTCTCTCTTATGCCTAAGACAAGTCATTGTTTGTATACAGTTATATACTGAGTAGAATAGATGGCTTAATAGAACACAAAATCATTTTGTTTGGCAAAGGTCTTTAAGGTCATGGAGTCCAGCTGTTAACCAAGCACCTTTATGTTCAATAATATATCATGTCCTGAAGTGCCACATCCACACTTTTTTTTTTTTTTAATTAATTCTAAATCTACATTTAGGATGTAAAGTTATTAAGAAATGGCAGAATTTGTGGCACTTAACAGGCACCGTCATTCCACCTCATTGATCTGAAAAGAAATGGAGATTATTGAAAGCATAATTTTCCTTGCAAGGCTGTATTTTATCTGGGAAGTTTGTGATTTTCTGTGAGACTAGTTGAGCAGAACATCTGCAATCCATTTTTACTATAAATTCTTTTTTGCTGAAAACTTTTTCATGGAATGGAGAATTACAATCATTATTAAAAATATAGTACTGACATCAAATTATGATCTTTTTACCTACTATTGTGCCACCTAAGACCCCTGGTCACAGGTCAGGGCATTGTTTTACTCAGCACACAACCAAATATCAAGGAGAAATTTCTTACCACAGTAGATTTGTCTTCTCTGCAACACTTGCTAATTAACACATTCTTAATGTGTAAACTTTGTCACCGTGAAGTCAAGGTAGAGTTCTTGTGCTAGTAAAAGCAGAACCTCACTTAACTCACATTAACTTCAATTAAGGCTATCATTTAATTAAAATGTGGCTAAGTTTAACTTTAGATATTTAGATCCTACTGGAATGTTTATCCAACTTCAACCAACACCACACTATCAAATAATGTGCAACAAAAAATTTTTCAAGACAAACACAGAGTAACTACAGAAAGGCTTGACATTCAGGATACCCATTTTGTTATTTCTGTTGTTCTTTCACTTTCAAGTGTGTAAGGATTTTTTTCTATTAGGTAGCAGAAATAGGTAGTGGGGTACTGCAAAGGAGGCAACTGAGAGAAGGGATTGGGACTGATGTGGATATGTTCCTTTTACTGATACATCTGCAGTCACCGTCATACAACGGCCTTATCTATTGTGTAAGATGTTATCATTTTTCAGTGTTGCCTATAGATAAAATAAATGATAGAGTGGTGAATGTACTTTAAAAACTAGTGTATGCCAAGTCAGTAAAAAAGCATCAGGATAGATGATTTTATATAATTGTTATTATAATGGTTTATTTCTTTGGATTTTGAAAGCCTACACAGTTTGCTTGAAGCTTTCCGGCCAGACAAGTGAGAGGGAAAAAGAAAGTTCATAATGAACCCATAATGTACAACTATGTTAGAGAAGAAAATTTTAAATTACATTGGCCTATCTAGACTGCCAGTCTTCACTGGGAGAGGTGAATGAGACACTCCTATAAAGTTCTGGACTGGCATAAACCTTAGTACTTAGAAAGATTTCTGAACAACTTCTTTCCGTAAATACTGTCAATCGTATATTTAGAGCAGGGAAATGTCTGATCAGATACAGCTGTGAAAATAATTTGAAAGCAAAACCCCTGGGCTAAATTTGAATTTCTCACCACAAGTATAAATTACTCCCAATACAAGTGAATAGGAATAAATTCTTGAAAGAAAATATGGGAAAGCAATATTTGATCTTTGATAATATTTAGAGAATAATTTGGTCACAATTATGTTGTACTTCTTATAAAACTGTCAATTCAGCATGATGATGCTGTAAAATTGCACAGTCTCAACTACCAGTACAGCAAATGTCTTGCTTTCCTTTCACTTTTTATTGTCCTGTCAATACAGAACTACATTCTTCACTGATCTAGTACTTACCAAAAGAATTTCCTACCTGGCCTTGTCCGGGAAGGATGAAATTCATCTCTGGCTTCCCTCCTCACTGGACAGAGTTACTCCATAGATAAATTTCAAATTTTTCCTTGACATTTGGAATAACCCACAGTTCTATATCTAAGAGCAGGATCTCATGTCCATATGTGTTATCCAAGAACGTGTATGTGTTAGATAAGCCCATATGCCAGTGAGTGGGTCACAGCTGTGCCAAGTTCTCTTTGAGTAAACACGAAAAATACCCAATCTCTCAGTAGGATTTCGTTTTTAAGTCTGTTTCCCTTCCAAAACTGCAGTAGCTGCGGGAAACTCACATTCTTATCATTCTAGAAGTGTACTATTAAAATCATTAACCTGTGCACAAATTTTAGAAGTCTCTGTGCCACATGGGATAGTAAAGGTAAGCAAGGGGTAGTAATTAAGCCCTCACAAAAGGTTTCATCAAATAAGGAAGCCAAATTTTTCAGAGGCAAATTAACTGAAATTAAGTGATTTGAGTGGGTTCTGAGAGACCCAAGGCTCAGGCAAAGACTTCAATCTGCCAATCAGCCAGAGAATTAAATTGAGTCATGCTTCAAAAAGTAACTGATTGTTTTTATCCTCATTTAACTATAAAGTGTGCCACATGTATAAGTAATTTGTGTAATTGGGTACCAATTAAACAATTATCTCATTATATCTTATGAACAAAATATGATGCTTTATATTTTGAAAAATAAATAGAATTATTACAGTTCTAAGTTAAAGGCTGCTTTTTTTTATTACCTAAGTGCTCACTAAACACTTCTTCCCTGAGTTGCTACAGAAGTTCCATGAACTTACTTCCAAGATAAAGCAGAAAAAGTGTAAAATATGTCCAAAAGAAAAGGATACAAATAGAAAAAGGTGGGGAAGGCAATGCCTGGATTTAGTCACTTGCTTTGCAAGATAGGAGGAAATTTCTTCCTGTGGTTTATCTCCATGATATCTGTTTATGAGAATCATGACAGTGCTGAAGGAAATACTGTAGTTTGTCTCCATGGCAAAACCAGACTGGAAATGCTTTCTCATAGTGAACAACTGTATATACTTCATAAAAAATTGTCTTAGATGAAGGATTTAGCCACCTAAAAGAGGCATGGGCTTCAGGTGGAAATGGCACTTCTCCAATTACCCACTTCATTGCTTTCAAACCTAGAGGCAACCAGAATCTGCATAACTAGGAGATGAAGTTGAAAATTCTTCTCCTCACAAGAGTAATCCTTTTTTCTTTCCTGGATTTTAGCACATAGTTTTGCAGTATATTATTCTATTTAACAGTTCTAGATCAGGATCTGAAAACTGGGCTTCCACTTTTCTCACTGAAGGTGACTTTTATACCTCACTCAGAGCTGGTCCTTCTGCTGTGGGCTATGGAGATCCTAAGGCTGCTTGTTAGAGCTCAGTCTTTGATACAGAAGAATATAAACTCTTTTCATTACAGAATAAGTGATCTAGTTTTGAAGAACATAAAATCTTTTGGAATTGAAGTGACATGTTATATGTGCATTGGACAATATTTTAACATATCTGTTGCAGAATGATGTATTTCTCTAGAGTTTGTCTGGTAAATTTATTTCTGTAAGTTCAAGCTCTGGCCTAACTCTGACTTTATGAACAAGAAATTTTAAAGTAACAGTAATTTTTTTGTCATATATAGTAAAGGCATTCTTGCTAAATTTTCATGGATGCTGAATTCCTAGTGAATCGGGATCATTTTTCTTTTTTGCTACTTTCCATGTCTGAATTTTAAGTTGGTATTTCCTTCTGTCTTTTTAATACGGATAGCTATTTGTAACAATAACCACTGTTACTGATTCCTTCCTTTTTCTATAAAGGGACAGCATCTTAATCCATATCCACAAACCGTAGATTGGTATCTGAAAGAGTTACTATCTGAATGTGTTACTACATAAAAATGAGGATGTAATAAATCAGTTTGTAAAATCACAGACTATTAATTGAATGTGGACCTAAAATGCCACTCATTCCTAAAGAAATTTCTGTGACAATAATGTGTCACATTTTCAGTTCATCTAGATTGTAGTCTGTATACTAACATAAATGGTCTTTGTTTTATTTCTAACTTTGCTCTTGTGTATTGTGGGTATGTCAACCTACAGTTGGTATATAAATGTGTGTTTCATCAATGTTTCTAAAAGCCCTTATTGTACAACCCTGACAACAAACAAAATCCTAATTTAATGCACTAATGGCAAGCCCAAAACACCCATTTGTTTGAGTGGCATAAAGGAATATAATGAACAGGCTTAATGTCTATTAATATGCAGATGAATTCTGACCTTGCTCTCTTAGTTTTTCCCTGAAATTGTGGCACAAATGGTATTCCATGTTCCTTAGTCATGTATTTACCAGAGATTAATCAGAAGCTAATTCTACACTGTAATGAAATCTTGTTTAATACATGTGAAAGGGTTACCATTAGGCTTCATAAGATCAATCACATTTACCTATCTTCTATCAAATCCGGAAATAAAAGTTTCTAATGAATACAATTTCAACTGTGTTTTGCATGTGGTGGTGTTGGGGGTTTTCTTTTTGTTTGAGTTTTCAGGTGGTTTATCTCTTTTTTTAAAAAGAGATATCCTATTTAAAAGAAATTTTAAAAGCATGTTTTCAGCATGGTATTTCTTTTGACTCTTCAGCATGTCACAGGATCTGTTGTATTTTAGCTGTATTTTGTCTTTAAGTTTTTGTGTTGTCATAACATATGTTGATTGATGTGGAAGTGTGTCATCAAATAAGTGTATTTTCTTATCTGTAGCCACAAAAATGACTTTACCTGTATTTTGAGTGGGATCTTTTGAGTCAAGTTTTATACCTGCTGTTCACATTAAGCTCAATAGGAGCCTCATGCTTTTGCATGAGATCTGATGAGATCTTAAAATGTTCATTCATAACATATTCTGTTATGATTCACAGATTGATTACATAACAAAAGTCCTCCAGCAATTCTTTTAAAAAATAGCTACTTTTATCAACTCAGTAGAGCACATTTATATATGAAAATATACCAAATGCAATTAGTTCAATTCATAATGTAACTGCAAAGTATTATTCGAGGAAACTTATTCTGTATCCAAATGGAAGTGCCTAAAATGAGTCATGCAGAAAGGATTTATATGCAGTTAAAATTTATCAGTTTCTGAAGTTGTAAGTAGTTTATCTTTTTGCCTTAGAAAAGAAAATTTTATTTCAAATTTCATTTTTGCACAAAGTGCATATGATGCATATGAAATCTCCCCTTGAGAATGCCAAGTGGCATATAGAGAAGCATATTAAAAAAATAGTTTAAAAAAAGAATGGGTGTTCAGCATCTTTAAAAAAACATTCCTTCACAGTAAGCTAATTATTATGATTTGTGTTCATGATGCTGGTGATTTAGTGAGGTTCATCATGTGATGAACAAGTCTCATACTCATTGGGTTTATATCCTTTATGTTTACAATAGGGTAACTGCACCTTTGAACATCTTAGTTGAGTTTCCAGACGCTATTTTGTGCATGTCTGAAGTGCCTGTATGTACAAGATTGATTGATTATGATGGTCTACTGCTGTTACTAATTTGTTTCCCATTTCCGATTGGCTTTTACTTTTTACAGCTTTGAGCAGTAATTCAGTCCCCTACGCCTCCCTGATTGGCTCTGTGTCCTCCCTCTCTAGCCAAACTACCACTCAGTCCTTATATGATAATAACTCTCTCCCACGATTCGCTCGAAAAGGTCTAAACATCTTTGTCTCTATTATTTTCTCTGTTCAAGCACTGTTTTAGATGTACATCAGTCCACCTCCATTTCTGGATCAATCTAGAGTTCTCTTGTGCCTTTTCACTCACATATTTTCCATAGGGGTGCTTGATCTGGATCAATCAGTGTAATTACTAGATGACTGTCACCCACACTCTTTTTGAGAGTAGCCAAGTCCTAATGAAATTTCTAAGAAAATGGGAGACAAGCAGAACTGCGTAAAATAAATCAGTACTAAGAAACTAATTTTCTAATTGACATTTATAAGGGAATATCCCCATTGTATCTGAGTATTCTACTTTGTTAGTTGACTGACAACTTGCCTTAATATATACTTTAAATATGTCTTACCATCACAGATGTGCTATGAAGATAATATAAAATATATATATACAGGGTCAGAAGAATTAGGGCCAGGATGCTGGACATTATTTTGGACTCTAGTATGACGCCTGAGATGTCAAAGAATCAAAAAGAAAACAAGAATTAACAGCAAAATTAAAGAAAAGAAAAATATGCTATAGTGTGACTGTGTTGTAACCACATGGTCATTTTCAGCTATGTTTAAAGGAAGTGCAACTCAACTGTCTTAGGCATGCTCTTGAAATTCATGGTGACAAAGCAAACTGCATTATGCAACATGGCTTCCAGCTTGAGCCCCCTTGAGTCATTAGTGTTTTCCCTTTGTAATTTCAAGAGATCCTGGGGTTCACTAGTGTAACTTTTTCTTGCCAGCTATGATTTCTTCCATAAGCTATTGAAAACTCACTTTCATTTTAGGTGTGGTAGTATAAATCATGAAGAGAAGACAATAAGGATTTTGGAGAAGGGTTATGAAGTCTAAGAGCGTGAAATAAATATATTCACAAATTTTTGCCTGTCAAATTTTAAGCTGGCAGATTGTTCTAGTTGACCCCACATCTTTTCTGTCTTTCTTTTGCCTTGCTGTTCCCGTACTCACTTACACATCCATCTCTACTTCTGATTCTGAGCTCTTCTTCTTTTTCATTCATTGCCTTCATCAGTGGACAAAGATGTTTACACCTGAAGTAGATTGTAGGTACTTTTAGGGGTTGATAAATGGGGTTTCAGATTAAGCATATTTTAAGGTACTAGTGCAGTCAGTATGCGTGTCCAGCCAAACTGTACAACCCCTGCCTCTACAATCTGCTACTAGTGAAAACATTTTTGAAGTTCTAATTGTCTGATGTCCAATGTTGTCTTCAGTGACTGTTGTCTAAAAACACTGGTGCATGTTATTCTAGTCATTCATAGTTGCATGTCAGTCACATCAAAATATCATAAAATACTGAAATATATCTAATTTAATAGAATACATAGTCAGTCTTCCTAGATCTTGATGCATTATTATTAATCTTCAAGCTCTCTATTTCATTTTTTATACTTTATTTTGTTTTATGTTGGTTTGAGATTTCTTTGTTTTTTACCATTTCCTTTGCAGGTTCAGGTGTCTCTGGTTACCCTGGTAACCTTCATTGTTCAAGTTCATTTTTCTTGATTATGCATAAGTCACTTTGTGTTCTGTCAAAACACTGTTCTTTCTCCTTTAGGGCTCTTTCAGTGTCTGTTTCTCAGCTCATATTTCCTTATCTAATTCAACAGTTTTCATTTCATGCAGTGCAGGAGAAGGAGTTTGAAATGACATTAAGAGTCATTACTCAAAGCAGAGGTCAACATCAGGTCTAACTGTCTCATTTTTCCATGCCTACCTAAACTCATTGACTCATATCACAGTAACTCTTTCCTCTACACTAGGAATGTTAGCTTTGGGAATATGTTTAGTGACTTCTTTTAATTTGGCTTCAGAGCTCATCTATCCAGAGCATGTCCTGCTTTGAGTAACCAAACTATTTGCTTGCTTCTCTCACATATGACATCTTTACTACTTACACATTTCTAGACATTCTAACTACTGCATTTTCTAAATTTTAGAGCAATGCTATCACTGTAGTGTACTTTAAATTCTGTTCTTTCTCGTTCAACAGGTATGGCCAGTCATCCCCCAATACCCATCTTGGAACTTGCAGATCACATTGAAAGATTGAAAGCAAATGACAATTTGAAGTTCTCACAGGAGTATGAGGTAATTTCCCCTACTTTCTTATTATTCAACTTGTTTAAAATGTCATGCTTGCTGTTTCCCAAGACTTTTCTCTAATATGATGTCAGGTTTGTATGACACTAAAACCATAATAAAAAACTCTGTGTGAAATGACTACATTGATGAGGTGGCTCCTTTGCCCATAGAATTTTGTTCTCTTTTTATAAGGATACATGTCAAGCAGATACCATGGGCATATACTTGAAGTAGTGTGTGAATGATACAGCACTTGCTTCTTTTAATATGCACAAACATCCATCTTCCATGTAGTTTAAAAATCCTTATATTATTTTAAAATTCCTGTGTAATGTTGACAGGGTACATACAGTGCAAGCTCCAAAGAACGCTCAGTCCACTGAGTTAATTTTACGTGGAATAAAAGGGTTTACAGGTGCCTGGTGTCTTTTCAAATGAAACAGTTTCAAGATATTGTACTCTCCTCCTGTCAACAATACCACTTTGTTAAATTGTGAATGACAGTCTATAAGAGCGTGAAAGAATTCAACCAGAAGAGAGTAATCATTTACAAGCCACCTTGTCAGTAACCCATAGAGTATATAAGTATTGGTATACTGGAGAGTAACAGCCTTTCAGGTCAATAGTTTGTGGCTAAAGGGACACAGAGAGCCATCCTTTAAACATAGTAAATTATAGCTGTTTCTTTAATGCTAAAATAATTGTCTATGTCAAAAATATATGCGTAAAGTATGCACTGAACCATCAGTAACAGAGTGCTTGTTTATATCAGCTATAGGCGATCATGTCAGTGATCCAAGGATTAACAGCTCCCAGAGGGATCACTGACACAGTATTTGTTTATAGTCTGTTGTGTCGCTAATCCTTTCTTAAAACCCTCCAACACTTTGTTAGTGTGGTGGAGTAAAAGCTTGTGTTACTGTTACTGTTTTTAGGGCCTGCACATTTGTTGCATTTGAAGGTTAAAATGGACACTGACAGTGCAATAAAAAAAATACTAAGGATGACTTTAAGTTGATTTTCTGTTGATTTCATGATAACATGATACAAAAACCTGATACGTTTCCTTTGTATTTTAAAAGACAGAAAAATGTTAAAAATTAATACTAACTACTATGATAAAGAATTACAATTGCTTATTGTTTAATTGAATGCACTGTTCAGAAAGACCTTAAGATTTCCCAAAAAATAATCTTATTGAGTGTCAAAAGGAAAATATAATTTCAACAGTTTGTGGAAATAAATTTTTTTGAAGACAATCTTAAGGTTGCTGTTCAGTGTTCCAATCACAAAAAGTATGGGAGAATCGCCTCACTTTTCAGTGTGTAAATCCTGTATTCTTAAGTATAAAGACTGTAACAGACAGGAAAATCTATGTAGCAGAATGTTCACCATAAAAAAGATAAAATTTGGTCCAAATTTGAAAATCATTTCCTGTTGTACTGGAGGCAAATTATTTTTTTTTTGTGTAGGAAATTCTATTTACAAGTAATATGATGAACAGTTTCTAGACAAATAAACAGTTCAGCTTCACTACATCTTGAACATGGCGGAGATGACACGGTTCTTCTTATGCTGTAATATAACTTAAAAGTTTTTATAGTTTATATTTTCTTTTTATTATGTAAATCATTAAAATCATCTTGAGAATGTAATTTTAATAATTTATAACCAGCATGATGAAGATACATTAAATCATTAAATTCTTAATATCTGTCTCTCCAGAAGTTTTTCTAGCCTATGTAAACAGGAAAGATTTCACTTTCTTTTTTTCTTCTTCTTTGTTTTTTTGGTTTTTTTTTGTTTGTTTGTTTTTGGTTTTTTGTTTGTTTGTTTTGTTTTGTTTTACACAACATACCATCTGGAGCAGAATAATCAGACATTCAAAATTAAATTGTGGCCAACTGTGGGTCAACCTAAAGCTTCATTCATATTGTTTTGCCCAAAAGGGCAAAATGTTTACCCTTCATTTGTCCTTGCATCCTAACTGTAGAGATACCACTTCATTTCCACCTAGTCCAAGATTCATCCCTTTTGAAACAGGACTCATGAAAAGCACTTCTATTCAGTTTCATGGTCTAGGCTAGGCAGTGGACTAAGGCTGCAGTTTGATGATCTCCGTGTCTTGGCTGTGCATTCCTGTTGTCTCTCTTGTGCCAGTCCTGGCACTAGCACATGTGCAGCTGTTCAAAGATTATCTCAGGAAATAGATTCAGCTGAAAACTAATTGTTTTATTTTTCTTTGCTGTTTTCAGTTGGATCAGTTCCCTGAACTACCTACCACATGTCTGCTTGAGCTCTAATGCCAGCACAAGTGAGCTGGTGGGTACACTTGTGGTCAGGGATTGGGACCTTCTATTTCAGGAGGAGTTCTCACTACCATCCTTGAAAAAACAACTATTTGATTGCGAGACAGAAGTAGGTACTTTACCCCAGGCTGCCCTCCCAACAACACACAAACGCCACCACCAGAGAAAAACCCTTTGTTACAGGGGTTACAAACTATTTTTCAAATGCAAAAGGCTATAAAACTATATAAAACTATCTGAAAATCTACAGCTACATTAAGGCTTGCAGCACTTCTAGCTATGTAATGTTTTCTAAGGTTCAATGTCATCAGCTGGATGAGTTTCCACTTCTACAAGTCTTCAGAAACTATTTCATAATGTCTCTTCCGGGCATCTCTTACCCCAGCACTTACAGTGTATGATCAGAACAGTGGAGATTTCTTCTGTTAGACTTCTCTTACAGCTTCACCTTGAGGACCAGTTTTTATTGGATAATAGGGGCCAAGCCTGAAAGATTATGACTGCTGCAAGATTTAAATAAACATTCAATTCACCTGTTGGATACTGTGGTTCTGTTACTTCAAAATAAATTTTTCATAGTCCATCATTAACTATCATTAGCTTGCAGTCTCCAAGCCTAAACAAAATGTTGGTTTACTGTGTTAACATGACATATTATTTATGTCACACAGTTCTTTTGTGTTTTATAATTTAAAGACAAGGTTGACCCTATCTGATTATTTTGAAGCCTTTACTGACATTGGCAATTTCAGCAGGGTTTTTATGTAATGTAAGGCTCCATATGGACTTGACAGCTGCTAAGCAAAAAGCTGTATTCAGAAGAAACTGACCTTTACATTGTATCTCCTTAACTCAGGATTCAGAATTTAAGAACAAAAAATGGTCATGGAGATAGACTGAATAAGAACAGTAATGTTCTGCCTACTCGATCCAATACACTAGATGTATTTGTAAAGTAATTTCCTTCTGTAACGAACAGAAAAATATGCTCCTCCAAAGTAGATTTCTGAGACCTGTATAAAATAAGTTCATATTTCTTATCTGAGGTCTAGTCATAGCTCTACACCCTTAAGGAAGTAGACTCAGATTCATAATATTTTTGCATGAGATCCTGTCACTGCAACACAAAAATTACATTATGAGCCTGTATGTGTTATTTTATGATTTACCAGACGTGTGTCTGTGTGTATGCAGTGATAACAAATGTTGCAATAAGTTGTATATAATTTAATGCTTTCTCTCATTGGGTTTCTTTCTCTAAATTACAGACAGTCTTTTGCTTTAACACTGAGTATTAGAAAACATGAAGATGAATTTTGACATTGTTTTATTGTAGCTTTTCATAATCAGTTGGTAGAATCTGATGTGAAGACGGTTTACTGAATATGGTGTATTTCTTTTTCTGTCTCTCAAGCTGCAACAACATAAACACTGGATACTACAACACAGTAGATCTTGTATAGTAGAAGGAAATCTGAAAGTTAATATCAATACACTTTCAAAGTCCAGGAAGAACACATAATGAACTGAATGAATTTCTACCAAAGAAACAGCTGCACTTAGCTGCTATATCATTGTAGATAATAGTGACTCATGTGCAAAAATCAAATTTTTTCTCAGCAAAAATGTGTTTTCTGTTGTTTATCTTTACAATAGTTTCCACTTTCTAATATTGCGAACATCATTTATTGGTATTCTGTAACTTTACTTTCATAGGATGTGCTCCATTTATGGGGAAACAATTTGTTTAGTTGGTGAACAATGAAAAATTGTCTTCTTATTAATAGCATAGGGCTGTTGCATTCACCCAGGTTGTTTGTTGCTTAGTTCCACCTACATTACTATCTGAGCCAGCAGGATAGTTATGATAGAGCATTTTAAAGACATGGACCAGGAATCTGAAGCAGTGCTAGTCAAGATTAAGAGTAGTGCTTTGTCTCCTTCCTTAGTATTGTGAATGCTTCATTGGGATAACAGGATTTGTTTATGCTTATATAATTAAAACTAAAAGAAAGCTGGTATTACATATTAGAATGTTGTGTTTTGGTCTGATACCTAATGCTACTTTTCCAAGGAATTCCACAGAGACAGTTTAATTAGTCAAATAACTACCTGAAAGAAGGTTGTAGCAAGGTGGGGGTTGTCCTCTCCCAGGCAACTAGCAAGAGGACGAGAAGACATAGCCTCAAGCTGTGCCAGGAGAGGTTCAAGTTGGACATCAGGAAGAATCTGTTGACTGAAACAATAGTTAAGCATTGGAACAGACTACCCAGGAAGGTCATGGAGTTGTTCAGCTGTTATTCCTGGAGGTGTTCAATTGGACATGGCATTCAGTACTGTGGTCTAGTTGACAAGGTAGTGACCATTCAGAAGTTGTACTCAATGACATTGGAGTCTCTTCCAACCTTAATGATTCTAATCTGTAACAAATATCGGTTTTACCTTCCCTACGGAAAGCAGTGATATGTATATAAAGGGAAGAGTACTCCTTACAGCAAGAAAAATTATTCAAGGTTAGACTATACAGGTCATTATAGGTAAAACTGAATCTGTGGAGGCTTTTAAGAAAGATTAATATGCCATATTTTTAGGGACTTACAGAGAAAAAATGAGGATTCAATGAAAAATTTCATTGCTTTACTCTTTCCTTTAAAAAAAAATGTTGCAGTGCTTTAAAAATATGTTGAAAATTCAAGGTAGAACCAGTGTCTCATATGAGACAATCACAAAGTTTGGTATTTAAGGCACACTATATAAAACAAAACAACAGGATGCTTTAATCACAAAAATATTTAAAACTTAGCAAGTTATCTCATTACTCAGGTCTTCTTCTGCTCCTGATACTTATTCCCTACTTGAAGTTGAGTGTATTCCTCTGTTTTCAACACAAAATTATTTCCATGACAACTGGTTATATCATGGTCAAAGGATTTTAGTTGCAGGTGGGGAATAAACAGATTATGTTTAAGACAAAGAAGTACAAACCAGTATGATTAAGTTTTAAAAGCTAGGTTTTCTAAAGCTTTTTGAAAAGGAGACTCTCCTTCAAAGATGTTTTCAAATAATTCTTATTTTCCTCCTTAAGTATACTTTAATTATATACTTATATAGATTGTTTGATCACACTGGAATCAGGTTTTACATTATTTCATTTGGTCATAGGAATATTAGCTTGATGTTGTGCAGAAAATATCTT
>JAWWEU010000091.1:43645007-43663069 GCA_035583155.1 Acropternis orthonyx
TTTTCATTTCTTCCTCAGGCTTTCATTTGTAACATGTGCTTCAAAGTATGATACCAGGCATCATAATATAATTCTAATTTATGCAGAAAACATTTCTTACCAGCATTCTCAGTTCCTTTGGTAATAATACCCAGTTGGTGTAGATTTTTCCTGTTGGCTTCATTTTTCTTTCTCATCTGTTTTGTGAAAAAATATTTTATTATATTGATAAAGGAAGAAAATACAGCATTGTGCCTAGCAGTTGTATTTTCTAAGCCATTAATTCCAATATCCACAATAAGAAGTGTCATCTAAAACAGCTTAAAGTCTACAAGAGTGATGCTTTTGAACTCCAATTGAACCTTTCATGGAGGGAAATCATATTTTTCAACTGTAGACTATGCAGGTTTAAAAGTATTTTTATTTTGTTTTATTTTTCTCCCAGAAGAGACTTTCAATCAGCTTGAATCAGAGTCAGCCAGTCTTCCTGCCTCCATTGATGCATCTTGCCTAAGGAGTGCCATTTTCAGACTCTCTTATCCCCCTGAAGCTATGAAATCTTTCCATTGCTGAAATATTTTGTCAGATTTTTCTTTTTTTTTTTCAGATTTTTCTTTTAATTGTGTACAGAAAGTAAAATTGAATTAAAAGTAAGTTTAAATATTATTTGAACCTATAAAACAAGAACATATTTTGAACTTTATTGGGCATGAAGGCAAGATTATGTGGTAGGTTACAGCGGCAGTAACCCGTAATCTGAATAATTCCCAAATTATATTGGAATTTAGTGTTACATTTAGTCAGTAAGTTTGTTCATGGCTAAGTTAGTAGTGGAATCAAACACTATGCTTACAAGAAATACATGTAGAAACTCTTTAAACTGAAGCAAAAAACAACAAAATCAAAATGTTAAAGAGGTGCCTCTGCTTTCCATTCAAATGTACATTATTTTCCCAAATATATCTACCATTGTCACTGTTTGTCAAGAAAGACAGGAGTGTGCAGCTTCAATAATTCCTGGTTTGGAAGCATCAGCAGGAGATAATGCATCAGAATAGATGAAAGAGTCAGTTTCTGACAGAAAGCTTGGGAGACATTTATTTAAACATCTTCAATAATTTATTCTGTTTCATGGCCAAAGAAACTCCACTTTATTGCTTTGTGCAGTGAAAACAGTCATAGCTTTAGAATAAGTCAGGAAGCTGGTACCACCACCTTGACTTTCTTTGGAAAACCTGCACCTGTCCTGAGGTTATAGACTTGTGCATAGCAGATGGCTGTGTAAATATAAGTCATTCATTTCAGCTTTAAGAAGTAAGTTCTGTCAGTTACTTTTTGTATTATTTTATTATCATGCACAGATCTGTAGTTCAGCTGACTCTTCTGGGCAACACTGCTGAGTTCCAGCAGTGTAGTAACACAGCTTTGCTATCCAGCCTGCACTGAGATCTCACATGAGTATCTTTTGTTTCTCAAATCATCAGTTAAAGAAACACTTTTATAAAACTGATGCATTCCATGCTTTGTATTCCAGCATGCACATAGTCGGAGTTAAAACATTGCACTGATGAATTCAGCAGTGAACTGAGACTTTTAAGTCCGTATTTATCCATATCCATTAGCATGGCTGCCTTACTAGTTCAGACTAGTAGCATGATCTTCACTGCAGCCAATACACCTTCTTGACCTTGGCAGGCAGCATGTTCCAGCTCTCAGTACAGGCATGGTACTGCATACCCTGGGTTAGATAGATTGCAGTTAGGAACTGGCCTGCTTCCCATAGGGTCTGGTAGACACAATCAAAGTTCCTCTGTAAGTCTTGTCCAAAATACCTGAGCCTCAAGCAATTGACATAGGTCCAGTGTGGATACAGGCCCTGGATTCCACCTTCTTTTCCTGCTTTTAACTCTTGCTCAGTGTTGAAGATGTCTTTATTTCATACATACACTATATAGCAGATTTCTCTGTTTCTTAAACCTGGCTTACATAATGTGTTTAGTTAAAATAAAGCTCATAATTAGCTTCTCACTTAATGGGAAAAAATAATGTAGCAATGATATTAATAGTCTGACAACATTAATTTTTTTCTGTATGTAGAAGAAATGCAGTGAGCTCAACAGGAGGGTTTAAGGAGCCTGCTCAGGGTATCTGATGGAGAATCTTTTCTGCCTATCCCAGGCAGCGATTGCCATACTGGTGGGTGTCTGCAGACAGTTTCAGACCAGTTTTTACATGCTGTTGTTTCAACCCCCAGGCCCTCTCCACCTGGTACAGATTTTCAGGCTTCTTTTATATTTCTTGTCAGAGCCTTTTGTTTCAAAAGAACTGTTATTCAGAGAGAGACCATGATGCTTCTTGGCTACACAGATGGCATACACTCACTCGCAAGTACCCATGTGCTACTTGAACTGCAGCAAGCTAAGGTTCACTGATGCAGCTGTGTCATGGGATTTTGTAGCCCTGTGCAATAGGACATCACAGAAATGCTGCCCTGTATTTTCACTCTTCTCTCTTTGCAGGCATACCAGGCAGTGACTATATCAATGCCAACTACATAGATGGATACAGGAAGCAGAATGCTTATATAGCAACGCAAGGGGCATTGCCAGAAACCTTTGGTGACTTCTGGAGAATGATGTGGGAACAACGAGGTGCAACTGTCGTCATGATGACAAAACTAGAGGAGAGGTCCAGGGTAAGAAAAGCATATGCAAGGATAATAATATTGTACCTGAGTTACCACGAACGCAAGATTTTTTTCCTTATGTATGTTTGCCTTCATATGCATAAAAACTGAATCATTTTTTTTATTACCCCCAATTAAAAGTGTCTATATGGAAATGACTTACAGAGGAAATCTTATTTCACTGTGAAACTACCAAGTCATGCCACTTACTTAGAAATTTTTTTATACTCTGGAAAAATTGAAATTTATTCATCAACACTGGTTTTGGGTTTGTTTTTTTTCTGTTTTACTCATACTAGAAATATTAGGAGGTGATGAAAAATGTTCTTTCATTTTTAGTAGCAAGAATATGATTGTATCATCCTCATGTGAGGAAGGTAATGTGTGTCAACAGCATTCACTTTTCAGTTTTATATGGTGTAGATTTAGCCTTATTTAAGATTACTGATGATTTGGATTTGCTCAAGAAACATAAGAATTTTTTTTAGCACACACTAGTTGCTAGGAAAACTACAACAGCATATGCAGTAATAGAATACAAAATTATCTTTGGTGTTTTAAATTGGATTTTTGCAGAGCAAAGCAAAATTAGGAAAATAAAGCACTAAAACATAAGGATGCTTTTCTAATAGTAGCACAAAGATACTATTCTGATATTATTGGGAGTAATATAATAAAATGTGTGATACTGCTAAAGGGAAATAAAAAGTAGTTTGGGTTTTGTTTGTTTTATGATAAGGAAAGTGATGGAAAGAGTAATAACAGACTACTCTGTGTTGCATGAAGATTTACTAGTGGATCCATATTTGGTGGCATTCTAATGGTGGATATTACTGGAGAGGAAGGAGTGAAGGGGGGCGGGGAAGAGAAGCAAAACAGAAAGGTGGAAAAGGGAAAAACCCTCGTCAGCACCTCAGGAAGAGAACAGAGTACTCAGCCCTCAGAACCTTTTCCAGTAGAGCAGGGAGTTCCCCCATCCTACTTTTTCCACAGTAACTGTATTTTGCATCAAGATGTACTCACACTCCCCATGGGTTATTCCTGCTCTTGATGCTGTTGTTGGGTACATTGACTAGGGAAAGTGCTATAGAGCTGGTTCATTGCTGATCTTCCTGCAAACATGTTAATGAGTCCTATAGTGTTAACCAGAAACTTCAACCAAATGTAGAAATCAGAAGGGGGGAGAAAGAAGGAGTGATTCTAACATCACTGGTAAACAATTCGCTGAGGAACCTGCCATAACAACAGTAGCAGGGTTTGCAAGGCTGCAGGATTGCAGGAGTACAGTGCAAAAAGCTAATGTATCTAAGGTACTGTGCAGCATGTAAAAAATGCCATAAATACAGAGGATCAAGAACAGTTCAGAAAGAGGGAAAGAGATTAGGGAGGAGAGGAGATTTGTCATCCAGAAAGGTTTTAAATCAGTTAAAAGTGTCTTATGGAGCTAACTGGATAGCAGTTGATATTTCAGTAATTCATGGATGAGCTCCATTTCAAAATGAAAATGTTATTGCATGTGTAGGCTTGGAACAAGGCAGAGTGCACCATAAAGCCTAATGCTCTGCTGTGTTGACATTGATGTCTTTTGCATATGGTTGGATACATATAATTGCAATGATTACATAACTTGAACCTCTTGGCAGCAGTCATTCCATTCTGGAGGCTTATCAAAGCACATATATATTTATTCTTTTACCCTTTCCATCTCTTCAAAAATAGAGCAGACTTTCTGCAGTTTAAGCAATGTATAGTATTGTAATTGTAGAATCACTTTCCACATGTAACTTCAACCTACATTAGCACCACTGTATGTACTTGATGGCAATTAGTACATAGCAGAGCAGAATTTTAGCAGCATTTTTAATTTTATCTTGAGTCTACAGGCCTTGTCTAGTCTAGGAACTGCCTCTTGTTTGGAATTAAGCAAATGATTTTTTTTTCCTATTTCTTCACTGATTACTTCTTTAAAGTTGCTGCTAAATAGCATCAGTGCAAAGAAAAAATCTGATCCTAATAAGCAGCCCATTTCAGAAGGTGTATTTAAGTACTTGAGTTTATCTTAATACTGCAGGCCACAGACAACCACTTTCTAGAAAGATGTTTCGATGTAACTAAATGAAATTCTTTTCATTCTATCCAGTAATTGCCTAGCAGAGTTTTAAACTAACTCTAGCCTTTGCTGGCTGCACCCTAAAAGAAACACTTGATCAGAATCGTAATCACCTCCAGAAGTGATTAGCATTCAGAAGCAATACTTTCCCTAAGTGGAGTGAGAAACCAGACAGTCTAGTCAATGGGTTGCTTGTGCATTCAGTGCTTATGTTTGCGTATTTTTTGTGCATAATTTAGCTCATTCTGTGTTCATAGGGTGAGTCTGATGCACTCAGTGTAGAGCATTCCAGCTATCCAGCATAATTCAGCTCCAGTCTCAGAATCTGCAGCTCTTTGAATACCAGTTACCTCTTCTCCTGATAAAGTAGCTACATGTAATGTAATTAATAGTATTGATGGTGAGGCAGCAGTGGAAATCCCTGTATTTGAAAAGAATAGGATAATGACATCTTGTTGTTATTTTTTCTTGTGATATCATTTTTATATAGCTTATTTTTAAGCAGAAGAAAAGCAAGTGAGATTTCAAACACAAAATATAAACACTGTTACATATCATTAGAGATGAAGTTCTTTACTAATTTTGTTTGTCTTTTTCCTTTGATTCCATTTTGATTGTTTTTGTGTCTTGGCAGCCTGATCATTATTCCTGCTGCAAGGCAAGATTGTTTCTCTCTGGGACTTTCAGCCTTCCAAGTCCATGTCGTCATTTCTGTTTAGCTGGTTTTTTTCATTATGTAGTCCTGCTGCCTGGTATCACCCTTTTTAACCCGGACTGCATAGATAAAGATGAGGATTTTAATTGCATCTGCAGAAATAAAGTTGGTTCATTAGCATGTATTGAGTGTCTGAGTAACTTCAGCTTTGAGAATGTTCGTATTTTACAGCTGAGTAGATCAAATGAAGATGTTACAGTGAATTCATTATTCATTTGTTTGCCTGTAAGAAAGCTGCAGGAAAAGAGAAGATCTTTCACTTATAACCTTTCACACATAGTTGGTTTCATATTAAATGCCATCACCTGAATTTCACTTGACCTAAACCAGACTAGAGAAAGAAAGTCAGTCCCATCATTCAGCTACTATGGACATAAATTGTATCAAAAAGGATTATACATGCTGGCAGTACATGGAACCGTGTTGGTGGCATATTTGTCACGTATATGAGTTTAATCTCAGTGAAATAAAAGAACAATATTGAAGACAGCAATTGTGTGTTACACTAAGGAAATACATAAAACATGTAAAGCTTTAATGTGTGATACCTCTCTTCCCCACTTCTTTGTCTTCCCCTTTGCCCCCAGCAGTACAGATTAGATTTCTTTTTAGATTCTCTTAATTAAATGTTCTGAGGGCTCATGTGCAGTAGTGAATTATATGAGTGATCAGATGAAGAACCTCTCCTTATAGCAGAAGATAATATTGCCTCCAACAGGAAACATTTCGTCCTGCCTCCTTTTTCAGGGTAGGAAGGTGTTGTAGATTGTTCACTTGAAAGTGAATCCAATCCTTGCCTTCTTTTCTTTGTATTGTGACTATCCTTGCTATGTTTTCTGGGAACTGATAGAAAATACTTAACTGTCTCCTTAACCTCTTTACAATATTTTCTATATGGGGACCCCAGTGCCTAAGATTAAAATCTTCTGTCAAAAAAACCCCAATCAGGTCAAACCTAATTGACAGTATAATGACACTATCAATTATCTAAATATGAGCCAGATTCTGAACTCCTTACTCATAAGGAAGGCTTTAGTTTTCATAGTGATAATTATCAGTTTCATTCAAATTTGCTAATGACTAAGTGAATACATGAGGAAACTAAATCTGTGGGATTCTGTTAGCCTGGTCCAAACATTAGTTAGACTGTCTATTATCATCAATATTATAAGCCAAGAATATATAAAAAACATAACCATAGAATAATCATATTGGTTTGACAAAGTTTAACATCTTGAATCCTGAGTTTTCATTGGGAAGGGGAAGTTTGAAAGAAACCCAGTAGAAAAGTCATGTATCCTATCTCAGACTTTGTTCGTCATCATTGATACAGAAGGGACTACTCACATGAGTCCTTTTTCTGTTCCATAAGAACATCAAAGGATAGGTAAAAGTCCCAGGACTTAGCTTCTCTCAAGTGGTCACTGATACTTGAGAAAGTCAGGAGAGCTTGCACTGTGATGGACTTTTACTGATACTGCTGAAATGCTAAATAGGAACTTCTGCTGTTCCAAGTGCCAAGCAACAGATCTGAATCTCACCAAATCAGAACACTCCATCTGTGTATTTCAAGTAATTTTTTACAGATTATAGACCATACCATGTGTAAGAAAAATGGAGATTGGGTGACAGGAGAAATATCAAGTAAATCAAGATACGTGTCTTAAAGGTGGAATGAAATAAGGATAAGGATTTTTTTTTGTTGTTCAGTGGGTTTGGTTGAGTTTTTTGAAGAAGCGTATAATAGATTAAATCAGGGAAGCTTTCGTCAGATTTAGCTGGTATAAAACCCCAACAACTGGTACAAAACTTCCAACAAGCTGAATAAGTACAGTGTAAAGTGTAAATTTTACCTTGGGACTCCTTAGTAGTAGCTTTGAAACAAACTTCTGGCCACCAAAGATTTCTAAGTCTTGCTATAGGCAAGGAAACCATAAAGGCAGGTGTGAAAGAACCCTCTGTTCTACTCCAAGTGTACAACTTGCTAACATTTTTCATTAATCCATTTGTTGATGGCAGAGTAGACACCAATATCTAATGTACCTGACATCATAGCTATGACAAAGCAATAGTACAGACAGAATAGTAAGTAATAAGCAAAGAAAATTAAGAACGTGTTTTTCATCTCTCTATGAAATGTGTGTAGATCTTTCAGACACACACAGTCTGTGCAGCAGAGTTCTATGTGATTTTGATGAAGGTAATTTTCCATTTTTTGTGCAGAGTTTTAGGAGCAAATTTCAAATCTTTTGTCCTAGGTGTAGTTTGATGGGCAATAATGTAGCTATTACCTGTCAAAATGCTGCTTCAAAAATAAGTGACAGTTTCACTAGTATAAGTAGAAAAGTCATCAATAGGTGCACTTAACAATTCATTACAGAATATATCAATATGCTCCCAAGCAAACATTTATTCTAGTGTATTTAGACAAAATGTATTTGATTTGTGCAGAAAAACTTCACTAATGTTTCGTATTAGGCAGCACAGGTGGTTAAAAACATGCAGGTTTTTTAAAAGTTGTGAAATACGTAATTAAACATAGGAAAATAGAAAATTTAACTATGCCTTGTAGCAACTGATTAAAAAGTATTAATTTCTTTATCTGGTAAGTGGCAAGTTAACATATCAGCCAACAGACATACTAGCAGATAGTACAATCTTTCCACTGTTCATTCCCTAATTTCAATGGCAAACCAATAACTTCTATATCAATAATATACTGTGAGAATTTTATTTCTTTAGTGCTCTCAGCATTTTCAGATGAGTCAGACAAAGAACGAATGAGAGAACTAGCAAAGAAAAAGGAAAAAAAAGATAAACCCAAAGTGAAGTGCACCATGTGTTCGCCAGATTTACAAGAATAAAAATTAAAATGTGTAGGTTTGTACTGGGTTTTTTTCACTGTAACAGAATGCCATGTCCACAGTCCAAGAATTCCTACACATTATGCAAGGTAAAGTCCCCTGTTGCTGTGTCAGAATTGTAAAACTCAACTATATGACTGTTTATTGTGGAAGGATTCTCAGAGGCACAAGGGCCGGGACATGCACTTCTCACTGAAATGCAGTCAGTCATAGGTGCTTAATTCATGTAAGAATCTAATCCAATAAAGCTTAGAATTTATTTTTCTAGGCACCTTTCAGGTGGAAGTGCTGTGCCAAGGTGCCTCAGTTAAAACTCAGACTACTATATCACCCAGCAATATAGCTGTGGAAATGCCATATTATAAGCAGGGTTATTTTTGTGTTAAAGAATTGCTGTAACACCTCGACAAAGGCTGGAACTCTAGTTATTTCAGCTTATATACATTTGGAGTTGAGGACATATAGAATAAATGCCCCATGTGAAAAGATACTTGTAAATTACAAAGAATCCAAAAGAAGACAGTAATGTTCAGAAAGTGGAGATATTATGTACGGGGGAAGTCAGAAAGATTTTAATTTGGTTTATATTTAATAGAGTGAAGGAAAACATAGTAGTCTTCCAGCATGTGAAATGCTCTTTGGCAGTCAACCATTTTCCCTGCCTGTGGGGCTTTAGGCAGAAGAAATAAACTTCGCAGAAAAGGTGTTTTATGTTAAACTCTTAAAGAACTTCCAAAATGTAATGTCATTAATGCAGGAAACTTTGTAGGATATTTTGTGCAGTCACTTCCACTCTAAGCTTTCAAGAACTATTTATACATGACTCTTACCTGAAATGGTATGGTAACACCTGGTACGGCCAAAAGTATTTTTCAAGACAACCAGCCATTTCTTTTGTGGCGTTAATCTATGTTTGTAAATGAAGTAGTTTGTCTTAGCTGTTAGGGTTAAACTGATAGTTTTCTGAAAAAGTATAATTTTCCCCATGGCAAGCTTATAGCAAGTGGTTTAGTTAAAACTATAGCTCTGTAATTTTACTTTATTTGCTTAGTTAATTTGCTTTGTACTTGAGGTAAGACATACATTACTACAGTCACTCTCTTAATATAAACCTTTTCAAGACCTTTTTGGAAAATCTTGGTGAACCTAAGTGTTTGACAGAATCATCCTTCAAAATGAATTCACTAAGACCCTGCTTTCTCTGCTGTTAGAAAGAGCTCAAAAAGGGCAACTTACATTGATATCAGCAATATAGTTTTGAACTGTTCTTTGCTTGTATAGATGAAGATGAAAAATGAGATAGAGAACACTTTGGAACATGTCCAAGATTCCTTTTAATATCTATTTCCTTTTGTTTTAATAACCATACCACATGCTTTTATAAGGATGAGAATGAAAACAGTTTGGTGGTAATCTCTTTAATTATCAATTTTCTTTCAGTATTAACTGTTAGCCTACTAACCATATATCAGAAATTTCAGAAAGTGAGGGTGTAATGAGGATGGATTTGAAGACTTAGTAGAGAACTGAAGTTTGTTACGAATTGATTAACCTACCATTCATGTATATTGCCACCAAATACTGTTTGGAACTGTTTTTCTGAGGCTACTGTAATTAAGATCAAAATCTAAAACTTCAAAGTGTTTTCTTTTCTGCCTTATTGCTGACTAGGAGTTTGTATTGTAATCTGTCACTCAGAGTTTGACTAAAGTCAATGAGTGGCACTAGAACAAATCTTGTGAAATAAGATCTAAAAATGTGTGCCCATATTCTGTTTGCTATTTTTAATCTTTGCATTCTAATCTCATATTCTATTGTCAGTGTCTATGGTCTTTAGACTCAAATCAGCCTGATCTTCACATGGCAAGACATTTTTGCAAAATAGAAAATGGCTTTGGAGTAATGTATATTTGGAAACAGAACATTAGCTGAAATGTCAGAGGCAGTTTCCACCACAAACTGGCACTACCTTTGTGGTTGTATTAGTAGTACTAGTAGTAGTAGTAGCAGAAGTAGTAGTAGTAGTACTAGTAGTAGTAGTGTTCTTCAACACCTATGCATCGATACTTTATTTTTGAAGGAAAATCATGTGAAAATATTATAGAAAATTTTGTCTTCAAAAGTCTTATTATTAGTAAGAAAACCCGAGCAGCAAGTTTATTACATACTGCTATTTCATATTCCAGATTCCGCATAGTTCATACAGTGTTCTTATAGTGAGAAATGTGCTATATGAATCTGCCTGTTACTAGTTTGCTATCCCTTTCATGATCTCTGTTTTGTCCTTATAAATCTCAAATGGCCTGTAACAGCTGGTTCATGTGTTAAAAATGACCTGAAGGTGCTTTTCAGCCTGAATGATGGAACTTTATACTGGAAAATTATTTCTCTACCCTTGAATGTCAGGAATCTTTGTATTCATATGTTATATGGAAATACACATCCTTCAGCTCTGTTGATGCATAGCAGCGTGTTCTCTAGTGTATGTAACTTGTTGAAGTGTGAATATCCACGAAGGTTCTTAGGAATGCTGTAGCTACTTAAACGCCTCAAGTCTGAAAAGGTCTCAAGCTTCTCATTTTTAATGGAAAAAGAGACATTTACATTTTCTCACAGTTGTTGCTTTCAGTGAATGCTTGTATTTCCACGAAGAGCATGGTTTCACACGGTCTGAGTGAAAGAAATGTAGAGAAAGAAAATATGCATATGTTTGAGGGACAGGTTAAGAGAATGGGCCTATCGTTAGTTCTGTATTCTAGTTATATCTACTACTATCGTACTTAAAAATATTTTTTTAATATATTAGTCTTTGAAGAGTGCCCTGATCTCAGATAAAGTGGTTTCGTCAGTGTGCAACCTATGATCATGAGACAGTGAAAGTAGTAGTAGTATGCTTGTCAATACTTGTAGTTTAATTTCTCTATAAAAAACATTCTTTTAAATCACCGGTCAGTTATTCACATTCGTGTGTCTGTTTCCTTCATCTTGCCATTTTTAGTGGCAGGCAGGAGAACATCAGATAACTTCCAGTGGAAGTTGTTCTCGTGTACAGTTAGTGGCACAGAAAAGCTCAGATTGGGTGCAGGTGAATATGGTCTGCTAGGAAAAAGATCATCCATTGGAACTGGCAGCTACATGGGTAAGAGAAAGGTGAAGACTGTGACATTCACAAAAGATATATTACAAAATAATTATGAAAATAAATAAACACTTGGATTGTGTTTCTGGAGGAGAACTT
Organism: Acropternis orthonyx; assembly: GCA_035583155.1. Lineage (NCBI taxonomy): Eukaryota > Metazoa > Chordata > Aves > Passeriformes > Rhinocryptidae > Acropternis > Acropternis orthonyx. Next base: position 43,656,600 of record JAWWEU010000091.1, read on the forward strand.
GTGTTAGCATCACCATAACCTTGCCACATTAAATTTGTTTTCCAAACAATGTACACAAGTAAGGAAGAAATTGCCCTTACTACAGAAAAACTAAACACAAACCAAAGAGCTAAAGCAAAAGCACATTTGGCAAATAATTTCAAAATTGACTTTTTGGCATTTAGTGTTAAATTTTGGGTGACTCAAAAGGGTTGAGAATCTTTTTCTGAAGAAAACATATAATATGTAACCTCTCCCACTTTAAGTGCTGAAGACTGGGATCCTAAGATAAAACATTTAACAAGAACCCTAAGAAAGTAGTATCTTACCAATTAACTTGTATTATTTGGTTCTCTGCTGCTGCTGATGTCCAATAGAAAGCATTGTTCTGATCTCTCACTAAGATAAATTGGACTCTGAATTGTTAGGAGTATTGGGAATGTAAGGTTTATGATCACAGAGCAAAAGAGTGTAGGAGGCACATAAGAACACATTTCTGAAGAAGACCTCTTGTTCTGAGAAAAATCAGTGGGTAAAAGGGATAAAAGATGTAGTTCAATCAACTTCTGCTTCAGGTACTCTTCCAGAAGGTCAAATCCACATGAATCTGAAATCACATTTTATTTTTAAAAAAACTGATAGTTATTTTCATCACTTTTCCCTTTCAAATAATATGTACACTGGTCTACAGATTCTATTTGTTATTGAACACGTAATGTCTGCTTGCAGCAGCAGTCCTCTGCATCAGCTGACTCTCAGAAAGTATTTTAGAAAAATCATACTGTGATTGAAGTTAATGTTAGATAAACAAACACATTAAAAACAAACGAAAAACACCAAACAAAATCTGCACCAAAAGAAGCAGACACATTTATTTTCTCTCAGCCTAAGTGAGAAGTAGCAATTTTCTACAGGCTTCTGAGTATATACTTAACTTTGGATTACTCTGAAAAATAAAAATAAAACAAGTATTTTCTGTCCTTTTCAAGAGGTTAATTTTTGTTGTTTGCAAACTGCAAGCTGGTTAATTTTTCAGGAACGCTTTCTAGAAGCTGGCACTGCTTCTAAGAGCATACAATTTATACCTGAGAATTGCAGCCTAAAGAAGAGAACTTCGTATTTAGGCATGCAAAGGCACAGCCAGACATTTATTTCGTGTTTTAATTAGAAGTTCATGGAGTGTTCTACCATTTTTATTAATTAAAAAAAAAAAAAACCTTCAAGCAAAAGAGATTTAATCAGAGGTTTATACTAAACCTGTAGTTTTTAAGATTACAAACTACAGTTATTATGTATCAGCATTTTCCATGAAGCATTCTGTCATTCTATGGAATTAAAAAATAATAAACTACATTTTGTTTAAAATACAGGTAACCAATATAGACATGTTACGCTGTTTATACATTAATAATAAAGCGAAACTAGATATACTTATAATATTGAAATGTCTCAGTTGAAAGTATACCTTTTTGTTTGATTTGCAAAGACCAAGGTGTCTTCCTTTCAGTATCAGGAATCTTGCAATTAAATTATGGATATTCGTGCAGTATTTGCAATACTTACTCTTTCAGTGATTCAGTAAATGAAATAAGGAAGTAATTACTTAAATCCTCTTAATAAGAATTTTTTGTACTATTAATCCCATGTTTAAATACTGCAGTATCAATAAACAGGTTTTTTGCAGTTCCTTATCTATGAATTAAACTATCATTTTCTGTAAAAAATTGTTTCAGGATTTTTTGCCACTAATGAATTCTCATCACCTGCTTCAGTGGCTAGAATTTTTTCTCTTTATCTAGATTATTCATTCTCAAACTGATTTGTGAACTGTTAGTGATCTGTGACCTCTGAGCCTCAAAATAAAATGATCTCTGAGCAAAAGCTATTTGGGACTGGGGAGTTTGAAAGCATGCTAAGTCATTTTTTTAGTAAATACTGTGCAGAAAAAAAACCTGGAGAGCACACAAGTTTCAAAGATGAATATCCTAGTTTTCTATTTTAGGGGAATAATCAGTTTTTCTCTTGGATTAGCATGATAGTTCACTTTTATTTTTAATTGGAAATACTGTGCTGCTTTTTTCTGTTGTTCCTTACATTTTGGGTATTCTCATTTAACTTGGTATGAGTGTGGTTTAGAGTGACTAATGAAGACATTTATTAAGTAGAAGCAATTTGTTATTACTGGGCCTCAGTTTAGACTTCTTTTCTGTACTATATGCAAGACTAATAGATAAAAGTGTATTGTATAAATAGAACAGAAACTGACTGTCTCAGTTTAATCTACTAGCCAGTGAAAGAAAAATTTTTGCAATTACATGACCCCCATACTACCGTTTTCTGATTGATGCACGGGTTCAACATTTTTATTTTCACAATAGCTTTCATTGTAAATACCATTTTTAACTGAAACAGATTACTGAGCATTAGCAACAATGATAAACACATTATTCTCTTATGTGTCATCTTACACAGAATTATCTAATTTTGTTAGTAATCTAAACTGGTGTTTTGAAATTCAGATTTCTCGGAGTTAAATGTTCTGTGTCTTTTAAAATTTTAGGGATAAACTCTCCACCAACCCATGTTTTTTAAATGCCTGTGAACAAATTTTGTTAAATGCTTCATAACACTGATCTGAAAAATAAATTTTATCTTCTCACAATGCATTTAATAATTGCTGCAGCCCTTTCATTTGTTAGTGTATTGAAATTAACCTCTCTAAAAAATTCAGGTTTGTACTGCGATATTCCTGTGCATACTAAATATCAACATACAAGGAACAGCATTATGTTTAAGGACTAATGTAAAATATGGCAAATACTGAAAAAAATAAAATTCTACCTACCTTGAGAAGATTAGTCCTGTTATTAAATTCTGACTGTGAAAAACAAGTTACAGAAGGTATAGGTCAAATTTTAAACTACTATAAATTGTTTTTTACTTTAGTGTTTCTGTGCTTGTTAGTATTTCTCAATTGTCTGTCTCAGTGAACTTAAAAATACCCATTATGGAAGAAAACATTGTAAGAGCTACCAGAAGAGTAAATCTTGTGAATGATAAAATAAATTTCTTGTGTTGGATCCATAGCAGATGTTGACTAACTCCAATTCTAACTCCAATACTTTTAAAACCTATGGTGACATACACTCAGATATGTAATGAATGTCAGTATTAAATGTATTAAGTGCTTATATATTTTTCACTACAGGTGAAGTGCGATCAATACTGGCCAAGCAGAGGCACAGAAACTTATGGACTAATCCAAGTGACCCTTTTAGACACTGTTGAGTTGGCAACATACTGTGTTCGTACATTTGCACTTTACAAGGTATATATACTTATATTTAGTTACGATATACTTTTAAATTGGAAGGTTGGCAATTTTTTCCCTCCTGTCCCCTCTCTCCCTTCCTGTCACTTTCTTCCTTCTGCCGTCTTACCCTCCTTGTTTTTGCTTCATACCTTCCTTGCCTGCCTTTTTCCCTTATTTTCTCACTCCCTTTCTCCTCTTCCCCTCCTTCCAGTTTTCTCGCTTGTTTCTACTAGCAGCACTGAACAATGAAAATACTAAAGAGTGCATTTTCCTTATAACATGGAGTTTTGCAAGTTAGTACAGAGTTCTTACCATGAAAAACCATTTAACTGAATACTAGCTAAAGCTCTGGCAGTTGTGATGCACAGTTATGCAGTGTAGTTAAAGCTCTTACATTGTTTGAGTCCTGTAATTTGGATTTTCCTTCATAGTCTGAGTTCTGTTCTCACTGGCCCCAAATATAATTTAAATCATTTTCACTGGTATATATGTTTCTGCAATTGTTTCATTGAAAAATGCCAATATAATCTCAAGTGAGTTTTGTCATGAAAATCTTAAATTTCATAGAATGGTTCGAGTGAGAAAAGGGAAGTGAGGCAATTCCAGTTTACTGCCTGGCCTGATCATGGTGTCCCAGAACACCCAACACCATTCTTAGCTTTCCTGCGACGAGTCAAGACTTGCAACCCACCTGATGCTGGCCCTATGGTTGTACATTGCAGGTAAGCCCAGAACTTCTTTCCAAACATCTTATGTCAAGATTACTGCTTTCTGTTTTGTTGCAGAAGAAAGTACTATTTCCTTTCAAAGAGACTTTTGAGGTCTGTCAAAGAAAAAGATGGTTGTATTGCAAATTGAGGACCTGAGTATGGCACTGCCAGCTTGGATAGGCTAGAAGAACTTTATTTGATCTGTGGAAGATTAATCTAATTTTAGAACATCTAAAGATCTCGAGGGAGAACATCTGCAGGAACAGTATACGGCATTCAGGACAAGCATAAAAAGAAAGAGGACAGTGTTGGCTTAAGAACCTGAGTATTGAAGAAAGCGTGTTTTGAGCTTTTGAAATTACATTGTGTGTGAAAGTAATGAACATGAGAATTAAGAAAGGTAAATGGGAACTTTTATTGAAAATAGGTAGGAACCCAAATCATATTCAAGGTTAAATTCTCAGTTTAGGACTTTGAGGAGCTGAAACTGCAAAGGATGTACCTGAGAACACACTGAGCTTAGTTCCAGGGAAATGAGTGCTCCATGCATTTTTGCAGAGTAGCAAACCTCTTCAGGCATTATAAGGTATGAATTAATAAACTCTCAAGAGGAAAATGTCAGCTACTCCTATGTTTTGGGAGTAAGAAAATGAAGAAGAGGAGATACGGATTCTTTGGAATGTTTGACAAGAGCAAATCTTTCAGGAAACCTTAAAATCATGTTGATAAGAACATTATCAGAACACGTCTACCAATATGACAGAAGTAAACTGTAAGATGTGTTCCCCTCATTCCACAGTTGTGTTGTCATATCTTGCACAGCTACTCTGTAGCCCCTTCCAAAGCAAATTCTTACGATCACTGATTTTTGTGAACTTTATTTGGAATACCTTCAGTTAGTAGGGCTGAGAGCTACTACCCCCTGTTCACTGAAGGTACAAATGTATAGCATATTTGAAAACCAGTCTTGCATTTGTCATCAAGAACTTGAGGAATAGTAATTATAAGGATTGCAGCATACCACCACCTCTAGTTCTGACTTCTTACATATCAATAAGCCAGCCATGAAATCTGGTAATTTGAACACTTTTACAGTGATTGAAAGAGTCTCCTGTAAATGAGATGGGAAAATAGTCTACAGGAAAACAAAATAAGCAGTCTTCAATATTGAAAGGCATGGACTGGTTGGAAAAGATCAGAGAACATGGAAGACAGATATTTAATGTTTCTTGAAACACCAGGGTTAGGCATGTCTCAGCTATAATTTCATCAGCTTGATCCATATATAACATAACACCAGAGGTCCTCAGCAGTGAAGATGCTGTGCTCTAAATTAAAAAATCTAAATGAAAACCAAACTTAATAGAAGAAATTTATCTTCCCACTCTGGGAAGGCTTTTAAGTTAGTTTAATTGCCTAATTTCTCTCAGTGCAAAAATAGGCAAATTAAATTAGTTTTTAAGAGTAATATGGCTAGTCATTGGATAAGATGAAATAAAATTCAGTGCTTATTATCACTCATTGGTACTGATGAAATACAAGGCCATTATTTTTCTTTTGTCATGGGTTATGCATGCAAATTTCATTGAAAGTGGTTCTCAGTTTAGGTGGTATGATTTGATGCTTGTTGAGGGACTTATTTCTGAAATTTGTAGTAATTTATTTATCAATACTCTACAGTATGCATAGCCTGCTATACATAAGCTTTTTGCCTTATGTATAGTTACTTGTAACATTCAGATTTCAGTCACCTCATACAACCTAACCTTCTAGGAAGCAGACTTTCATGTATCCTATTATTTTAGCAAGCTTTTTAAATCCCACTCCTAATTCCTAGTCTATGAGCTGAATTAATGAAATCGGGTTTTTGACAAATTTAAAAATTTGTATCTCTGTAAAGAAAAATTTTATGTGGCTGGATGTTCAGCAACAAGTCTTGTGGACAGGCCAAAATATAAGAATGTCCTACTTAATATTTTATATGCTATCTAACTGATAGACTAACAAGAATAAATTACTAATGTGTATTTCTCACAGCAGTAATGTTAATATGAATGTCACTTTTCAGACATATTGTAGCAACATTATATTCTGAGATTTCTGTTGCCCTATCATTTTAAATTCAATGTTTTTTTCTCAGCGCTGTCCTGTGCAGGGCCAGGGGTTGGACTTCAGTAATCCTTATGGGTCCCTTCCAAATCCAGATATTCTATGATTCTATGGTTATTAAATACCAAAAAATAAAAAAAGGAACAACAATAGAGCATCACCACAATATTTTTAGGTTAGAAGATATGTCTTACATATATAGCAACATGAAAATCCTTCCCATTCGGTTTGAAAGTAGAGTACTAGACATGCATAAACAGTTCATTTCAAGCTCATAAAAATTAATCTTATGTTGAAACAGAAAAAATAACCAAGCTTTGCATGTTATCTGTGTTGCTTCTTAGAAAGTGCTTTCTGGA
>JAWWEU010000091.1:43663169-43678333 GCA_035583155.1 Acropternis orthonyx
GTGCTTTCTGGATTTTCTTCTCCCTCTCTTTTCTTTTGCTTATTTTGTAAGTTTCTCCATTGCATTCTTTTCTTTGCTTGTCATTGTCAACTATTTCACTCTTTTTTCAATTTTTTTTATCTCCAATGTCTGGACTGATACTAATTCTGTGGACTTCTCTGATTATATTTCTGTGCTTCAATTTCACTGTTTCCTCAAACTTACTTCACTGTTTATATCATATTGCAGAACCATTTCAATATGAACTATGTCCCTACCTTTCTTAGTAAGTTCTCTGTACTAAGATTGTAATTCTAAAGGTAACATTCTCCTTTGAATTTTTGTCATGCACAACTTTTTACTGCCCTCTACTAGTCACCATTTTCCACTGAGATGTTTTATCTATTCTTGACAAATTCCTTGCTTTCCATTTCTTTCTTTGCTGGCTCCTAGTCTGCCTTTGCAGCATTTTTAAATTTTCCTCTGTCCTTGTTCTGTATCTTATCTTGTCAATGTCTCCCGTTTTGTGTTCAGGAGTCCATTTTCAATAAATTTCCTCATTTCATCCAGATTTAAAAAGTATTTAAAACTTTCCCAACTAGAACCAAAAAATATAGTAGAAGACCATATCTTGTCAGTCTTTTCCATGATATGTCAGTGAAGGAGTAATCTGAATTTAGTTCCTAGCACAAACATTGGATTTATAATGATGAGCATAAGCCATCTAAGACATCACTTTTACCTTCTTTTATGTTTCTTCCAGTGCCTAACAAACTCTCAGGGCTCAGGAAATTATAATAATCAAATGTTAATAGAAATACAAACACAACTAGGGTTGCTTTTCAAAATGTGTTTGGTAAAAACGAAGAGTAGGTGTGAAGAATCTGTGAAAGCGTTTTTCTGCAAACTTTTAAACAGTAAAAAACTGAAAATAAAAGCTGACAGGCAACTAAGTACACCCTGCCTGGGTAAGGAATAAATAGTAGAGCCAGCTATCAGTATTTTGATCCTTACAGAGTAACACCTATTTATTCTGTATTTATAAGTAGGTCTTGTAAGTGAAAGGTTTAGCCCAAGCCTTTCCTTACTGGTATCTACACATCTGCCTTAATACTGACCAGCAGTTGTGTTTCAGTGCATTTCAGGTTTGGGGATTAAGAGGCTTTTCTAGTTTACTTTGTGGTTTGGGGGTACTGCTATATATCCTATAGAGTTGGGGACCGTAGTTCAGCTTCACAAGTGTGGCCCCAGACCCGTTTGTATCAAAGCCTCATTAGCTGGTAAGCTAGTTTAATGTCCTTTCCTAGGCAATGGTTGTTGAGTGTGTGAAGAATTTATTTAATAACGTAGCAGTGTGCTTAGTGGGAAGAAGTCTGAACTGAAAACAACTGACAACTGGAGAACCCATCTATAAATATTTGAATGCACTCTATTCACATAACTGTGATTAGAAAAATAATGCATAGTCCTGGTGAAATTAACTGAGAATGTAAGTACTGCCATTCAAAAATACTAGACTTTATAAGTTCTGATAAATGCATGTCAAACAAATGCAAATGGAAATCTTTGTTATAAAAATTGTGTGATGAAAGCAAACTACAGAATTATAGCAAAGAAAACTACAGAATTATATGACCAGAATTTCCAAAAATATTGGTAATTATTTATTACTAAGGTACATGCAACAGACACCTTTGCATGTCATTTAGACATCTACTTTTGATAACAGTTTGGTTGCCTCTACAGTATTGAATTTGAGTCTAATACAGAAGTTAAAACCATGTCGAGAATCGTAAGTACATTCTACCAGTCAAAGCTCTTGTTGCCACGGTTTAACCCCAGCCGGCAGCCAAGCCCCACACAGCCACTTGTTCATTCCCCCACCAGCAGGACTGGGGAGAGAATCAGAAGGGTAAAAGCTTGAAAACTCATGGGTGGAGACAAAAACTGCTTAAGAGGGAATGTAAAAGCTGTGCATGCAAGCAAAGCAAAAGAAGGAATTCATTCACTGCTTCCCATGGGCAGTCAGGTGTTCAGCCATCTCCAGGAGGGCAGGGTGCCATCACATGAAAAGGTTACTTGGGAAGACAAACACCATCACTCCAAATGTTTCCTCTTCTTTCTTCATCCCCCCAGCTTTATATCCAGGGGATGATGTCATATGATATGGGATATCTCTTTTTGTTCAGTTTGGGTCACTTGTCCCAGCTGTCTCTCCTCCCACCCTCCAATACACGCACAACTTTCTTGGGCTGTACCATGTGCTGAAGCAGAGGCAAGAACTCTGTGAAGAAAATTAACTCTACCCCAGCCAAAACCACAACACTTGTGCAGAAAAGTTGGCAGGTTTTCAAGTGGAAAAAGTAGCTAAAATATATTTAATGGTGCATTACTTCTAAGAAGAAAACATAAATCATTGCTGAAAGAATTACAGAGCACCAAAGGAAACATCAAGGCCTAATCTAAATGCAGAATTTTTATTTATGTAATCAAATATTTTGGAAGGACCACCTTCATGAAAGAGGTATAGTTGTGATAACATAAATGCATACTGTCATTGCACTCTTTTCCCAGGAAAAAATACACAATTTTTTTTTTAATAACTACCAGGAAATATAGTTCAGTAGACCCTCAGTCAAGGTAAATTTACGTTTAGAAATGCATTTATTATAAACTGCCATGTTCTGTGAGCCTTATTTTCAGTGGGAGATTTGGTAGAGAAAAGCAGCTAAATAAAGGTAAAGCTGGATGGGGAGAAAAAAAAATAAAAAGGAAAAAAACCTCACCACAAATGAAATTTAGCAGTCCAATCCTGTTTGTAGGTACTTTACCAATGTGTTCAAATCTTGATTTTGGCTTCTTTAGAGTGACTTGTCTGAAGATTTTTCTATGGTGGTTGACATACCTGATAGCACATTGATGCTTTTTTCATTTACAGACTGTTATATTTTAAAAATACCCTTTCAGTCTCTTTGCACAGAAGTTGAGCAATGCCTCAGTCCTGCTGGTGTCTCTGCATGACTTACCCTAATTCACAGAATTGATCTACAAAACATTGTTTCTTTAATGAAAAAATGCAGGCTAAACCCCTAGGATTCTGCATTGGTGAGACTGTAATGTGTCGTCTAATGATAGCAGGGAAAGCACACGTTTTTTGTTTGAAGTTGGATTAGTGCAGGCAAACAGGTGCTAATCAGATCACAATAAAACAGCACCAGAGGGTGTTTGGAGTTTTATGCCACTGTGTTTTCAAAACATCACATAAACTTTAGTAGTTGGTTCAGTAACACTACCTAAAAGCTTAACATGTTAGTGCAATCCCATATGTTTGAATCTTTCTTTTTAATACCAGCACCAAGAGGCATATCTTTAAGATACTTTGTGACGTTTTGGGAAGTACTGTTAATGCTGCTATTGCAAACAGAAAAACTTGGATGTTTGGAATAATTTGACTGTTTTAATTTAATCTGTGTCTGACTATACTAACATAACCAGTTAGCACAGTGAAAAATAAGATAATTTTCAAAAAATAACAGAACACAATGTGATACTCTGCTACTGAAAGTAGAATACTTACCTAATTTTTGTTCAATGTTTGTGCACCAAAAAGACAATAATTAGGAAAAAAAACGTTTGTCAAAGGCAGTGATTTTCCAGTGGATTGTTTTACTTCACCTCTGTATCACTTGAACCTCCCTACTGCTGTTCCCACAGGCCTTCAAGGGCTTATTTTCTAATCTGTGCAGTGAGTAGATTGCAGATGACTGCCTATCCTTTTTCACAGTAAGGGAAAAAAGTCTTCCCACTTCATATTCAGAAATCTCTCAAATAAAATTGCAAAAAATACTAAAATTTCCTCATCCCTTCTCTTTCCCTATCCTGAGTGCAACTCAAGGCCTTTCCTAACTTTCTTGGAGAGCTGGAAGCTTGAGAGAGAAAAAGATAGTAAAAGCATTATAGTATGGCAAGTATTTTAATATCACAAATATTCTAAGCTTTTTCTGCTTTATCCCCATGTCGTTATCCAGAAGTTATTGGGTTGCTACTACATTTTTAAATGGTACTGGATATCATCCATATACAAAAAGACCATAACAAGTGTTTTCTCTCCAGTTGTTAGTGTTGAATCATTGTAAATCTCACTAGTAATTTTTTTCTGAAAGTTATTGTTCACTAGTATTAATAGTCTCAGTTACTCTGACCATGCAGACTGTGAGTTGTTTCATTTTTATGCATAACTTTATTCTTAGAATTTACTTCATTACAACAGGTATCTCATAGAGAATAAGGTATCAAGTCTTGCAGAGTTTAATACCTCGGGAGCTTAATATCTGTTTTAGGAAGTGGAATGGGATTCTTTTGGAATATTTCTCTGTCTTCATTTAGTTGTTGGAACTGTAGAATCTGCTGGCAAAAGAGAAAGTCTAGAAGAAAAGTTCATAAAAGCTAGATGGAAGAAAATGGTATAGCAAGACACTACTTGATAATTGTGTAATGTGTGGCATCACAGATGGACAGGAGTTGGGTCTTGCCTTCCTATTGTCACCATAAAAACTTTAAAGGTTGTGAAAATTTAGATTCCAGTAGCTTTACAGTTGAAGGTGTTGGCTGTTTTATGCTGAACATGCAAGAGCTCTCACTTAATTACTGAGCTATATTCATGCAATTACATACAGACAAAAAGCAGAGTCCCCGTCTGTATGTTGATAGATCCAGTGATGGAGAGGTAATGCTCAATTTTCTTTTCTGTATTTCAAATTTGAGTGTCATTAGTTAGGATGATCTTGCTTGCAAAGATGCCAGTTACCTTCCCCAGCTTACCCCTCTTTCACTTACCAGCAGTCTGGGTTTTATTAGCTTAGGTCTCTAGTTTGTGTCCTTAAATTTACGTACTTATATATGAAAACCTGGAAGTACAAACAGGACAAGAATTACCTTACCATAGTTAACGTGACAGTGTGGAGAGCCCTTTAAAATTGGCCAGGGTACCTTGATAGTGTTTTTTTTGTTTGGTTTTGGTTTTGTGTTTTTTGTTGTTGTTGCTGGTTTTAGAGATAGGAAAATACTATGCTATATTAACTAGAAATCCTCCATGAGGGGTCAAACACAAGGCAAACTGATGCTGATCTGCTTTCAAGTTTTGTCACCAGTTAGAAACTAGTTCTGCTCAGCAAACAAGCCTTTCCTAAAACCTGAAGTCGCTGTATGCACAGTATGCTCTTCCATTGTTTGTGAGCATTAAAGCTCAGAAAGTATTACTAGAACCATTATTGAAATTCAAAGACATACAAATAAGTAATAGCAGTATTTCTTCGTGCAGGTTCAAATACTGAAAAATACCTAATTCTGTTCTCTTTGGTTAAATCAATCATATATGTATAAAGCCATCTTTGGTTGACACTTAGCCTGTGGTTCAGGGGATTATACTCCCCACTGGTGTGACTTAGGCCTGGATTATCTTTTGAAATCCTAAAAAGCCGCTGTGACTGCATAGGGTAAGATTTGTTACTGGTAGCAGTCAGAAATCTGTAAAGGAACATAGGGAATGCTATTACTAGATAGAATCAGTGGTCTATCTAGGCCAGTATCCTGTCTCTGACAATGGCATATGTCAGAAATTTCAGGGGAAAGTACAAAACTCCAATGTCAACAATATTTCAGTAAAGTCTTCTCTCTGGTAGCAAGCAGTTAGTGACTAGCTCAGCCCTGCTTCATGAGAATTTCAATTCTTTTCCCCTTTATTCCTTTAGCTATGTAGAGATATTGGTGAATACTTTTTTGTTTGTATTCTGGATTGTACACACATATTAAAGAACAAAACAAGGCAGTATTAATGATTTTTGACCTTTTTTCCTTGCTGAAGTAGTTTCATTCATTATGTTAGAAGATATCTCTATACTTTTATTTTAAACATGTCCCTTCATTTCACTAACTATCTTTAGATAAAAAGAGAAAAAAAATGTATTATTTAATGCTATTTCATGTTTTACATGTCTACAACTTTCCTTTGTGTTCATCCATCATAGAAAACTGGGACAGCAAAATATTCTAACCCATTCCAGTACTTGTCATGTGGAGGGATGTGGAAGGGGATCCTCACTTCCCCAGTCTTTTTGCTGGCTGTCTCTGGTCTCTCCTTTGTGACATACCCTTTTTTGGTAGCCTGAGTAACAGTAACTATTCCCCAGTTTGTTTGGGTTTTTTTAGTTATTTGGATTTTTTTTTTAATTATTTCTTTTTTAGTAAGAGGTAAAGCAGCAAAAACTATTTCCATAATTATGCCATATTTTCTTGCTAAGTTGGCCAGTGGATGTACTGAGGCCTGACTTTGATTTGGCCAACAAATGGTTTCAATTGAGCAGGTCTGCTGAAGACTGATGGTTTTTCCCTCAGTGAAATAACCTCCCCCTTATTAAAATGTAATCATTTTCTGTAAGATTTTTTAACAAAGGCAGTGCCTTTTCCATGTGTTATCTCAAATTACAAATATGTTAGTGCTGATAATTATTTCCATATATATATTATCATGTCCTACAAGGCCTGTAATTTCCTTTGACCCAAGCTGTAGTTTGATACGTTATTTGATCAGCACTCTTAGTGAGTCATTTTATCCATATGTATTTAGTTAATTGGTTATTTTTTTTCCCGCCCATGTTTATATATAATATACTCTAAAAAGGAAAAGGAAATCTGACTGCTTGCAGCTGAATCTAGTAAAAGAGCAATTAGGTTCTATCAGAGCCAGCAGCTGTCCGTAATGAATTCTGAATTAAAATTATGAGTGAAGAAAAGAATCCAGCCATCTGCAGGAAATGTGAAAATATTTTTATAACCCAATAGCTGAATTCTGGAAAAGGGTATCTCTGAGATTTCCCAGCTGTACCTACATTAAATTCTGGAATATCCATGGACACAGAGTATACTGGAATGCATTGCGTCAACTTGGCTACTCGACATGTTTGGCTAACTTTGAACAGGCTGTATTTTTATCTAAAGTAATCAGCATGAAAGTCTCTTTAAATCCTCTCCCGTCTCTAGAAGTAAAATGCAGCTTTAAAAATCGTGCTGTTATCTTTTCATGGAGGCTTTCCAATCAGTATTCTGCCCTGAATATTAATCTTTCTTCATTTTTCATACTTTTATAGACTTAACTTCAGGGTCTCATCACTTATCAGATTTTGTCAGGGGCTGCTTTTCCAAGTGAATCCTGCATTGTGATGCCTTTTTTTTTTGTCACCTGAATTTTAAAAATAGTTTTTAATATTTAGAAAATGTCATAATACTATCCAAGCTCATTTTACAGCTGCTTTGAAACTTCTACACCAAAACTTTAATTATTTTCATTATAACTTGTCCACGATTTTTGCTCATAACTTCAAAATACGGGGCGGGGCGGGGCGGGGGGCAGGGCGGGATGGGATGGGGAAAAAACAGATTAGTGTCTAACCTATAAATGACAAGTTGTGATTAAGAAATGTGAAATGCTTAGTGGTATTAACCTCTCACAACCTGATTTTCTACTGTGTTACAGAGAATTCATGTTGGTATAAACACTGCAGATGTAAGAAACATTGTAATGAGTACCAAAGCTTTTCAGCTGTCAGAGGGGTACTGGGAGAGATATTAAGGAGGGCATTTAATCTTTTCACCGCTTGGTCTAAGAAAACAGGGCTAGTCTTCCTATGAGCACATCAGAAAAGCCTCAGTTTTTTTCTTCTGTTTTCTACTGTGTAACATCTCACATTAATACCATATTGCAACCATTTCAGCTTAAACCATATTTAGAGGTGGAAGCATCACATTTGTCTTATCCTCTGAATGTATGTTTTAGATATATTAGTTTTCTATCGAAAGGGAAGAGATAGTCTGAGATGGAGATCCAAAACAGTATCAATTTCAAACTTGAGGACTAATTTCTGGTTATTTCCAAGTTTCTAAAGTAGGGGGAGGGAGGGATAGGAACAGGTGGGGGGGAAGCTGGGAAAAGAGAAAAAATGGATTTGTAGACAGGTTTATTTAGGTCTCTGAACTGTGATCGGTACTGGGGGGGGGGGGGGGGTGGGGGTGGAACCCCGTGTGAACGGAGTCTTGGTACTATGTCTTCTTTTTCCTTTGTACTCACTGGATTAAATACTGTGTCTGGATGACAATCTGAGACCTCATCACTGTTCTATCAGTCTGAAAACCAAACACAAAAAGTCCTGGGGGCAGCTGGTGTTAAGAAAAGAGACAATTCTTGACCACAATAGGTATACAAACACCTAAAATCAGGAAAGGTTCCAGCAGACTCTGAAACTTGGAATCACCTTAGTGGTCAGCAAATACTTTCAAGATCTTCCAGTTATCCAATACCGCAGAACACATTTTTTCCCCCATTTTTTAATTCATTTTCAGATAGCATCAGTTCACCTTCAATTACGCACACGGATAGACTAATAGCTGTTCTATGTGAAAATGTAATTGAAGCACAGAAATATTCAAAAATAGAAAACTATAACTCAACACATTCCAGTCTGAGAATGCAAAATATCTTGAACTACAAAGAAAACAACAAATAGTTCTTAGCAAGAAGCATAATTTTTGTTCATTGACTTTGCTGCTGTGCTTTAATCTTCACCTTTTTTTTATTGATGATAGTATCTCAGTGTACTTCCTCTCCTAAATTATCCAGAAATACAGTTTCCTGTATTTACTACAGCTGTTCATTCATAGATTTGTCTTTAATTGAAAGTAACAAGTCATAGTAAAATTTGATTTTAAAGTTAACCTTAAAATATTTTCTATTTTTTAAACTCTATTTCACCAAACTCTATTTCAGTAACTTTTAGATCTTTCTTTCTTTAATGGAATGCACAATGACAAAAATGCATTGTGAAGGCATTGTACAGTACAAACAATGTAAAATATACACCAAAACTCAACAAATATCACAGAGAAGGTATATTTAGGATGGTTACTCTTTTATGCTCTAATACAGAATGAAGTACACCGAATATGTAAGACTGTATTTAGAGAAGTAGGAAAATGAGGAGAATATCTGAGAACTGAATTAATTGTGAAATAAAAAATTTCAGTAAATCCTTGTGCTTAGATAAAACAGTACAGGGGAACACAGTTTTTTTTTTAATTTTTCTTTATATGTCTGAGTAATTTAAGAAATTGGATGATAGTGTGATTAAGGTGTATATATAAAAATCCTCTATGAAAAGCAGAATTTTGGCATGTATTTTTATGTACCATCAACAATCAGTTCTGAGGGGAAACCATGATAAGCAAAATAAGTTAAATGAATTAAAGTCAATGAACTTTTCAGTTGTCATATTGTGTAATTTCTGCTATATTCTATCACACAAGCAAAACAATAAGAGATTTTTTTTTTCACCAACAATTCATTATTTCAGGAAAGAAGCAGATAGAAGTAGTCTATATTAATCTATCCCCTTTAAGAAAGATGAAGCAGGTATCAAAAATAGTGGTGTGCCTTTTCAATGGTATAGCCTCTAAAGGTGTCAAGTACCCAAAGGCAGAAGTGTAATTCAAAAAGAAGATGTAATTCAAGAGTTCTAGATGATCTGATTAGCAATTGGGAAATTGAATTTTTGCGCTTGCTTTCCCTAAGTATGTGGGACCATGAGACCAAGTTTAGACAGCACATTTCAGTTTCTCTTCTCCCAGGACATGTCTAGAATGTCCTTTTGGATAGGCACTTTTTTAGAGTGCCTACCCAAATTGCAACAAGTTTAATAAAATATTTCTGCAAGAGAAGTTGTGTCTGTAACTTTTTGGGTAATAACCCTTAATTAGTCCTTTCCTGTCTAAACTCTTTTTGGCATATGTGGTATTCTGTAACAATAAGTTTCACAATTTAATTATGTACTACTTTAAAAACTACTTCCTGTTTGTTTTAAATTCTCATATTTTATTTGATGATCCTATTTCATCTGTTGCAAGTAAACGATGAATAGTCATTTTCTTTCACCTCCTCCATGCAACATCAGCTTATGTCTGGTGAGAGGATTTGAAGTACTGTAATGGAATGTCATTGTTAGAAGGGTCTCTTAAAGAGACTTTTGGTTTTTTTGAACATTACTAATGCTATGTTTTTAGCCTTCATGGAAAACTCAGCTTTCTGGTAGTTTGATTCTGTATGTTTTAATATTTGAGAGTTTTGTTTGTGTTCATGATATACAATCTCATAAGGCAGCTTCTTGTCCTTGATCTCTCCAGAGCTGAACTTAGGATTAGGTGGAGAGCAAATTTGCTTCCTGAATATTATTATGCTTTTGCAATTGCATATTACAAACAATTGGGCTTAAATCTAGGACAGTTATATTTGAAGAATTTATGGTAATATTAGAATTCTGAGAATGTACATCTCATCATCATAAAGCTCAGCAAAAGAGGAAGGATCTAAGGGTGACTTTTGATTTGTAACCTACCAAGGCTTTTGCCCACTATCTATGAAAACTAGGGTGAGTTCTAGACTGAGCTTTATCTGCTTGTAGTGAAACAGTTTTCTGTTTTCTGATTCATTTCTGTTCATTTTTAAAAGTTTTGTATGTGACAATGACCAGTGTGGTTGCCTCCATGCATAGCACAGAGATGAAGAAAATTCAGTGAGTACAATCTTCTGTTTGGTAAAGCATTACACCTAAGAAGGTGCTGTATACCATCCCTGCTGGCTGGTATCTCACCATAACCACAGTGAGAACAAAAGAAAATCACTGTGCACTTGCAGATCAATTCTCTAAGGTCTCTTATAAGTCAGTACCAGAGTTCCTGAAGCAGTTCAGTATCTCTTCTAAAATGAAATTTAAATTTACTCTTTGCACAAGGTCTTTATGTTACTTTGGTCAGATTTATTTTTTCAAAAGGATGTTCAGTGGTTTCATAAGGGGTTTTTTTGCTGCTTCCTGGAGAGACAGGTGATTTTCAATTTTGTTCTAATTTCCTAACAGGAAAAAGGGAACATAACCTAAGTATTGCCCTTGTCAGAACTACTACAGAATTTCTGTGGGGTTGGAATCTAATTAATCATATGAAGTTCCTTAATAAAATCCAGACTTCTTATATATTTGCCATATCACAAGCAATTTTATGTACTCTCAGTTCATAAATGCAAGCTTCATTCAATCTGAAACAGTAATATTCAATAAAATTTTCCCCTGATACGAGCCAAAAATGTCCTACATGATTTTTGGTTCATATTTTACTGTCTTTCCTTCCAATTAAATGGTCTGTGAATACTGGTAATTACACTGCCTTCCTTTGCCAAACCACTGAAGTATCAGTAAAGGGTCATCATTTAAACAGCTACAAATTAATCACAAAAGCCAACCTTTAACACATCCATACAGTGATTTTAATGCAGAATGGCCCCCTTATGCCTCTTCATTTTTCTTTTTGTGAATTGTAGCTATATTGTATCACAGGACATTAAGCATGTTTCAGCTCATGGATCTGAGTCAGTCATGTTTTTAGAAATTGAAAGCAAATGTTATAATAATGTAAATGACAATATTTTAAGCAATAACAGTTTCCCAGTAGGCATGCCTATTTAAAAGATTTCTTAGGTTTTCAGCTCACAAACATAACAGTACTTTTCACTAACAAAAATGACAGAATATTTTTTTTAAATTCTAAGTTTGACAGTAAGACCAGAAAATGCAAAGCAAAAGGGCAAGAAAGTCAATAACAAAGGTAGAATTAATTTATGAATTATTCTTATTAGCTGAATTATCATGGTTAGCAGACAGTACACAGGGAATTTAAATTTTTTTTTTAGTGTTCAGTGAGTTATTAGTGAAGAGTCAAACTGCATGGCTTCCCAGCAGTGTGTCATACCATATTAAGAAATCTGTATGATAGTAGAAGAGAAGAAGAAACAGGGGATAAAGATAGGATAGTTCCTTGCTTTTGTATAAGAAGTTATTGGAGTTTAGAGTTAGAATGTATTGGGAGGGTTTGTTTCAAAGAGAAATTAAGTTGAAATCTTCATAGCATTGAGTGCATTTTTATGTGGAGGGGTAGTCTGGTAGACACACAGCTCATTTATAACAGGCAGAATTGAAATGTCCTGAACACCTTAAAATAGTAAAACATCTTGCTGGATAAAATAATCCAGAGATGAGTGTGTTAGAAGCCCAGGGGAGCCAAATGTCTTAAAAATTATAGGGTGTCAGACCCTCTACCCTTATCGTGAAATTAGTGCATAGTAATGTGTTTGGATCTGGTGTCATGATCTTTGCAATGTCTGCATAGACTTGTAAACTAGAAAATATCTTCTGTGCTAGACTATACTAATAACTATTCCTCTTTGAATTTGCTCATAATAAGAATAAATATATAAATGATAATGCAAAACATGAAAAGAAGAACTGAAAGTTACTCATTCCAGCTGAAAGTGCAAGCTTTTAACTGGGTTGGAATTTTGCAGTTGGAGTCTGCAGGTATCAGTGAACTTTCAGTGGTTGATCTGAAAAATGGCATATCCAGTTACAAACATGGTTCTGGAACAGCAATTCATTAATACATGATCGCAAAAAGAACCATATTCTAGATTACTGAGGATATCTGCACTGTCAAACCTTCCTTTTTCTCACTTGGCCAGCACGTGGCATGCTGATAAAAACTGAATGTGAAAAGTAATCACTTAAAGAATTATTTAAAATGTGATGTAAACCAATCTGACATACAAACGTGTGCTAGTTGTGTTGATTTCATTGCCATTATAAGAAAAAACCCAAACGCAATAGTGTGACGGCTTTTTGAGGTTTTCTTCCTGATTATTAGCAATGTTAATGTCATCAAGTTTTCCTGGAATGGGGCTTTAATTGTACACGGTAAATTAACTGCTGTTTAGCTAGGATAGCCATAATTTTGGTTCTCTTTATATTTTCCTTCTCTACAACTCCTGTTGATGAATGTCATCAATTGGTAAGTTTTTGTAAACTCAGAATATCGATTAATTCTTGTCAGAGTGGCAGGTAAGAAGGTTGACATTGATGCATTTGGTCTGTTAGCAGAAGTCCTCAGCTGTTTGAAGGGAGTCTACTTCGTGGTACTGGTGACAGGAATACATGATTAACAATATGCAAATAGGCAATCTGAGAAACAAAACTTACCTTTTGTAAGATAAAGCCTCTTTCTGTTCTCTCCTTCTTTCTAATTTGGTTGTAAGTAAATGCAGTTTGCTGGTAACTGGCAAAGATTCTTAAGGTGTCATGTGAGAAATAAATGTTTAACCTCACCTACCAATTTCAGGATGGACTTACGATATTTGATATCTCAGGAAAATACAGGAACTGTGAGAAATTCTGGGATTTATATAATTGTTCTCTAGAAGCTGGGTTGTAATTATTTTTGTTTCTTTCTATTTCTTTGCAAAAATTTGCAGTTTGCTGTATTCTTAAATGTCCTTCTTGTAGCTAATGTTAATGTCTTGAAGGTTTATAAACTGTTGCTTACTATACTATGTACTGCATTTCCTGTCACTAACTGAAAGCAGTTAAGCATTTAGAAGACCAGAAACTATCATTCATTCTTACAGGAACGTTGTAATTCTGGCAGAAAAGTTGTGTACAAAGCCCATTACATTTCACCTTGTGCTTTGAATAGCTACATGTATGCAAATAGTTGAAACAAAACTTTATAAATTTCATTCATACACATGGCTGCAAAAAGATGGCCTGATTTGATTCAGACAGCTGATGGATTTCCTCAGCCTGTGGCTAGCACAGCTGTCTAGTAATGGGTCTCCATTGCAAAGACTCACAGTATGTCCTGACTAAGTGAAAGAGCAGAGGACAGAACAAACTGTGTTGAAAGCAGCCCCATCAGCAGAGGTGGGAGAGGGGTAGAAAGTCTACCTCCAAAGCATGATAGAAATATGTAAGACTCATTTACTGGAACATTATTGTTTGCCAGTAAATTCACCTCTAAACAGAATAGCAACAGCAACATGTTTAATGAGTTAGATATCATTCTACAAATAAAGTGTGAATTCTTAGAGGATTCATCATGTCCAGTAATTTCCATTTCTAAGAAAATATATTTTTAGAACATATTGCAATGTGTTCTATTTCTGTTATAGTCAAGCCTGAAACCACAAGACACAAAAATCTCATATAAAAGCAATCCACGTTCTCAGTTGCTTCTAATGGATGTTTAAGGAGTTTACTTGTTTCAGGGCACCAATATATTTCATAAAAGCTTATGTTCATATTCAGAAAAATGTGCTGTTCAAATCAGTGTTATGAAACTTTAAAACTTAAATGACATAAAAGTAAGCACAATGAATGAAATAGTCCTTCATGTTTTCTCTCCCGTGTTCATTTCTTTTAGTGCTGGAGTTGGCAGGACTGGCTGTTTCATTGTGATAGATGCCATGTTAGAGCGAATAAAGCATGAAAAGACTGTAGATATTTATGGCCACGTAACTCTAATGAGAGCACAGAGGAATTACATGGTTCAAACTGAGGACCAATACATCTTTATCCATGATGCACTGCTGGAAGCAGTGACATGTGGAAATACCGAAGTGCCAGCCAGAAACCTGTATGCATATATCCAGAAGCTGACACAGATAGAAACAGGAGAGAATGTCACAGGAATGGAACTGGAATTTAAGGTACTGGGATTTTACGTTGCGGTTAACCAAAACCAAATGGTGTAACACTTAAAGCTGCTCTGTTCTCCACCAGTTGTTTCCAGTAATATATAAAAAGATATATTAATAAATATATATAAAGATAGTAAAAACATATACCCAGTAATATAATACAAAGATAAAGACATCAGCAGACTAAAATTTTAAATTAGACAGATGGTTATTTCTGAAGCATACAATTCTATCCTCAAAAGGTATCTGGACAAGAACCATTCAATGAGGGTGATTTAACCCTGCTCCTTCTCTATCATTATTACAGCTTGAAATGTGTGTTTGTTTAGTGGTTTAATACTGGAATTTGTCCATGTGCATTAATGGTTCAGACATGAACCTATATAAGGTGTTAAAAGAAGTTTTAAAAATATTTAGGTGATGCAATAGAATATGGAAAAGCAAGCACCTGAAATTGAAATTATTCATGAATGGATAATGAGCAGAGATTATGAAACCTGATAGTGTCATTTGTTTTTGTTATACCTGACCTTAATTCTTTTAATTTGTTTTCAACAGCGTCTTG
>JAWWEU010000091.1:43678343-43699759 GCA_035583155.1 Acropternis orthonyx
ACTTCAAGATTCATCAGTGCCAATCTTCCATGTAATAAGTTCAAAAATCGCCTTGTCAATATTATGCCATATGAGTCCACAAGGGTATGCTTGCAGCCTATCCGAGGAGTAGAAGGCTCTGATTATATTAATGCCAGTTTCATTGATGGATACAGGTACTAACAGTAATGTCTTCTCATATGGTCTGTTTTAAAAGTTTACAAAATTGTTTATGTAATTATATTGGAAATAACAAAACTTAGTATTGAAATTTAGTATTTGTTATTATCTGTGCATGGCATGTTTGAGAGGGTTTTTTAAAAATTTTAATAAAAGGTTTAGATTTTTCCCCCATGTGATAGAGAAAAATTCTGTAAATGACATAGAATCTTAAACATTGCATTTTTACCTATCTTTAAGCCACAGAGAACTCCCAGTATGCTTTACACAATGGTGATTTTAAGCACATTCATGATTTGGAACCTCTATTTCATTGCAATTATTCTGATTAAAAAGATACATAGAAATAACATACAGGAGACAAACTCTGTGTGTCAAGGTTATAGCCTATAATCTTGGAACACTAAGACTTGACCTAATCACCAACAGCATTTTATACGTAAGCAGTTGTGTAGCCCATCAACATCTTCATGACAACATAGAGCAATATGCTGAAGCAGCTGGTAGAAAAAGACATGAAGGAGAAGTGGTATGGTTTTCCGAAGTCACGTTAGGTGTTGCCTGAGTGTCCACATCCTCCACAGAGATCATTATCTGAGCCTGTGTTCAAAAAATGACCAATCACCCAATATCACCACAGAGGTGTTTCTGTTGATTGAGAGAAGTGAGAAGAACACAAACTCGTCATCATCTTATAAAGCTGCTGATCCAGAGGCTTTTAACAGCTTGGTGGTAGCTTCCACCAGTGGGATATTTAGGCCTGGAAATATAGTACACTCCATTACCAAATTTTCTTCCTGCCTTACTTTTGCTAGAGGCATCAAATTGTTTAAGAGGAGTTAATAAAGAAACTGCTTGATGCTATAATTCCTAAATTTAATAGATTGTTAGGCAGTTATTTCTACAAAATGAACCAGCACAACTAAGTGTTTCTTAAGTGCTTTTTACAGCACACAAAATTGAGCAATTAGACTTGCGTTAAAATTTAAATAATAATGATAAAGACACAAATCATATTAATAGAGTAATTTTCCTCTCACAGTTCTAAAAATAAAAATCCGTAGTTTGATTAAACAATCATAAAAAGGTTTTAATGTGCTTGTTATTGATAGTATATACAGTTTTTCCCTAATGTTTACATATAAATAGAGAACATGTGTATCAATTCACTTTTTTGATTAAAATATTATTTTTAATTTACTTTTTTTTCAACATAGACAACAAAAAGCTTACATAGCTACACAGGGTCCTTTAGCAGAAACAACTGAAGACTTCTGGAGAATGCTCTGGGAACATAATTCTACAATTGTAGTCATGCTCACTAAGCTACGAGAAATGGGCAGAGTAAGTACTGCTCTAATACTCCTTTGCTAAAATGTTGGCTTTAGTGTTTCTTTTTATTAAACTATTTCATTGTTGGTAATGCCTAAAGAGGAGAATTTAGGTTCCTTCTCCTGTTGAAATATCCATGGCTTTCTTGGTCCCTAGCTATAAGGTTTTCTAATCTGCCCATGTGTTGCAATAGCCAAACAAGACACAGCATTTTGTTGTGGGACACAATGAGATTCAGCAACTGAGTCTCCATGCTGATATTCTGAAGTATGTAACAAGAGCATTGCTGTCTACTGTAAAAGAAAGATTATTTCTTATTTAGAAACTTCACTTTTTTGGGGTCTCCTTGTAACATTAAAAGAAAGTGTGTTCTGTGCTGAACATTAAAGTTTCAGCACCCAGTTTAGAGTTCTAAACTCATTCCATTGACACTTTGTGTACTGGAAAGAATGAAGCAGTTTACTATTTGGACAGGATTACATCAAGATAAAGCTGGTATATGATAAGTGAAATCTTAGTTGGGCCAGGTATCTGAGCGAATAGAGGTTATTCGGGACATGGCTAATACATGCAGAGATAGAGTTTTGACTGAGCCTGGGGGAACTTACTTCAACAGGATAAAAAGAAAGAAAACTGAAGGTGGTCTCAAGATTTAAATTGAGATAAAACTTCTGTATCGAAAATTAGGCAAGGGATAGCTCTTGCCACTGATAGATAATAAAACTGAGCAGAAGGGTAAACAAGTTCAGATATGCAGTGACCAGAAAGAACCCCTCTGCAATGCAATATTAAAGACATTTTTTTTACTCTACATGTGGAATTTAATGTTCACACCAACACGAGCAGCTCATGTTCCTGTCACTAATGGCACTTCCCATGAATATTACACAGTTTGTGATAGTGCTCTCAAGTTATAGGAAATATATTATGCTTTGTTATTTTATAGGAAAAATGCCACCAATACTGGCCTGCAGAGCGCTCAGCCAGATATCAGTATTTTGTGGTAGATCCAATGGCAGAGTACAACATGCCACAGTATATTCTGAGGGAATTCAAGGTTACAGATGCAAGGGTAAGTTAACACTTTTACACTTTTCCCCATAAGTTTAAAAGAAAATGTCCATTTCTTTCTTTCCCCCTCTCTTTTTTTTTTTTTTAAATTTTTATTATTATTAAAAGAACCCTGGAGTTGTACTTTCTACAAGCAGTAACAAAAAAAGCAGATAAAGATATTATTAAATGAACAGGGTCTTTCTGTAGGAACAGTTGACTTTATTCAAGTCTAACATCTGGGCAGCACAGCTTTGAAAAGTTCTGAACAAATATTTGTGCCAAAATACATTAGGTGATTTAAGGACCATTTTTTACTTTTTCCTCATTTCCCTGTTGATCATTTCTAGGGATAATTTTTGCTATTTACAGCAGTAAATATGTTGTTTTGCACCACCCTCTAGGCTGAGTGTGTATGAAGGTTTATACATTGAGATTTTAAAACTGCAGAGCAAATGACATTCATAAGAAAAGCTTGACAAACTTTGCACATTATAATTTGAATTTTCATATAACTTATTTCCAGCACTCTAGTATATCTGCAGAGTAGATACATGCAGCTGTGACCCTAGCATCCTCATTTTAATACTGCATTTCTTATCTGAATTCCTAAATCCAAAACTAGCACTGATATAAGTCTAAACATACATAAACTAATACATGTTTGACATTTCTCAGACTCTTCACTTTTAGAGTTTAAGTCTGCATGGCAGGAAAACACACTGTCAGCCTCTGTTTCTGTAGGTACTGTGGAATAATATTTGTTCAAGCAAAATAGCAGGATGTACTGTCTGAGAATAACGAGTGGCTACTTCGAGTTGCTAGTCAGCATCCAAAATATCAGACTTTCTCATAGTTAGCTAGTCTGCTGCTTTTAACGTAAGCATCAAGTAAATTTGGAGTGTTGTCAGTAAGCAAGTCAGCATATGACACCTTCTATTTGGCAAATGAGATTTAGGTGTAGTTTTTTGTAAAGATACTGAAGACACACTGGATCTGTTTCATTC
The DNA here is from genome assembly GCA_035583155.1 of Acropternis orthonyx. Taxonomy (NCBI): domain Eukaryota; kingdom Metazoa; phylum Chordata; class Aves; order Passeriformes; family Rhinocryptidae; genus Acropternis; species Acropternis orthonyx. The sequence continues at coordinate 43,681,892 of JAWWEU010000091.1, forward strand.
TGTTTGAAATCTAGTAAGGATCATATGATTCATAGCTTCTCTAACCTATTCGTGCTTAATAAAAGTGGAGAAGAGGCTCCTAGCATCAATCTTTAAGCACATTTGTAAGCAGAGGTAGTCAAAGCTAATTTCATTACAAATATGCTGATAGTTTTCATAGATCATATATTAAAAATCTGTTCTCTCTCAGGCTGGAAGAGGTATTGTGAACATAGTTCACCAAGATCTGATCACAAAATAACAGCTATAACAAAAAGGCACAAGTGGAGTTGAAGTGCCTGCAAAGTATTTCCAAATAGTTCTTGCAAGAGTTTACACTGAAGTAGGGTATTTAAGAAAGTCTTGCTTACTTACAGCTATCAAGCCAGTAAGAAGTCTGAAAGGGCCAAATAACTAATTTTACCAGAATTAGTTTTGTTTGGCCTGATATTAATATACCTCTTTTAAAAAGTGTCAAGTATATGTGCATCTTGACAGTCCTGTTGTGACATTTTACCATTGCATGTTGTTGCTCTTCAGATTTTAAAAATCTCTTAATCTTGGTGGTCCAAATTTTGTTCAAGTCATCAGTGACCTGACAGCGCTGTTCTAAATTTTGTAGATATGCTAGGAAACTATACCTCCTTTCAAATTTACCAGAAGAGGTAGGAACTACTTACTAAAATGTACTTTATAGTTGGGTTTTTTTGACTGTCACCCCCAGTAATTGAGATCACCTGAGTAAATTGTTGCATTCAAAGAAAAGTAATGCTGCAGCGGTTGTAACCATACTCTCTCCCTTTCTTCTCCAAATCCATCCATACTGTTAGAATACTATCCATGCTCTGGCAGAGCCATGCTAACCAGTGATTCCACAAATTCAAAAAATGAGGCACACTCCCTGTGTAGGGGCCAGCAGCAAGTGTCTGGTGTGGAACTTCCTGTTATTTCTGAAACTGAACTGTGAATTGTTATACAGTGAAACTGACCTCTGTTTCAATCTGCTTCTTTGGACTGCTTTGTGCTCACTTTCTCCATAAACTCCTGAGGTCAATATGTTGGGCCAGTCTCATTTAAGGCTAAACTATTAGTGATGGCTGTAAGAGAGTATTATAAATTCTACAGACTGATCAAAAGTCAATTGAATAATCTCTGCGAGGAGCAGGAAGAAATCCGAATGGTCAACCAATCAATAGGATGATACATTAAAAGCCCTCTGTGCCACATAGGGATCTGAAGGTACTTATTTTAATAACTAACTGTGCAAACTGTGATAATATTTGAAAGAAAATATTTTAACAAAATTTGGCATTTGTATTTAAACTGCTGTTGGCAAAAATCTCATTAAAAGAAATCAGGACTGTTCACAATGGCAGTAGCAGAGGGAACTGTAAGAAATTGCAGATCAGTTCCCAATATGCTTTAATGCTATAGGCATAGACTGAGTAGCTTTATTTCTCTGCTTATTAAATAACAGAAGTTCTTGTCATTTCACAGACTTGCATTGGAATATTGAGTTACTAAAATCATGAAGCATACCAATAGAGTTGATTTAGACACACACGAAAACCAAATATTTACCATTAAATCTATTTATCACATAGAAATGTGTGGTCTTTCCAGTGACAGACTGGACTTAAGTAAAGTGGTGCCTTTCTTGCCTTTTCTACCCCAAAAAAGTTACTGTTACTATAGTGTAAATTCAGTCAGGGTGAGAAATTGCTGAAGAGTTTCCATCTGCTTAACCAACTTGTTGCAAGTAAGTCAGATTTCACGTTTTCTTTCTTTATTTTAGAACAATGGAAAGTTATTCTATAGGGAATCAACCCATTGCTATGTCTTCTTGATTAATTAATGTCATGTGCCTAAGGCTGCGTGAAGAATGCAATTTCATTACGTGGTTTTGGGGGGGAAATGGGATCACAGAGACTCTTATCAGAGAAGTTTATATTAAGAAAAAGCCATTTTGGAAGGAAATATTGAGTTCTTTCTGTTGATGACCACAAGAAATCAAACTGAGTGAATGCTTTCAAACATTTCATTTTGTGTGTGTGTGGCGAAAGGCATACTGCAGAAACAGACTACTGAACTGTCACAGTGGTGTGGTGGAAGTAGGCAGTATGCGTGTCCTATCACGGTGCAGTGGCTGGCACACACACACTTTTTCTGTTTTCCTTACTCATCTGAGACATGAAAGGCAAAACCCCACAATACTAGAGGAAACATGAAACTATTGGGTATTCCTTTGGTTATTTTTAAATTCACATCTATTTCATTTTAAAGATCTGTAATAGCTCAGTGTTTGTGATAGAGGGAAAAAAAGAGAATTGTTGTTGCCTCCAGCATAACTTGTTGATTTGGGGGGGAATCTCCTGTAATAATTTCAATTTTTCATGAGTTTCACTTAGTAGAAAACCATTTTGATGACATGGCAGGGTGAGTGCTTAGGAGACATGATGTCCAGAGGCACCAGTTAACATCTGTAGCCCATATGCCCATGCTTTTAAACGTTTCAGCTGTACCGATTGACAGCATCAGTCATCATGCACAAGGTTTGAAAGTGCAGAACAAATTTACTTTATCCATTTGAATTATATTTTTTCTATGTCCTGACTTTTTACACATTGAATAGAATACAGTGGCAGTGAGCATTTAATAATTTTAGTGGCCTCATTATGAAAAATAACTATGCTGCAGTTTTAAGCAATGGTATGCCTAACAGGGAATGTAGAGCTGCACATGCCTTGTTTGTAAAAGGAAGCACTTCTTCTCGATTTTAACTGACTCCAAGCTGTTTGTGAATTAAGTTAACAGTTACTGAAGGGGAAGTTTGTGGTTTATTAAAAAACTGGCTTGTTTTGACCCATCTTGTTCCAGGCAAAATGTCCACATCATGGATAGCAGCATATTATTAAAGATATCATCTACAAGGAGTGTAATGACTAAATAAGTCTTATCAGTAAAGATATTACTGCCATCATAGCAATGGAAAGTCAGATTGGATGATCTTACTCTACCTGATTCATATTTAAAGGAATTTGCAATCCATAGGATTCAAAACATAACTTACCAAAAAAGTATATACCTTGTGCCTTTAGCCTCAGACACACCTTTTACAGAGTGTCAGACAACTCTCCTATGCAGTGGGGAAGGGAATGCATGCAATGTTGTAATGAAATTACACATCCAGGCCAATGTCTACAAAAGCTCCAGCTAGTACTGCAGTTGAAAGAGTTTTCGTAGATGTGATTTTAGCCATTCCTCAGCACCTCTCAATGTCCTTGTTTTGTGATTGTCTTTATGATTATTGACTGACTGACTTCAAGCCACTGCAATATGCTTTAGTGATACATTATTTGTGTCTTTTGTTAAAGGATGGCCAGTCCCGAACAGTGAGGCAGTTCCAGTTCACTGACTGGCCAGAACAAGGAGTGCCAAAGTCTGGAGAAGGATTTATTGACTTCATAGGCCAAGTGCATAAAACAAAAGAACAATTTGGTCAGGATGGACCAATTTCTGTTCATTGCAGGTAAGTAAACAAAACCTAAAAGCAGCTGATACACAGACGTGTTTTTTTTCTAAACCTGATTGCTGAATATGGCAAAGGTGTATATTTTAATGGAATTTCATAGGTGAATGATTAGAAAATGTAAGCAAATAGAAAATCTAAAAATGAAACACAATGAACTGCTTTACAAAATAGGAACTGTTCTGTGGTATTCCATTTACATGGAAATGTTTCTTCGGAAAGATGTAAAAGCACATGATTTTTTCTTCACTTAAAAATGTATCTAATGCATCGTAAGAGCAACCTGGTCAATGCCTCACACAGAAGGCCTAAAGAGAGCCTTATCACAGCCTGCACTGTCTGATGTTTTTTCCACTGAAAATTAAAAGCAAGTCTGTTACTTTGGTGGGAATTAATAGCTGCAAACAAGCTAGTTACACCTCAGCAGCACATTAATAGCAATAAAGATGAGACAAATAAAAATGGTAGCTATCTCAAGAAGGTGAATGCAATAGAAAGTGATATTTAGAAACTTTGCCTATCTAAAAGTCATTGAGGTTTGGGTTGATGAGATCCAACTTCAGAACTTAATGCTCATTTTTTGATGTGATGACTTCCCTCAATTCTTTTATAATTGATATGCAGATGAAAACAGCTTGCAGGGTGTAAAGGCATAATCCAGAGTGGGCTTTTTAATACTCTTGTATTTTTAATTTATTTTCTTTATAGTAAGAAAGTAAGATTTTCTCTAGAGTCCATAGCAGATGGCCAAAAATAATATCTTTATCTTTTATCTCTTATTTAATAAATTGTTTTCTATAAATTCCATTAGGATTTTAGATACTCATTTTTGTAATATGAAGTTATTTTTAGTAGATTAAATATAATTATTTATATAACAAAAATGCAAAATACTGACACAAGTTCTAAGTCCTTACTGCAATCCAAGTAATGCTCCAATATTAGCATGAAGACAAAGTGAATGAGTATGAATCTACAGCCAGAGAGAGATTCTCATCCTTCCAAAATCAGAAGCAACCAGAAGCACAGTTCTTTATGATCCCCTAATCTGAAAGCCTGATGTAATAAATGTATTGGACTACTTGAATCCTACCTTTTTTGAGTGCCTAAAATATTTTATGGCCTGCTAGGAGAATAGCATTGCAGAGCAGTGGTTGGGATTCATTTGGCAGGACAACCCTGATCAGAACAAGCCTTTTTCTTTGACATTAATGAGTTTTGAGAGCACAGGAGTATTAAGCAATGGATGTGATCTTTCAGGCTAAAATTATGAGTCAAACCCAGTGTAACTAATCATGGTTTGGTCTTTAAATGTCTTTATCATCATTGTTATGAAAATTTAGGGACTGGTAATGCTAATCATCATTATCAGTGTTAGTCAACTTACATAAATAGGAAATGTCCTTAGCAAACTACTAAGTTTATTTCTTTCTTTCAGAAAGCACCAGATCTTGGATACTTGCACTTTCCTAGTCTCTGTAGAATTACTGTACTAATGCCTCCAGTTTGTACCATAATGAATTTTAAAGTGAATTAAAACTCCCCAGTGCCACTTCCTTTTGGTTTTCTTCCCACTGTACACAGTTTTTACAAGCTTGCTTTCTCTGTTACACAGTAAACCCATGCCACCCACAATTTTAAATTTTCCCCTTCCATGTCATTTTTACCAATAGGTCAGTATGTTGAATTTAAAAATTTTTAACCTCATCAGGCAGATAATTAAAAATATTTAAGAGAGCAAAACTGTTCACTTTGAAGCAAAATTTTCTCTTCAATATTGCATATTTATAGTCATCTTATTCCAGCTTTTAGCTGGACAGTGAGGAAGACCAACCTTTCCCAGAATGAATTCAAGATGTATTTGCAGTAAAAAACTTTACAACAATATAAATTCTTTCTCATGGCTAATTAAAGGACCCTAACTTTGGGTTTTAACTGTTTAAACTTTTGTAACCATACTGCATCATGAACTAGTACCTTTACTCTTTAGAAATCCCAAGCATTTTTTGATAGGAATTGTTGCAATGTTAAAATATGCTTGTCAATCTCAGGGGAAGAGGATCAGTTTCCTACAGACATATGTGTAAATATTGCACTTGATGACTAGTTAGGATTTGCAAGCATTGTAATCTTTCCGTATTATACTCTTCTTCATTAAGTAGCATCTCCAGATACTTGTTGATTTGTTAAGAACACAAGACAACAAATAAATTCCTTCCTTTTGCTGAATTAAAGAGTTCTGAGTCATTTTTTTTTAAAGTAGTGAAGATTTGTCTAATATGTGAAGCCAGAAGTCCTCTTGTCAGTTAAGAAAATCATACTGGTTTTTATTGGATATCTTTAAATGGTGGAGCAGGAGTAGAAACAAGGATGTGAAATGCTAATCTGCCTTCATTCTGCTGGTTTCTTCATTCTGGGCCACCTGGTTTAGATCACACTGTCATCAACTCTGTAAAGTCCAAGCAGGTTCCAACGATGTTTTCCCAGGATTTTTCAGGATGTTTCTTAAACATCAGCTTTCTAATTAGCCTCATCAGGGTAAGGAGACCTTACACTGCAATTGCTTTAGATGTCCAGGACTGCTGTCATCCCATATAGGTAAATTAGCACTGACAGCATTATGTTTTCTCAAGTGTTGTGTCAGCTGTCCTTTACAGTCAGCAATGTGAAGGCACACAGGCTGTGCAAAATTGATAAATCTGATCACATATGTTTAATAACCCTAGAAATGCAGTAATGTAGGCCAAACACTAAAATACTGTGTTATACAGTTTGGACATTCAATTTCCACACTAATTTCGTGAATTTACTGGATCTCTGTCATAGTTCATATGAACGTTCAGAGTTCTTCAGGTTTTACCTGCTGTTCCTGTTCTTCCACTCTCCTGTCTGGTGAAGAGGTCTCATAAATATTCAGCTTCCCAAGTTTATGTGACTGAAGAAAACCTGGTGAAATTATTAGGATCAACAGCAAGATGACAGGGTGCTTAATTTCCACCCATAGAAATTCAGCCTTGGAAAATCTTTTTTTTCCTGTGTAGTTTACCTGTCTCTTTGTCCAAGGGTAATCTTCATGAATAAGTAATTACTTTATCTTAAAAGCTGATAGCAATTGGCTCTATTGATTACAAGATTTTCTGTCACTTCTTGAGGGTTTTAGTTAATAACAGAAACTCAAGACAGAACAGAGAGCAAACAAGCCATATATATTCAAGGAAGACATATAAGACTAGTGTAGGAAGACATGGTATCTGAATATCAGCATTAGAAAGAAAAGATCAACATCCAGACTTGAATAAAAGCGGTCTTGAGATTTTTGTGTATCTGTTACTTAAATTGGAGTCTTCATGCTAAAGTTCAATATTAATTCAACATCCACTATTTCTAACTCAAAGTAGAAGGTAAAATAACACAGTGAAGATATGCAAAATAGGGCATATGCACGAACAAACTAAAGTAAAGCAAGCAGTAAAATGCATTTTGGCTTCTTTTTCTCTTGTCAATTTCAGTGTATGTTATTGGCAACAAATGTCCTTTTTTTCCTTCACGTGCACTGATTATTGTATATCTATGAAAAACCAAGTTACTTTGCAAGACTGGAGAGTCAGGACATTCTTAATAGCATATAAAGTTCGCTTGAGCACAGTTATTCTTTTAAATGAAATGTGGTAATTTGCTGTGAAATTTTGCTTACTGAGCCTTTCACCATATAGACATTTGTACACATATGGTGTGTTGTAACTACAGATAATTTGTCAGCCAATTCTTTCAGCATTAACTGTCAATTAACATCCCTTTCCTTTTTATTTCTCTTTGTTGCAACAGTGCGGGTGTTGGAAGAACTGGAGTATTCATAACCCTGAGCATTGTGTTAGAAAGAATGAGATATGAAGGTGTTGTAGACATCTTCCAGACAGTAAAAATGTTAAGGACACAGCGGCCAGCCATGGTACAGACAGAGGTGAGTGAAACAATATCTATATATGATAGTGACGGAAAAGAAGCTGTATTTACAAAATAAAAGAAAAAATAAATTGTAGATTGAGACTGTATAAAATGTGCTTACATTTTTGTCTAAAGTCATATAATGACCCTATGACTACAGAATAAAATCTGCCCTAAAGGTACTGCAAGGACGATTTGCTGTTACAGTAGTAGTTACTGCAGGCTGGGAAAGAAAAATATAATTTCAATAGTGGATCCTAAATTATGGTAATTGAGAAAAACCATTTGTGAAGCATCACCCATTTTTATTTGAACCTTGTTTCCTGGCAGAAATGTATGGTAATAAAGAAGGTGGCAAAAATCATTTCTGCAGGTGGATCTACTGATTTTGTTGTTCTGGGAGCTAAGACTGATGCTGTATTATTTTTATGTTTTTCTTGCCTTTGTGTCACCAAACAAGTGGGTGTTTGGACTGAAAATCATAATGGTAAATTCAGCATTCAGGAGAACTATAGCATAAATACTTTCTGTACTAGCAAGCGTGGCACAGAGAAATAAAGAAAGGGATAAGCTGTATCTACTGATTACTTGGGCCTGCATGCTTGGAACTGTGTCATGTCATAAAGAATGCCTAAACAGTGTCAGTTACCATTGTACTTAATTTCTGCTTTAATTTCTGAACAGAAGACCTGAACTAAGCCAGAGCAATAGGTTAGGAGAACAAAGAAAAAGGGCAAGAGAAGGGAAACATTTCAGGTCATATATTTATTTAGTATAATAGGATTGACACTGGCCTTTAAATTAGTCTGTGAATTTTAAAATGGTTCCCCAGAGTTCGCTATTTTCCATAAAAAAGTTAAACTTGTTTATTAGAAGTAGGTAGTCCTATTTTTAAAAAGACAACTTCAGAAAAACTTCTATGAAAAATACAGATAGTTATTTTTAATCTTGTCAGTTAGCCAAGTAAATCACTGTGACCAAAGTGAAGAGTTAATTCCATTTCTTTTCCATTACCATCATTCTTCTGGATAAACAAAATGAAAAATTACTTCTTTCTGTCATTTTGGCTCCAAGAAATAACTACAGTATACAGAAAAACTATGCTTCTTTGAGCCTACCTGACAAATACAGAGTTCAGTTCTGCAATATATTCTCCCTCCCCATGCTTTGACTTATTTGTGTATGCTTCCTTTCATCCCCACTGCTGAAAGTGGAAGTGTTCTGTACTGATTCAGGATTCTGTGGAAAATAAATCTCTCATTCAATATAAACTGCCAGCAAAACTAATCCTTATTCATCAAAGCACTGGAACTACTTGTGGACCACATATATGCTTAAAATTTAGGCATATGTGTAATGCATTCTGCCACTGTTCTAACTATTCCAACTGAAAGAAAACAATAATCAGCGATCATACCACCTCAGTGAAGCAAATATCTGATTCGTTTCCTGGCCTCCAAAAGAATTTTAATTGTGATCTTAACAAGTGCAGCCTATGTGGGGTTACTGTGTAGCACTATTAGATAAATACACAAGCGTTCTTGATATTTTGGAGCAATCTCTTTTATGTTTTGTTTGGGTTTTTTTTTTTCTTCTTTTGTACCATTTAAAGCCTGAGTGGCAGTGGCAAATCAGTACACAGATGTGCAATTTTAGTGTAAGTGGGCAACATGACATAAATGGGGAAAAAGACTGCTTTATGGGGGTGAGAAAAACAAAATGCCAAATGGTTTCATCAGAGGTATAAGCAAATTTCTCACCACACTAAAATTCTCTCTTTTTCCTGATGTAGGTTGAAATGCAGTCTGTTTCATGTGAATATGGTGCTTTAGCTGCGTATTTCTCTTTTAGCCCCTTTTCTTGCCACAGGCTTAAGGTATCTTACCATCTTCATCAAAGCCTATATTACTGAAAGGTTGGGATTCCCTTTGCTTCCTTAACATGAATTTTAACCTGAGGGTTTTCCATATAGCATTCCATATTAAGGCTCTGATGGACTTTGTCACTTAGTGTATTGTATTTGCTGTAGAATTGATTGAATATTTTGCTACTAGTTTTCAAGTACATGGGGGAAAGCACCTTAGTATGTTCCCTTTGGAAGAAAGCTTTGTGCTGATATTGTTTTAATCCAGAATAACAGACAGTCATTAGGTAAGTATATAGTCTCTGCATAAAAGTAAACTGCATTCTGCAGAAAATGTTACTGCATTAAATGAGTGTCTTATCTTCATCTGTTGTAACTCACAGTAGTTTTCTGTTGATGTTTGCAAGTGAGTGTTGCTGAACTGCAGATGTCTCGGTGGTGTATTTGTTTGTAGCTACAAAGTATGCACTCCCGTTGAAGGAAACTAGAAACCAATCAAAAAACTGACTTTTTGATGCTTTTGTTTTCTATCTTTCTTTCCAGGATCAATACCAGTTCTGCTATCGAGCCGCACTGGAATATCTGGGCAGCTTTGATCACTATGCAACATAAAAACCCATTGTGGATTTTTATTGCAGGCCCTTTAAGATCCAGAGAGCCGCTTCTGAGCCATATGATGTGCTTTAGAAGTACTTCTTAACTCTTAGCTAAGGAGCAATTATTGGGGATATATAAAATAAAAAAAATTTAAAAAAAAAAGAACAAAAGTATTGGGGATATATAAAATTAAAAAAAAAAAAAAAAAAAACCCCACTCAACAACAACTATTCCATGTGGACCAAGAATTCACAGTTTAATAACCTAACCATAATAAAAGAATCCTGACCACTGAGGCATCTGAAGGATCTCATTTACAGATACCTCAAGGGTTCGACATTGGTTGAAGTTAAAGGGAAGAGGAAATTAATCAGAAAAAATGGTCGTCTTGTTCAGGATTACATGTCTTGCAAAGAGGAGTTTTGAGAACTGCAGTTCACTGCAAGATGTTTGTTGCAAGGTTGGGTCCTGGCTTCTCAAACAAAGCAGACTCTTTACTTCAACATCACCCTTTCCTGTCCTACTGCTCATCATAACACTTTAGGGAAAATGTGGGAATGTTTAAAAAGAAAGTCCTTGATTTAGTTTTTTAGTATTGTAAAGATTCTGCTGACCTGTGCTTCATTTTTAACGGTGTAAACTTTTTCCTTTTTTTAACAGGAGTTTATCATTCAATGAAGTGAATTTAAAAAAAGGTTGCATAACTGTTAATATTTTTGTTTAAATAATACAGTTTTTTTTTAAGCTGTAGAACTGTTATCTGTAATATCGTGCTGTAGACATGTTCAATACTTTGAAAATTTGCACATTTTTGTGCAGTCCTACAGTACCACAGTCTTGTTAGATATTAATTTTATAGTTTTATTTGGTTTTTTTCCTTTAAGAAAATACTCATTGTAATCAGTTAAATCAATATGGGGCTTTTTGGTTTCTTTTGGAATCAACAGGGAGGCGCAAAGTATAAAGATGCTGCTAGCACATACACACACACATGCACACATATGCACATGCACACTCACACCCTCTCTCTTTTTATATATATGTTATGTATTACTGTCTACCCTTGTCTGACTCTGTATAGTTACAGAGATACAGATGGATAGATATTCACACACATGCACATAAACATATCAATTCTTACATACCTGGATTTATCAAAGCATTGGGAAAATTTTTCAGCATACTACAATTATATCAAACTCCTATTTGATCATCTTGGCATTTTTAAAGTCCATAAACTTCGGTTTCAAAGGACGTGAGGAATGCACATCATTGATATATGAACATCATCTCTCTCTTAAATAGTATTTCTATCCACATTTCCACTTGAACACACACACGCACACATACACATGCACACACGCACACAGAGTTTGTGATTTAGGCTTCAAGTGAAGTTCAATATTTGTAACACTATAGTGCAATAAGAAATCATATTATTAAATGTAGGAGGTGTGCATGTGGGAAAGGTCAGTGCATATCCCTTTAGGAGGGGAGAATGTTGTAATATACTAGGTATTAAGATGTTTTAAAATTGTATTCAATAGTATACTGTCTATAGTGTGTGCTATATAATTTACATTTATCGTATGTAACAGGGCAAAGCCAAACACACATTGCTCTGTGAAATCAAACGTTTTGTGGCATACAGCATTGTTTGGGGATGCTGGGGTTTATTTTAATTTTACATTTAGAGTGCCTTATATTTGATGCCTATTTTGAATAGCATTTCTTTAAGTTAGCCTTCATTTGTATTTGGTTCGGTTTGTTTATATCTCTGTTATCCGTTTCAAACATTTTAATACATGTACCAGACAATTTTGAAAAATATGCATTTCCAGTTTCTAATCAAGTATGGATGGTAATAAATGATAACCCAAAACACAAGGCCCTTTATCTTTCCATATTTCCAGTGACAGACAGCCCACAAATTCAAAATCTGTTTATGGTTGGCTTTTCAAACCCACTGTGTCACTGTTACAGTGTTATCATTGCAGAGATGTAGCAGTACAGTAGCAGTAGTTTACATCAGCAGTACTTACCCTTTTTTTTTTTTTTTTTTTTTTGTTTGTTTGTTTTTTAATTTATTTTTGGCCTAGTCCTGCTTTTTCACTAGTGTCAACAAATTGCTGAAGTCAAACCACTGCTTTCAGTAACCATTGCTTTCATGTAATGCTAGCAAGACTGAGCCCGCAGGACATACTGAAGAAAGACAGTAGATTTTCTTCCAGGGAATAAGTAAAATTTTGTAAACAGCACAAAGTACTTTTTGAGACTCTTTATGGGGTGCCATTTACATTGACCTAGGTTTCCATCATGTGTTCTGCCATTGTCAGTACATGAGTGTCAAAGAAATTTTTTCGAAGGGGTTTCAAGCAGGAGCATTGCTGTGGCTTGTCAATGTGATCTCAACATTTTTTCTTCTTCCAATTTTCCCACTGCTAGTGGAAAGAAAAATATGAAAGACCAAACTCCAGGAATTACATTTGAGCACTTTTATAATGGGGAAAAAAAAAAAAAAACCAAACCAAAAAAATCAAAACAAAAATATAAATATATGTATAGGAATAGAAGTATTATGGAAGGCTACCTCAGAATGAGATTCTATAACTTGCATCTGAATCAGAGAAGAATGTGCACTATGTTTCTTTCTCTTCTTTCTTGATTTGTACTTCAAAGTAATTATTGAAGTGCAACGTTATGTAATGTGGTTATTTTCTTCAACTCAAATATGGGGAATCAGAAAAGCAAAATAATAAAAGAAGTGTCATTTTGGGAATGTAGACTAGAGAAGGTTCTTGCATACTGGATCTGTAAAAGGATTGGTGCATTTTCCATAGCAGACCATCTTGCAAGCTCCAAAGAAAACGAAGGAATAAAAAAAGAAAAATTAAAAATAAAGGTACAATAAGGCAGAGCCAAATTGTGAGGAAAACTGTTGTACAGCTAAATACTCCTTTTAGGTTTTGTGTTATGATAACTCTTAGTATCATTGATGTGCATTCCACTTTCTGTGTTCTTATATATGCATTCTACATTTAATTTAAATTGTGAGCATCTTTGTCTACATACATCATACATTTCCAAGCTTAAAATTGGTTTCATCAGCATAACCAATACGGTGCTATTATTTACGTTTATATGTGTAGTTATGTCTAATTTTGTAATTAGTTGCAACAGGGGAAAAACCCCACAAAATATATTAAAATGATTTATACAAAAGTTTAATTTAGCTCTTTTTTAAAAAATTATTTGAGTGGTTAGATAGTGGAGAGGATGGGATGGCTGGGGGAAGGAGTGGCCCTCTAAGGAGATTTGCACTTTCTATATATACCTTTGTACTATGCACTGCCCTATTGATTCTACACCCAATAATGTTATAACTTGAACCCATCTGTAAGAAACTGCTTATAAAATCCACTTGTATGTATTTAAATGACACAGAACATGTAAAAAGGAAAAAAAAAGTTTGCAATTACTTTAAAAAAGCAGCTGCTTTTTTTTCCTTTTATTCTCTCCCGTTTTTCTTTTTTTCCCTCTGGTTCTTTTCTTCCTTTTTTTCTTTTTTTTTTTTTCCTTTTTTTCTTTTTTTTTTTTTTGCTTTTCTTGGTGCCCGGATACTCCACAGATATCAGAAGGCTGCAGGTCTCATCATAACCATCCATTATGTGGCTTTGCCATTCAAGCTTGGAGTGTCTTTACAAAGATAATAAAAACTTGTGTTCTTTGCTCTTGTTTTGGATGCATAGACTGAAAAATTTAAAAAATTACCTTGTAAAATGGCTTGTTAAAAAAGATACAATTACCTCTAATTAGTAGTACGCGTAAATGTTTTACAGAATGAAAGGCGTGCTTTTTATTTTCTTACTTCGTTACATTGGTGGCAAAAGAAAGTCTGTATGAAAATCAGTTCTTTGCTGACACAAGTTCCATTTGTTACAGATGAATTCTAATAAAATGTCAGTGTTATGCAGCCCTGGTCTTCTTTCTTAAGCAGTACTTTCAAAATCAAAACTTGTTTGGTCCCTCTTGGCGATAAAGAAGTTTAATTGGAGCTACAAAGCAGTCATTAATCTTCTTAACTAGCTGCTGGACAGTGGAAAATGAATTCTTGGGTTAGCAAATATATATCATCTTTAGCAGCAAGTTTTGAGCCAGCATAGGCAAACTCTTTGGCATAAATTCTCATAGCTTCATGAATTTAATTGGAATTCACACATTTTACATGCCTCTGGAGTTCCCCCTTGTGCTTTAGAAATTTGTCATTACACGGAGAGAATAGATTTCTGTCAATTTGTAGGTACAACCCAAAGAGGGCAAAATTTGACCATATTTGAGGAAAATTGTGAATTTTTATTTCCTGCAGATTTGGTAGGTTCTGGGGTAAATCCAAAGTCGCTTCTCAGAATTCAGTTACTGAAATTGTGGCAAGCCATCATGAGTTTTGAATTATTTCTGTTATGCACTACATGTGCAGTGAGGGCAAAAGTGAATCTCCTGTCCAAATACTGTGAAAGAGTTTTTAAACACATTAGAAAAGTTTTAGATGAGCATGCCAAGTGTATTGAGGCAAGCTACAAGGGGCATGGCATGGCAATCTAGTCAAAGAAAACAAGTCTTGCTCTGTCTGCTTGTTTTGAAAGAAGTCAGGTTCTGTCTCCAAGATTAGTTTTGCAAGGGAATACAGTCTGTTAGCAAATAGAATTAAGTACGTCTTAATAAAGAATCCTCTGTGCTGAAAGAACGTGCAAGACATTAACATTAGGCTGATCTCTAAGAACATGTATTGTTCTTAGCCTAACTTCCACTTTAAGATGGTGGTAACAGTGTAAATGTGAAGCCTTGGTATTCTTACAGAGGCTTATTAATGTTTTTCCACGGACTTTTGTGGATTTCACAGTTACTGCATTGCAGGCTGCCTTTGGCTTGAACCTTTTTTGCGTAGTGCGTACAAGGTGGTTTAGAGCTGTGTTACGTAAGGGTTTCTTTTAACTATCTGAGTAGCTTTAGACAGTACCCTTTAATGTCAGCATTGACTTATTTGGATTTTCCTGTTCTGTGCGTCTAGCATGGACCAAAATAAAGTATGAAAATGAGTATTGACAAAAATATTTGGCTGTGTATGGCTTAATAACTTTTAAGTTAATGGGGTTTTAACAAACGTAGCTTAACACCAAAAAAATGTCACAGACTTCAAGATCTGTACAGTTTAGAAATCCTGTTGATATGTGAAATTAGCCCATCTCAAAGCAAAGCAATAGCTACAGATTTTCAAACAAAATAACTTTTACATCTTTTCTACATTATACAATCACATGGACCCAGTTCCCAGATTCCCAGAATCTTTGGTGTTCATTCATGCTAGTATCTCTCAAAATGAGTCAGTCCTGATTCTAGGGTGAAAGAGGATTTTGATCTATTATTTTACCCATTGCCTGCTTCTCCCAATCTGTGTGAGCTTAGGACAGAAGTGAGCTACTGGTAATGTAGAAAAGAAAGTAGTGAAAAAGTACTGAAAAGGAACGTATAGAAATAAATTGTTCATTAACCAGTGTCCAGAACAGTTCACTACCAAACAGATCAGTATCCAGTGATCCTAAAAAATGTTATAGTCATCACTGATGAAGAAAGAAGCAGAAAACATTTTCATAGAAACTGCTGAGTCCTTTTACTTCGATGCAGACATAGCATTTATTTTTTCTCCTCTTAGCCAGTTTTATAAGCAGAATTAACATAAATGATTTTTCAGAGGCTTTGGAAGTTTGAGGAAAATAACCCACAAATTTGCTGTATCCCACCAGTGATACATCACCCACCAGTGATACATCACTTCCTTCCTCTCATAAAATTTAACATGAAACAATAAAAGATGCATCTTGCCTGTGGAGTTGCTGAATTCTATGAAACAGCTTTGAATTTTGAAACCTTGAAATATGACACTTTCAGATAATCTAACTTCAAAAAAAGCACTGGATCAAATTGGCAAAAATGTCCACAGAAGGCACTGAATGGTATCAATATCTCTTGCATTGTCAAAGATTATCTAAAGCAGTTTCAGAAGTGTGAACTAGTGGTATTTTTTTCATTCCTTCACTTTGCATGGGGAAATAAAACCCTGATGAGGTATGAGGCTATAACAAATTTTCATTTTAAGACCTGTGGCAGAATTTTATTTTATTCTTACTTTATATTACTCCATTGTAATTTATTTTATTTTATTCTGTTGCTCTTTTGGGTTTTGTTTTTGTTTGTTTTTGTTTTTTTTTTCCAAGGAGGGAATGTTAATGTTGTGCTACTGCAACTCTATGGAAAGTTATTTGATTCAAAACCTGAAGGATTTGGATAACGTAACTGTACTGTGGCCTGTGTGTTTTAAACAAGTTGGTTCTGTCCTCCAGTTCTGCTTATGAAGAGTACCATAGTAGGATACAAAATGCTTTTCTGTTACTAATGCAGTGAGTCAAGATGGGATGAAACATCTGCTGACTTGCTTTCAGAGGAAAACAGAATGATAACCTGCAAATGAGACACTGTAGTGAATAGAGATAATTTTGCATCTAGACTATAAATAGGATGCTTTTGAACCCAAAATGCATTCAGCTTGCTTCTGTCAGCAGAAGTCTTTATTATTGTAGCAGGAACAAGCGAACAACCTTTCCTTGCCAATAAAAGTAGTTCATTATATATTCAACAGCCTTATTGGATTTAAAATGTAAATTCTAAAAGTCAGAACTGCCTGGAAATGCCTTTCCATCTGTCATAGATAAAAATAAGAAAACAGAATGTAGAATTTTCTTCATTGGAAGAAATTATTTGAAAATACATCAGGATTACTGTACTTCTGGTCTTCAAAATTCCAGTTTGCTCTTGAAATCTGGTGGGATGTAAAGGAGTTGCATGAGCCCAACAATCTACTGTACCAGGCATTTTACAAACACACAGCAAGTTCTTATCCATACAGGAAAAGAAAACAGAACATCATCTAGAGGCTCTGCATGGAATTTCCAAGTTCACAAGGCACATCAGCATCGTTGCTGACACTTTAGCCAAACCAGCCAGCTTGTGCTACCACTGCAAGATGTCTAGTTCAGGCAGTGTGGTAATTCAAATTAAGCACACCAAAAACCAGGAAAAATAATTACTAATGTTGAGTGCACAGTACCCATTGAACACAGATGTGACAAAACAGCTTTCTTTCACTGATAACAATAAAACCATGTACTTCTGTTGCATGCAGATAAAATGTTTATCCATACAACATCCCGTCAATAATCCACACTTCCAAAGAATATTTTATGAATGTTTCACGAATGCACACCGTCTATTTGAACACCTTTTGTTTCATTTTGTCTGTAACAGTTTGCTATTCCATTTTTTTCCAAATGCTTATACTTGTTCTGTGAGTGTTTCCTTTAGAGCTTAGTCTCTGACAGTTTTAGAGAAGTTGTACCAAATTTACAGAACCATGCAGAAAGTTAGAGTGACAGACTGAGACCCAAACCTACATACTCAGCCTAGAGGGAGAAATATACTTGTCTACATTGTAGAATGTGGCTGGAGAATAGATCTTATATAGTGAATAGGCATCTGAGCAGGCTACCAGCATGGTGGAGTTCTCTCTTAGATAAAGAAGAGGACAAATGTAGACTCCTATTTGGCTGTAATATAGGTATGGAAAATAATGTTCCAAGTGGTATTTGGGGTGCAATGTTTCAGATTTGTGAGCTAAACAGTGTTGATAACACACCAGTATTTTACTTACTGCAAAGCAGTGTTCAGAGTGTTGAGGTCATTGCTCCAGCAGCGATTTGTTTGGGGACACACAAGAAGCTGAGAAAGAACCCAGCTGGGACAGCTGACCAAAAGGACAACCCATGCGAAATGATGTCACGGTCATCAATAAGAAATGGAGAGTAAAGCAAGAAGTAAGGTGTCTGTTCAGAGTCAAGCATTT
>JAWWEU010000091.1:43705352-43715593 GCA_035583155.1 Acropternis orthonyx
ATGCCCCCCAGGACAGGGTTGGCCCTCCTGGCTGCCAGGGCACTGCTGACTCACATTCAACTTGCCATTGACCAGGATCAACTGAAGAACTTTTTATTTAACACACATTTCTCTTTCTCAATAAATAATTTTTACTTGCTTCAGTCACACATACATACACATATATCTGCAGAAATATATACTTATTTTATATACGTTAACATAGTACAGTGGTTCTTAACAGTTGGACTAGAAGATGTTTTTGGGCTTTTTAGTTTTTCAGAAAATTTGTGTCATTCATGTTTTTCTCTTTCTATATTTATCTGTTTAAAGAGAACATTTCAGTGGCATCATTTTTAGCTACACTATTGCTTTTTCCTTTCTCCTTAGTTCTGAGAGACACTGTGTTTACAAATGAAAATTTGATATCTCGTCAAGCCCTTGATTAAATTTCGTTTATAAGAAGACATTTATATTTTCCTTATTGATTCAATTGGAAGTGAGGTTAGTGGAGCTAGATAACATCCAGGTAACATAAAGCAGATTATATGCTATCTTTACTCTTAACTCTATGTGAATTAATCCAGTACTAACATTTCTGTATATGCATTTCTTGTACAAATAATTCAGTAGTTTTTGTAAATACAACTTAAATAATTTTCCTAATTTTCAACCTGTTATCTGCCTAAAATTTTCTATTTTACTTGCCACAATTCCTCATTAAAATGTTTTTTTTCAATGGGACAAAGAGTTTTATGATTTATAAAATTTTTTTCATGTCTCATGAACGTGAAGAAGTGGGTCATGCTTCAGCCTTCTTATCCCCTTTTGTGTTTCTATTTGTGTTCTCATAAGCTATTTGGTTTCCAGAAGAATTGGCATTTTAGACACAGTTTGTTCAGTGGTTCTTCAGCCACTGTCTGAGTTTATGCCTGTTCAGATGAGAGGGAAAATTGAAAGCAATTACTTTAGAGGTGTATTTTTTGCCTTAGTTGAAGACCCATAGGTTTTTGTATTTGCCTGCATTTAAAGCC
Organism: Acropternis orthonyx; assembly: GCA_035583155.1. Lineage (NCBI taxonomy): Eukaryota > Metazoa > Chordata > Aves > Passeriformes > Rhinocryptidae > Acropternis > Acropternis orthonyx. Next base: position 43,706,366 of record JAWWEU010000091.1, read on the forward strand.
ATGTCCAGAGGTTAAATCAAGACTAATGGAAGCTGAAGTCTTACACTACTTAATTAAAACATTTGCAGTGTTTTCTTTCACTGTTGAATGCTTCTGACAGATAAGCTCCCAGAGCAATATGGAAGTAGTGTTTTCCAGATTTTGTGGGTGTCACATTCCTAGCATGGTCTTAATTTCGTGCTCCAAATGTATGCATTGATTATGCTTCTTTTTAGTCTTTGTCTTTATTTCTTTTCTTTAAAGGAAAAAAAATAAGTGTCCGTCTTTCTCGTGGTTTCAGGGGAAGGATTAAAAGAACACATAAGCAGTCTGTTTCTAATGAAAGAATAGGCTTGTTGCATGAGATATCTGCACTAGAAAATCCTTCCCTCATTAATGGCAGCTTATGCTCAGACTCCTGTCACCAGGAGCTGAGAATTTCAAGTTCCAGCTGCTGAGTGGTAACTTCCAGCTTGGACACAGCAGGCTGAAACAGGAAAGGTGTATTGTGAAACAGATTAAAAAAAAAAAAAGCCCCTCCACCCTAACTTCTAATGTTTCTTAATGGAAAGAGAAAAATCATCATGATTAATTTCTGAATGTCCTTGCACTAAACTGTGCTCATCTGTGGAAGTGGACACACTTCACAAGCCAGTTAGATGACCCAAAGATTTCTATTTCTTTCATCAGTGGAGTGTACCATAGGATACTCTTTTGTCTTCCCCACACTGTTGGAATCCAGCAGATCAGAGTCATGAAAATGGGGCGTAAAGGGGGTTGACAGCCTGATCAACCTCACACCAGTTCCTGAGAAATGAAGGGGCAAATAGTCCTGAGAAACTTTTCCTAACACATGAAGGATGGGAGAGTTGGTGGGAGTAGTCAGCACGAATTTATAAGGGAGAAATGTCATTATTAAGGAAATGAGGTTCAAAGGGAATCTGAAAATACAGAGCAGCTATTTTTAAATTTTAATTTTTATACTTACAGTAAATGCACAAAACCTAACACAAGAAACAAAACAAAATATACAGGAGTTGCTTGGAAGTCTGAGCCTCTGTCAGCCAAGAAAAGTTCTTGCTCAATCTGCTTGTTCTTTCTAGAGCCACAGACAGTATGTATCCTCAGACACCGTTAGCTACACCTTTCAGGGTTCATGTTCTAGTTGTATGTCTGTCTGACTTCATCTTCACATTAAGCTATTGATTCTTAAAAAAACTGTGTCAAAAATCTCTCCAATTCTACAGTTAGCATTTATGAGTACTCACAAGCATATCCCAGTGTTTTAGAAAAAAACAGTCTCCTGGAGGAGTGTAACAACTTTCTCTCAAAAAAGAGACTCTGCTGAAAGTATGACAACATGCAACAGACAGTAAGTCAATCAGGATGATTTGGGTGTCTGTGTCAAGGTGCTGGCAGTGGGTGACTGCAGGGGTTACCTCTCTGACAAGAGACCAAGGACTGCCCTATGCCAGACACAGGATAACCTAGGCAGCTCCAAAGTGGACCCATAAAAGACACATAAGGCCATCAACCTTATGGCACAGGGAAGTAGCACTTTTATGAAAATGTGTTTAAGAAAGGGCAAAATGCCAGCCATCAAAGTAAAGAGGGACAAAAAAATTAACACATGGCGATCAACCCCGTAAACACCAAGGTCAGTGAAGATGGAGGGGAAGGAAGAGATCACAGTATCACAGAATATGCTGAGTTGGAAGAGACCGACAAGGATCATCAAGCCCAACCCTTACTCCTGCACAGGACCATCCCCAAGAGTCACACCATGTGCCTTAGAGTATGTTCCTTTCCAGATGCCAAAGCAGAGATTCCATGGCAGCACATGGAGAGGACCATACTGGAGCAGAAGAAACATGGGAGGATGAAGGAGCCACAGAGAAGAGCAATTATATACAGAACCCAAAACTCCATTCCTCATCTTCTTGGCTTTACAGGGTAGGAAGGAGTTTCAAGGAATTGGGAGTGAGGGAGTGAAGCTGAGCTTGGGGAAGAAAAACCAGGGGAAGTATGTTTGGGGGTGGGAGTGGGGTGGGGGTGTTTTAATTTGTCTTTGTTTCTCACTATACAAAACTATTTTAATTAGCAATGAATTAAAGTGGTTTTCCACAGGTTGAATTTGTTTTGCCTATGGTGGCAACTGTCAAGTGATCTCCCTGTATTTACCTTGCCTAATGAAATTTTTCATCTTATTTTCTCCCCTGACCTGCTGGAGGAGAAGCAGTAACAGAGCAGCTAGGTCAGTGTCTGGAAGCTGGACAAGGCCAACCCATTACATAAATTAATGAGAAACATTTGAATTTTGCCACTCTTTTGAAAGTACATTACATCTTACACCATACAGATTTTTTAGCAAGCACAAAAAGGTGAGAATGACATTGTGTGAAGAACAGTACTACTATGAAGTACCATCCCCTTTCCTTTCTTCCACAAGGCTGAAAAAGATTAAGGTCTTTATTTAGGCTCATTGGGTTGCAATCATCTGAGAAGTCTAGTTAACCTAAAGAAACAGAAGATGTGCAAAATGGTGAGAGCAGAAATTTTCAGAAATGCATTTTCATGCAGTCCCTTGCAAAAAGTAATACCTCTAGGGCTGGGACACTGCTGCACTGCTCCATGGACGGTTCTGCAAATATCTGGAGAAAGACAAGCTCAGAAGTGTGCTGACAGTGAGTGAGAAGCTATTCTTAAATCCCACTTAAAGTGTGCCTGAGAGAACATGGATCTATATGGTATGGAGGTGATCAGTATGGGAACGGCAACACCTTGGTCCCTCAGTAGACAAAGAAGACAACTTCTTTGTCAGTGGACAAAGAAGACAGCTTGTGAAAGGTAAGTTTCATGTATTACTTCCACAACCCATATGCTGTATTGTAAAACTGGTGTGTGTTAGGGTGTAACTTAGTCTTTCATCATCCTCTTGCCACTTTATGCAGGACACTGCTGAAGGCTTCTGTCAGTTCATTCATTAAGTATCCATATATAGAGGGTACTATTCATGGGATCCCCATTAATTTAAGCAACTTAGTTGACTAAAGCGGCATGAAATGAATATTCAATTAAATCTGTTTTGGATCTCATTCAGATATTCAAATAAACTAAACCTTTGGCTTGTTCACTTGTGAAATAAACTCTTTTATGTGGATGTAAAATAGCTTTTCACAACGGGTATGATCCACATATGTGTAACATCTAGAAGTAGCATAATCCAGGAATTTGAGAATCTAGCAATAGGATCCGCACTGAACTGTTTTTCCATTAGGACTTTTCACTCTTCTGAAACCACATTAGGGCAGACATGCTTTCCTGCATGTCTGTACTTACAGATAATGAAAATGCAGCATTGAAACATGGAAGAGTAGTTCCTAATACACCTGATCTTGACTTTCTTATCTGAAACTGAAATAGGGACTGTAAACACAGGCAGATGTTTTTCAGCTTTTCAGGGAACTTTTCATTGCATGAATTTTTTTATAGCTAACTTCAAGTGCTCATTTCAAAACTTTTGGAGGCACCAACATTTTAAAAATCAAATCCTTGTTTAACTAACCTTAAATACATTATTAGCCTAAGTTAGAGATTCACATAATCATCAGTATAATATTAAATATATTGACCGAAAAAAAATTATGTGAAGTTTTGGGCTGGTACCAGTTTTGCATGAATATGACCAGGAACATGATTACATGGTTGAATGAGGAAAGATTATCTATCTGGATGTGGCATTAGGTTAAACACTTGTCTTTCCACTGCAACATTCAGCAACAACTAAATAGGAGAGATATTCCATGGATACAAATGGGAAGGGACTGCCTGGTTTTTTTGGTTGCTTTTTTTCCCTTATTTCTAGAAAATATAATCTAACTGGAAGATAGAGTTTATGATCATCATCTGAAAAACTCCACTTGATGATCAATTCAAATAGCAGTAGTATCCTGTGTGTAGCATGATTGTCTAACTGAATGGAGTTTACTCCCAGTCCAAGAGTATAGGGTAGGGTATTTCAACAAGATGAAAGGCAAGTAATATTGTAAGTGCTGTGATTGATAGATGACACCTGTAGAAACAGGCTGGGTATATCTCTTTCCATGAGAAATGACAGGCAAGGGTGTTGTTACATTTGAATTCACTGAAGATGATAGTAATTTACCTCTTCAATGAAAATAGGACTGATGACAGCTCTGACTGTAAAGAAACAATAGACATCCCCCCACACAAATGCATAGAGCATAAATAAGCATTAAGAAAAACATAGAACACCCTAATTTTAGTTTTGATATACCTGCAGATCTCACACTACTTTTTTTTTCCCTTTTCCTTTTTCCTTCTTCTGTTTGGTTGTTTGGTTGTGGTTTTTTTAGGAGGATCGTTGTCTACTATCTTTTAAAGATTAAGTTCTATTCTTTCATAGTGTAAATAGATAAAAATATTGTGGGAAAAGATAAAAAGCAAGTAGGCAAATGAGCAAGCAGTATAACGTGAATGTGTGAAAATTATCTACATCTTCTTTCCTACAGAATGCCACAGAATGTCAGTATGTTACTGCAGTTCTGCATCGTTGAGTATTACAGCCATGCTTAAAATTTTTCTGTCCTTGAAAAAAAGTGACTTGAGTTTCATTTGGTTAAAAAATAAACATTTTACTTATTGTGCTGCAACATCTGATGAGTCAGATCTCAGATTTTTGCTCTATGGAACTGAGTATAGTTATAGTCTTCTTTGAAGGTATTTTTGAAGCAGGTATTTATAGGATCACAGACACATCTCATAAGAAATAAAAAGTTAAAAACTTACCACCCAAAAATATTGATGATTATTAAATATGGGCCAGAACTGAACAAGGTTTTTCTCAGCTGACCAAGATCATTTATTTGATTATATAATTTAAATTCTCTGTTCTGTTATTAGTTCTCTGTTAAATAAACTTAGAGCCACCAACTCATAAGCAACCTCATCCTAAACCCTCAAACCTTTTAGACAAGTTCAAGATCTAATAATGGAAGAAGATACTTATTTTCTCTTGCATTTGCAATTTTATGCCATATGAACTAATAATAATTTGCAATTTCTTTCACCAAGGGGAGCTTATTACCCCAGGAAAAATGATCATTCATGCTTCAAATACATATTCTGATTCATTTTTGGACTAACAATTTACCTATTGCAATAAACATGAATCCAAACTAAAGTAATGAATCTAAACTATTAGCAGGTTGGTTAAATAAACTGCAAAAATATCAAGTAAGACCTGTCCATTCTCGTGGCATGGCCTGTATGACAATTGTTGAATAAATCATATAAAACAAGAGATGTTCATTGCTGTAAATAGATGTATTGCTTCAGAATCATCAGAAGCATTCATGCCATCAAAAGTAAAAAATCTTAGCATAAAAATATTTGTTAAAATGACATTATAAAAAAAATATTTTCTTCAAAGTAAAAATGGGAGTCCACTATCTCATAGTAATTCTAAATCTTTGTGTCACCTTAGGTTTTGCACAGAATACATCTCTCAAGAACATCTGTCTCTTGATGCTGTTAATTGATAACTTGAGAGTTACATGTCTGAACACACACAGCATTATTGGTGTGTACAAGTTTTTGTCCCCTCTGTCACATCCTGACAAGGAATCAAGACATTCTTCAGCCTAAGTTTTCCCAAAGGAAACCATTCTGCTAGGTGCTAACTACACACATAGCAGAGCATACTACGCACTTCCCCCAGAGTCTGAGCCCCTCACAAATGGCAGTGTGATCACTTCTGTAACAGCACCCACCACTTTGCTAGAGTGGTTGCTCAGAATTACAAGAGTGTGTCTGCTTCCTTCGGTGCTTATGCAGCTCAAACCCATAGCCTCTCACCACCCTTCAACCTTCTCTCCACCAAGCTTCAAGAAAATAAGAGTAACTGCCACAGGCAATTAAGGGTCTCATTGTCCCTGTATAGTGGCCATAAGTTATGTGCATAACCAGAAAATTGTATGACACTCTGAGAAGGGGAAAAAATTGCCAAGTGATTTGTCTTGGGTTTTCGCTGTTTTGAAAGCTCTCTTGAATAAAGGCTGTGATACACTGGCAATTTCTGGAAATAAAAACTCATATAAAACTCAGTATTTTCCATCCCAAGAAGGTGGACTCAGATTCAAATTCACAGTTACATATATATATATGCTTATCTGATGTGAAGAAGTGACTTTTCTGATGTTCAGTCATCGTTAACTTGCAAAAGATGCAGGCTATAAATTGAGCAATGGGAGTAAAATGCTCAGTTCTAGAAACAGAAGGGGTCAGAAAATGACCAGAAGTACCACACCCTGTATTGATGGCATTTGACTCAATCCAAGTTTTGTCTCTAACAACAAAAAATCCTGCCATATCTTGTGTTATACCAGAAGGATATTCAGCGTTGTAAGAAGTATTTCTCTTATTTCTTCTTTGAAGTTGTCTAAGTCCAGCTTTTGCTGTGCAACTTTCTTCATTTCTCTTTTTTTTTTTTCAATTTGAGGCTCATTTGTACTACAGGCAGAAATCAGTTCCTATGCTTATGTAGCAGAAACCAGCTTTGTAGATTGTAACAGCTGAGAAGTGTCTTTAACTTAAGAAGAACTGTCCCAAAAGGTTTGTTTTGTTTTATTCTTCTCTGTTTCAGGAGGTTGTTTTGCTTTTTTTCATTTTGTTTTTTGTTAGGTTTTTGTTTTGTTGTGGAGGATTTCTTTGTTACAAGGAGAACTGATTCCCAACTTAATATTTCTTCCTACTTTATTTATGTCTTGATTTAAGGCAAGAACTGTGTAAATTTATGTCTCATGGCGGTAGCTAGACTTCACAGAAAATGCTGTTCTGACAGCAGAGGAACAGCAGAGAACAAAGCTATAGAAATTAAGTAGACAAAATTAGTAAAAAATCATTCTGCAAATCAGGTGGGTATAAAGCAAATGCAGCAGGAGAAGAGGCTGTTTTAATGGGGAGGGATGGTCAGTTTGGGAAACCTATAACACAGCATTTTCTTCTTTCACTCTAAATAAGCATAAATGTTTGGTTTCATTAATTACTATGATCTTGATGGTTTTTCTATTTTAAAAATATCGAAAACCAGAATAAATGCATTTTAAAACATTTGCTCTTATTTGTTTTGTGAGATTATTTTTGACACAGATGAAGACCAAAGGAGAAGGGGAGCCCCAGTTCTGCTACCTTTTTGATTTCATGCTGGTTTTAATTTTAAGTAATGATAATGACTAGCATATCTGGAGACCTGGATCATTCCACATTCGCCGCCCAATCCAAACCTTTCCCAAGAAAAGTTGCTCCCATTTTGAAATCTGAATGAAGAAATACTGACTACATTGAGTACAGAGATTTGTTCTTTGATTTTATATACATGAACACATTATTTTTATCAACCCCAGTCTGACACATAGTGACTGATACGAATTTCTTTTTGTGCTAGATTTACATCTATTCAAAGCCAAAAATAATGGTCAAGTTTTTAATGGGGTTGTCAGTAATTCAGAATACTTAGAAAAGGTGAACAAGTATCTCAAAGCCAGCCAAAAGGATATACATATTGGTGTGTATTTCAGAAAAATAATCAATCCTGATTTAATTATCCTGGGGCATCTAAGATTATCAGAAGAAGTCCAAGAAGGTGGTCTCACCTTTCATTGTGGCCCTTTATCTAGTGTGATAACATTAGATGACATTTTAGATAACTTATCTAACATGATAAGACAGGGCTAGTGTCCTACCAACAGAGAGAACTTCGTTTGATTCATTTCACTCAGAACTCTCAATTTATCTCTACCCATAACATCTGCATTTCCACACCTGAGCAACTACTCTCTTCTTGCCAGTGTCTGTTTACAAAAACAAAATTCAAATAAAAAACCCCTTACATGTCTGTCTATGTGCACTGTCAACAGATTATGAGATTGTAAGGTAATGCACCTTACCTTAGTCTCTTCAATATTTTCTTTGAAAGAAACCAAACTAGATATGGCAATGATTTTAGAAACACTTCCATTTCATACTTACCTGTGTAGAGTCTTGCTTTCATGCAATTTAACAGAAACATTTGGTTTCAAGGAGGGTTAAATGCATGGGGAGGAGGGGAGAGGGAATGGACCACATCTGCAGTAATGCCCAAGAGTTTCCATGTATCACTGCGTAACATCTGAGTGGTCAGGATTTCTGATCCACTTGTTCTATAAAAATTGAGTTCTGTACTGTTCTTTTGCTAGTTCTGACTACTGTAATTGCTCTTATTTTGCCAAAAGGATAGCTGTGGGTCAGGGGAGAGAGGGGCTGGAGTGTGAAGATAGCTGGGGGAGTGCAACAGCCATAACATTAGCGACTGTTCTGCTGCTCACTGCACAGATGCAGTTCAGTGTGGGCAGAGTAAAGCAGCTCCCCAAGCTGAACGGCAGGAGAAGGACCCCTGCCAGCCCTGTGTGGCCACTCAGCATCTATCTCCAGGAACAATGATATCTCCTAAGCTTTCCAAGAAGCACTTTTCCAAATAGGAACCTTCCATGCATTACTGTGCTTCAGCTCCTGGATAAAAACTGTTTTAGATACATGTTCTCACCTCAGTTGGATTTTTATGCTAATCTGGAAGGGAAAATCTAATGGCTTAAACAACCAACTTGCTATTTCTTATTGCTAAAATGTCACCACAACTCTTGATAGAATTAAAATATATCAAAGTAAATACTTTTCTGTATTTGTATTAAATACCCATGTGCAATAAGCCACTTTATGGGCCAGTGAACTGGAAAATGAAATTATTGTATTAATGTGACTTTTTACTTATGATAAGAATGCAGTGCCATAAAAATGACAGCATATTGGCTTTGTTTTCACACCTGAAAATAAAACCAAAACAAGAAAAAGTCTTCTGAAGTAGAGTAAGAAGACATTTAACATTTTTCTCCAGCTCTGGTACTCTGTATTTAGGGTGTGTAGAGGAACTGTTTTACGACTGATTAAAAAAGCCTTTAAGAGGAGTCTCTGAAGAGAAAGCACATGCAGACCCTATAGCAGGAGTATTCGTTTGTACATAGTGACCATCATTTTCCCAGCCTGCCTGGCCTACAGGGTTCCTTGTGGCAAACCTAAACATACTTCCCCAACATCAAGTCTCTTGTGCAATCCACACAGTTCCCTGTGCATGCTCCAGATCTACATCCTCTGAAACCCCCTGAAAACCTACAGCATTTAAATAACTCTGCAAAC